>BDMV01000002.1:57662540-57862565 GCA_008326285.1 Oryza officinalis | reverse complement strand
TCCAGTAGCGTTTTGACCGGAAGAAGAAAATAAACAAAACGAACTCTAACCCTAGGAGGGTAGGAGGTGCGAGGCGGCGGCGGCGGAGATGGAGGTGGTGGCGCTCGTGAGCGGCGGAAAGGACAGCTGCTTCGCCATGATGCGATGCCTGGACTATGGCCACAAGGCAAGGAAACGAACCGCAGCGCAACCAATCACCAGTTCTATCCCCCCCGCTTCATCCGTTTCTCATTGACAATGCTAATGCTTGCAGATTGTTGCGCTGGCTAACCTCATCCCCGTCGATGACGCCGTCGACGAGCTCGACAGCTACATGTATCAAACTGTATGCACACCTCTCTTCACTCATCGTTAGCTGATTAGCAGCTGCTTCTAGCGCTGTGCTGTGTAATCTGGCCATTCGTTGCTGCTATTCTGTCAATTTGCTGATTGCTATGCCTATTGCTGATGTGGTGGGCGGCTTCAGGTCGGGCACCAGATTGTCGTGAGTTATGCGAAATGCATGGGCTTGCCTCTGTTCCGGAGGCGCATCCGTGGATCCTCAAGGCAAGGCATCTATGCAGGGATTGGTTCTTTATGGTTGCTATAAGCTGCTACTGTTCTTATCTAGATGAAATTTGATGCAATTTTATTGATTTGACTTGCTTGTAGGGAGCAGGGTCTTAAATATAATGTTACCACAGGCGATGAAGTAGAGGATATGTTTGCACTCTTGAGCGAGGTTAAAAGGCAAATCCCATCCATCACTGCAGTGTCTTCAGGTGCCATTGCGTCTGATTATCAGAGGCTTCGTGTTGAGAGTGTCTGCTCAAGGTTGGGCCTGGTATCGCTGGCGTATTTGTGGAAGCAGGATCAGACTTTGCTTCTTGATGAAATGGTAACTTCAATTTCATTTTTTTTCTTCTGCAGATTGTCTGGCATATCAGAGACTGTTTACTCAAATTACAAGTTCTGTTTTGGTTGTTAATGTTTGCAGATAAGAAGGGGCATAGTAGCTATAATCGTCAAGGTATATACAACACACATTTGTTCTCTTGGTACATAATTTTTTTAACTTCCTTGCAAGTATGTATTTAACTGTTTATCACATGGAATATCTGATTTTTGGGCTTTGTAGGTTGCCGCAATGGGGCTCAAACCTTCTGCTCACTTAGGGAAAGAACTGGCTGAACTTAAGTGTCATCTGCTCCAACTGAATGAGTATGTTCCCCACTGCCTACTATAGATGCCATTTAGCCATTTTCCTCTTTGAGGTTTCATGTATTAGAAGCCCTCGTCTCCTGTTATAACTTGTGGGTTAATGGCCCAGGCCTTAGCTTCTTGTAGTGATCAATGAGGGAGTGGTTTCCAAGAAACATATCACAATATGTCCTTCTCTTTATGTCTGTTCTCATGATTTTCTTACTAATGGTCAATGCTAGTCACTTGCATCTGTGCAGCTTGTAATTTCTCCTTTTGTTTTTCTATATCCCACTAGGAGTTATGGAATCAATGTCTGTGGTGAAGGTGGAGAATATGAAACACTAACTCTTGACTGCCCTCTATTCCGTGTAAGTTTAAGGAGATGAGCTGACTGAATAATCTGATGCCACTTGTCTGAACATGTGGATCAGCCCTTAATCATGAATCACATTCAATGAAACGCTGTAACTTGGCTATTGACTATATTCTGAGCATGCTTATCAGATTTCTGAAGCATTTCATAATTTATACTACTACTCTATCCGTTTCATATTATAAGTCGTTTGACTTTTTTCTTAGTCAAACTTCTTTAAAGTTGGCCAAGTTTGTAGCAAAATATAATAACATTTTCAATACAAAACAAACATTGTATCAAAATATATTCAAAGTTAAATTTAATGAAACTAATTTGGTGTAGTAGATATTGCTAATTTTTTCTATAAACTTAGTCAAACCTAAAGAATTTTGACTAAAAAAAGGTCAAACGACTTATAATATGAAACGGAGGGAGTATTATGTACTATGTGCAGCAGAAGCATTTTGTTACCAAGATGCAACTGATGAGTTTCTTGTACTGCAGAATGCAAGAATTGTTCTTGATGATTTTGAAGTTATACTCCACTCGCCTGATTCCATCGCTCCAGTAGGAATTCTTCACCCGTTAAAATTTCATCTTGAACACAAGCCAAATTCTTCTGGCACCATTGGCGATAGTGCTATTGCCCAAGAGAGTTCTAGTTATTTGTATGAAGTAGATGGAGCTATTGCGCACAGTGATGTGGATAAGAAACAAGAGACCTTGATTCCAGTTACAACTGTTGATGCTTGCACAAATATAGACCTATGCATCTCAAAGACTGGCAAAAAGTTGTTTTCCATTGGTTGTTGGATTCAGGATCCCCATGGTACTTCAGAAGGTGCATACTCTTGTGCCTTATTGTTCCGTGTAACATTAAATTGTCCATAGTCCCGCTTGACAGGAATATCTCCTTTCTTTTGCATCTTGATTTGTGGGAAACGTCCATTTAATATCTCCTTATGTCTATAGGCCTGAAGACAGATCTAGTAGCAGTTTTGAGCAGAATTGAGAATCAGCTCAAGGAAGAAGGGTTAGGTTGGATGAATGTTCTGTATGTTCACCTCTTCATTTCAAGCATGAAGGAATTTGGATTGGCCAATGAAGTTTATGTGAGCTTTATTACAGAACAAAAATGCCCTCTGGGTGTTCCTTCACGTAGTACAATTGAATTGCCACTAGTTCAGGTTGGTTTAGGTAATGCATATGTAGAAGTTCTAGTTACAAATGAGCAAGTCAAGAGAGTTCTACATGTACAAAGCATTTCATGCTGGGCTCCTAGTTGCATCGGACCTTATAGCCAGGTAAAAGAAGCACTATATGGTTATATGTCATGGGTATGTTGAAAGTTGTATGCTTCTATACAATATTCTACATAGAATTCATAAGCAAAGTTCCTGTAGATTAGTTGCTAGCCAAATCTACCAGTTCTTTTTTCTCCTCAGCTGTACATTCTCAGTGATAAAGTTTTTTGAATTTTGCTTAGGCAACACTTCATGGAGAGATTCTCTATATGGCTGGTCAGCTGGGGCTTGATCCCCCTACGATGAAGCTCTGTCCTGGGGGCCCAACGGCTGAACTAGAATTAGCATTACGAAACAGTGAAGCTGTTGCTAATGCCTTTGGTTGCTCCATCTTTTCTTCGGCAATACACTTTCTGGTGTACTGTTCTGCACACTTGACGTCCAGTGAAAAAGAACAAGTTGAACATAAACTTCGTAGTTCGTACATCACCAGTTTGGATTGCTTAAATACTGGATCATATCCCACCATTCTCTATGTATTTGCATCAGATCTTCCAAAAGGGTAAGGATGTCTGTCCCTTCTATTTCTCAGAGAAATGCTTTAATGCTGTCTGGACTGTTGTACTTGAAGCTCACAATGTCAAGTGCTTTCTTAAGTTAAGATAGACTTTTCCTCATTTTTTCAGAGCATACGTGGAGATAAAACCAATATTATATGTCCCCAGTCCCACTAATGATGATGGAGTCCCAACCAGAGAACAGGAGGCTGGAGGGTCATGGCCAGCATCAACCGAAGCTTTTAGTGCCTGGAGCGCACAATACTCTGACCTGGATGATTCATGCTGCCAGGTGCACACAATCGGTGGGAAAATTTGCTCTGCTGTTGTTTCAGTCACAAATGATATTGCATTGAAAATCTGTTCTACCACCGAACAACTATACCACTCGGAAGAGCATTTGAAAGTTTTGGCTAGATTTTGTGCATTCCAGCTTGCTAAGATTCTGATAGATAATGGCTTTTCCTGGGACAACCTAACGGTACGTATTTGTCCTGTAATTATTTTGCATCTGCCTTTTCCCGCACTCTAACCATCATCTCTCGGCTGAAATCTGCAGATGTTAAGATTCTACTATTCAGTAGAGCACTCAGTGACTACGGATGTGATGCCCCGTGTATTTTCTGAGGCATTCGCCGAGCTTGAAGAAGGTGGTGTTGGTTTCTGCACACCTGATGGGGTTCCTATTTTCAACATCGTGCCAGTGTCGGCATCTGGTTGCTCCACATCAACGAGCGACATTATATCATGCGAGCTATTAGCTTCCAAAGTTTAAGCCAAGAACCTGGCTTGCACACGTATGCGCATGATTATTTGGTACTCGCTGAAAAGCAGTTCGTTTTGGTCTTTGGTAGGTTGGAGCCTTAGCATTTGCAGTCTAGCCAAAACTTGGCTTGCACATGCATCCAACACAGGAGCCGGTGGTTTATGTTGGACGTCAGGCATCAGGTAAACAATTGCGATAGAGTTAGCAGCGACATTTTTTTTGTGGGTTTTATCATACGATACTACACTATATAATACATACTATAACATTGGGCCTGATTAGCCGTCCTGAAGCTTGCATTGACAATTTCCAACTGACCCCCAGTTACTACATTTCTTCTTTATGCTTGATTGACCTAAGTTGCATGTTGGACAATCCATTTGGAGATCGGTGTGGAAAACTTCAACCGAATATTGTTCGGTAGTCAAGCAAGCACGCACGTCTATCCAAGTCAGGGGAGAGAGAGAGAGAGAGAGAGAGAGAGAGAGCAGATATTCCGAAACCCAGATCCAGAAGTTGTTGTGCAGTCGTGTTTACGATTATTAACGGAAGAATTCCAGATAATCTAGCTAATGATTTTCTCTTCGAACCAACGGTTTGCTAATTGAATAAGCTAACAAATCTTTAAATAGTGTATCCTTAACATATCATTCCCCAATAAGCCGACAGAAACGGCAATTAACAAACATATCTCCAGGCCATCCCGTCCTAGAACGCTATTTAAAACGGAACAATCAAGAAAACTCATCAGTTTGAAAGAGAAATATACGACCAGCTCAAGCAGGGACCGTCCATCTTAGGCTCTCAGCGACGAAGCACACGACATGTCCTGATACAAACCAAGCAGCAGCAGCAGCAGCGCTTCTTTGTCTCCCTATCTCTCTCCTCGAATCTCTTCCCCCTCCCTAGCTTCCTCCCGAGTCCCGACCCCCCAAATTTAGCCGTTACACCACCTTCCGTTCTCCCTCCCTCCCTCTCTCTCTCTCTCTCTCTCTCTCTCTCTCTCTCCGGCCAAGGATCTCAATCACAGAGAAGGCACATCAAATCAGGAAAGGAAGGAAGAAAGGAGAGGAAGGAGGGAGTGAAGAACAAATCTTGATTCGTCACTGCGCACTGCCCCCCGTGTGGTTCCAGCTGATCACCAGCAGCGGCGTCTTCTCGATCCCTGCCTCTTGGCCGCGGCTCGATTTGGGCGGTCAAAATGAACAGGATGATGTTCATGGCGTGCTGCTACAACGATCCGGACATGCTCATCGATCCGGACACTGTCTACCCCATCCGCCCCGAGTGCCGCGACGACGCCGCCAAGACGCGCTTCAAGCCCCGGGTAATTGATTGATTCTATCCATTTCTCCGCGTCCCCTATGCCCCCGTCCCCATTTTGACAGTGCCCATCTTGCGCTGGATTGGATCTAAAGTCTAATTATGAACTGTTACTGTTACCTGGATGAGCTGAATTAGGCTCAGATGGCCAATCGATTGATCTTGCAAGATGATGAGGGCATTTAGTTTGAAGGTAGAATTTTGTTGTCTCAGATCGAATTGCCGAGCGGAAGCATCGAGGATTCTGACTAGCGAGATTAGTGCCAGCCATGTATTTGATTATGAAGTGCATTGACTCGTTGTGCGTTGTTTCCTGTTCCTTTTGGCAGCCTGGCCTCACTCTAAGTCCAAGGAGATGGAAGCTGCTTCACAATGAAGAAGGTGTCCTAGACATAGCTGGAATGATCAAAAGAGTGCAGCGTGGGGTGAGCTATACTTTTTTATTAATCCCTTGCATGCTCCGAACTAGCCAAATTTGCGCCGTGATTGCACCACAGCGCCAGGCTAAAATTATAGTTTTTTCTGAAAGTAGAATTATACTGTTATATACAACTCTTGCTTAGAAATCAAATAGCTTCTAGTTTTTTTATTTATTATTTCGAGATTTTCAGTTATCCTACATTGTATTGACATTGACTCTTCATTTTAATCTACACTAATATGGATCTATTACACAATCAATAATGTGAACTATGAACTATTTATTTTTCTCCAATTAACATGGTAAATTGTAGCCTGATGAAGAGCGAATGTGGAGGCTAATTTTTGCCCTGTTTTAATAATTTAGTAATATATTGATATTTGCAAAAATCCCTTCTCACTAACAAGACAAGCCTAGGTCTGTATGTCAATGAGACCATGGTTGACAGATGATCCAAACATTGGATGGGACATCAGGAATTGCTCATTTTCTTCCTGCATTCATGTATCATGACCTCACACTAAGGCCTTGTTTATTTCGGTTGGCTAAACAGGGTACCCACCCAAATATAAAAGGAGAAGTTTGGGAGTTTTTGCTGGGTTGTTATGACCCTAAAAGCACTACTGAACAAAAGAACCAATTAAGACAACAGCGAAGGTTCTTTCTTAATTGCACCTTTATTGTTTGATCATGTATATTCATTTTAATATCTCATTCTAAATTTTTATAGGTTAGAATATGAGAAACTGAAAACAAAGTGCCGAGAAATGGACACGACAGTCGGTAGTGGAAGGGTAATTACTATGCCTGTCATAACAGAAGATGGCCAGCCTATACAGGATCCTAACTCTGTCGATGCAGAACAACAAGCTAGTGACACACCCCTACCAAAGGAAGTTATTCAATGGAAGCTAACTCTGCACCAGATTGGTGAGTACTAATCCTCTCTTTTCAGCATCACTCAATCCGTTTTATGTTAAAAAAGAAAGAGAGTTCACTGGGCACATATTGTTATATTTTTTTGAAACTTTCATTGGTCTGATTATTCCACTATTCAACTATAGGTCTTGATGTTAATCGTACAGACCGTCAACTAGTTTATTATGAGAGCCAAGAGAATTTGGCCAGGTTGTGGGACATTCTTGCAGTTTATTCATGGGTTGACAAGGACATTGGTTATTGTCAAGGTGCGTTACAGAAGCAAAACTGATCTTTTTGCAAATCCAGTCATAGTAATTAGCTTGCTAAATGTCATGTTATGTAAATTTTGCTAAGTCCCCCCCCTCCTCCCCTCTAAAATCCTCTTGTTTGTAAGCAGGAATGAGTGATCTTTGCTCACCAATGTCGATCCTCTTGGAACACGAAGCGGATGCGTTTTGGTGCTTTGAACGACTTATGCGCAGGGTGGTAAGCACCTTTACACGTATGTAGCCTTTTATTCACTAAGAAATATCCAGATCCTTTACCCTAAGGGTACAATTTATACTTTCGATATATGACGTTAATTAATAGTTGTGCACAACTGCAGTAATGTTACAGTGAACTTAAAAGGTCAATATGGTTGCTGTAATTAATATGCAGAACCATTTTCCAGAAATATTTTTGCAACTTAGCATGGTAGTCCATAATGTTTCATGCTCAATTTTTTTCAGAAGTACCTACTTTGTTTTACTGTTCTGCACCAAAGTTTGTCTGTCAAACAACAATTGACAAGAAAATGCCACTGTTTGATATTGATATGAACTAATGAACATTATATGGAAAAAAACCCTAAGATTGATAATAGTGGTTTTGCTGCATGTGTTATCTGTCTTCGTTAATTTTTCTACAGATACTGAAAGATTGATATTGTACATGCTAACTCTGCAGCGAGGAAATTTCGTGAGTACTTCAACCTCCATTGGAGTTCGATCTCAACTGACCACATTGTCATCCATAATGAAAGCCGTTGATCCGAAGTTACATGAGCATTTAGGTAGAGTTGTTTGGAGCCAAATATTATTCATTAGAATGCCAAAGGAACAATGTCTTTTCTTTCATAATTATTGAACTATAAGTTGCGTGATTTATTCCATGATCAAAAGATTATTTTTGCAGAAAATCTTGATGGAGGGGAATACTTATTTGCCTTCCGTATGCTGATGGTTCTTTTCCGAAGGGAGTTCTCTTTTGTAGACACAATGTACCTTTGGGAGGTAAGCTTCCCAACATGCTTGCATAATTTAACCTTTTAGTTGTGTTGATTAATTCCCTGCACCATAAAAATTTTCTTGACTTTTCAATTTATTATCTCATGATTATCCAAATAAAGCATAATCAAAACGTGGTTCCTACTTACAATCAAGTATTGATTTGTACTGTGGAAGGTTTATAAAGTGGCTGTTTCCTTGATTTTCAAATGTTGCAGCTCATGTGGTCTATGGAGTACAATCCAAGTCTCTTTTCGATGTTGGAGAGTGACAACAGTACATCTAAAGCAAACACGAAAGATGAAAATGCCTTAAAGCAGTGTGGAAAATTCGAACAGAAAAACTTGCAGGCGGCTAAAAAAGAAGAGCAGATACCTCTATCTGTGTTCATTGTTGCTAGTGTCATAGAGGCTAGAAACAAGCAAATACTGACTGATGCAAAAGGTCTAGACGATGTCGTGAAGGTCTCTCTCTCTCTCTCTCTCTCTCTCCATGTGTGTGTCATGATGATTGTTGAAAGCTATACACGATTTATGTGCACGTCTTATGTTGTTTATGTGCTTGTCCCCTGCAAACAGATATTGAACGATATCACTGGAAGTCTGGATGCAAAGAAGGCATGCAGAGGGGCACTGAAGATTCATGAGAGATACCTAACCACAGTAAGTTTTCTGTTAATCCATTTGTATAATTATATGGCCTTAGACGCATTCAGCAGTCAGGAGTCAAAACTAAAATAACTCTCTACTTTCCTAAACTGCAGGTAAAAGCATCATAGTAGCATTTACAGATCCTTATTAATACATCCTAAGTGACGATATTCGATTGGGCTTTTTGTGAACTGGAGAAGCAGCTGCATCACAATTTTTCCCCATTTTTGATACGTGTGTGTATTATACAATTCTTTGATTTTTTTTGTAATACTACAAAAGAAAGGAACGCCAATCCTGTAAAGGTACATCATGAAATGTTTGATATCGGTGGAATTATGCTGCAATAAAATTGCCATGATTCTTCTTTCCTACTGTTCTTGGCACTGCAATAAATTTGTTCACTATTTTTTAAGAATACAGTGAGTTAGGAAAAAGAAAATCAACTTGTTGGATTCCGACCATGTGTGTAAATATTGTTTCAAGGATTATTTTGCATGTTCTTTGTTGTAGCTTCCAGTGGACTAGAGAAGGAAGTGGCAAACAATTTGGCTACATTAAGAAACATGACCAGGCCGCTTGAAAGTTATGATCTCAAAGTGAAAAAGCTAAGAAACCTACGATGATCATACTATATATCAAAACATTTGCACTGATACTTTATCCAGTTGTTTTCCACTGGACACTCCATGCTGATTAAATCAAGTATTAGATCAGTTTCGCTACTGAAGTACTGAACTAAATTCAAGCTCCAACGCAAGCTTTGTTAACTACCCTGCGGTAGAATACGGGATATGATGGGAAATTGTCAAAATAAGAGGCTGCTGATTAACAGGCGGATTGGCTTTTTAGCTAAATGACCCCTTTTCATGTTCTGAGTTGTCCCTTCCCGCCATTTGCGCTGCAGACCAGTTAAGCAAAACCAGGGCCTCACAAACTGCTGTTGTATGTCGAAATGAACTTCAACTAAAAGGAGCCTAGACCAAAAATAGTGAACCATAAATAGATCGAGGCAACAAACTTTCTGCCCTTCCATTTCCCCAACTTGGAAGAGAAAATCTATGCTTGTTCCTGTTTGAGCTTTGGAAGGGATTGCAATTCCACTAAATTGTGACAGATCAAGCAGCAATAGGAGGTCAAGAGAATTGCCGCAGACACAATGAAGATGTCATAAAGAAGATGAAATTCGGTAGATCATGCTTCATTACCCTCTTAAATCTGCTTTGCAAGGTATGTGAGTCTGATTCAATTAGGCGCCACAAATTTTTGTGTGTCAAATAGAAACTGAACTTCAGAATGTGGAAAAGAACAAATGCATTGCTGAATCTGCATCTTCCAGCAAATCATATTACGATTGACCGCAATAGTTGTTTTGTTCTATCCTACGTGGTAGGTAGATATAGATCTCACCCGACACCTATAGCATTATCAACATTGTATTTTGACGAAACATTCAGATGAACAATCAAAACAGCCCACAATCACTTGGTATTTCATATTTGTAAAATCAAGCTTATGGTCAATAGGTTGTATCTTATTCAGCCCACAATCAAAACATACATAGAATTGTTAGTTCTTTTGATTTGTAATGATATTGGCCAGGTGAAAATTTTGTAATGATATTGCTTACTTGTGAAGGCTAGATCAAGGGATAAGGGGTGGATGACAAACATATAAGTGGTGGATTCCTCGCAGAGCACCGCGGGCGGGCAGCCGCCTGTGGAACCGGTTAAGATGAAGGGCCTTCTCAAGGGCCTCCGATACATCTCACAAATTTTCGGTACGCCTAGAACACCATTAATTTCTAAGCCTAACCAGCGCACGATCCCTATTCCCCAATTCCCCAAGCCAATCACCTCAACATTGTTCACGCCACACATTGATTGCATCATCCACACAACGAAAACCAAAATGCATTACGAATGGATCGATACGGGATGGCGTTGTGAGATGTGTACCTTGTCTTGTCTGACGTGCATGCCCGCGCACGCTGGTGTGGTTGCTTGCTTGCAGATCCGAGTGTGAAGGAGCCGGAGATGCAGATCGGGAACCCGACGGACGTGAAGCACGTCGCGCACATCGGCTGGGACAACGCCTCCGTCACCGCGCCCAGCTGGGTAATCGCCGCCTTGCTCCACCCCGATCGCACCATCTCGCATGTCTAACGGCTCCGATCACTGGTTGCAGATGAACGAGTTCAAGCCAACGGCGGGGGGCACCGAAGGCGGCGGCGAGCCGGAGCCGTCGCAGCCAGGAGGAGGCGGCAGAGCGGACCAGGCGGAGCGACCGCGGCGGGCGGGGCGGGGCAAAGAGCGGCGCGACGGAGGCTGCGAGGGGTCGCGGCGGCCGCCGAAGACGGAGATGGGGGAGAACTGCGAGGGAGAAGCCGCGGGGGCGGCGCCGAAGCAGCGGCGGAGGAAAGCGAGGGCGTCGGGAGGCACCTCGTCGGGGCGGTCCAAGTCGTCATCCGGAGGCGGAGGCGGCGGCCCCGCGGCGGCGGACCCACAGGCGGCGAGGCCGGCCGCGGCGGAGGATGACGACGGCGACAAGTGCTTCTGAGGTTTAGGAAGTGGGCGACACTGCAACTGCTTCGCTTGGCTTGGACGCGCGATCGCTCGCTCGTTGCTGATTTTTTTTTTCTTTTGTTGGCGTGGCAAGCACGATACATATGGGGAAGATTTCGAATTTGAATTTGGTTTTCGTCTAGACACCGGGCTGCTTGCAAGAGAAGCCATCGATTACTAGGAAGAAGAATTTATACGGGCCTCTGTTTCTTTTCTGATTTTCATCATTTATTCCTTTATTTTGTGGCGTTAGAGGTGTATATGTAATGTAATGTAATGTAGAGTTGGGCCGAGGAAACAAATGACGGCCCGTCACGTTGTACTGTATACTAAATGTTATAATGGGCCAAGTTGGGCCTCCTGCTGTTTCAACGATTCAACGGGCCGATCAGTTCATCTGCAAGCCGACCATATGGGCTTCTTGCTTCCATCACGGGCCGTATGGACCTTTTCCCATTCCTGGTCCATATATCTCTTGGGCTTTCCTTCCCTCACATTTGCCTCAGCAAGTTTACATTGCAGTATACTCTACCAAGCTGCCTCTGTGTGCATATATAAATTCTCTTTTTTTACAGTATCTTCTTTGTGTGTTGTACCGTGTATTAATTTTTATTTTATACTTAATTGTATATTTCAGAAATAATGATCATAGTGATGACTAATTGACTACTCCATATTGTAACTCCTGAATTTAAAGATGCCAATTCATCATTTGGGGTCTTGTAGATGGGGACATAACGAAAACAAATGTAGAAGATGCTAGATAGGCATCTGGTTGCATTATATGTTCAGTTTGTCTGCACCTTGATGATCAAGGACGGAGAAACTTAATTTTCAGGAAAATGAGAGAATATTACCATCTATGTAACAAAGAAGATTTGTCATTTGTCTTCTTCATTGCCAACAATGACAATACACCATCCTGGGGCTAGCCTCTGAACTGTAAATATCTTCATTCTACATTATTCCACAGACCATAATCTTTTGTCCATGCTTGGTCATTTTCGTGCAAACATTCATATACATCTGCTACATTAACATGACATTTACACCTATTATAGTGGGTCTGCTTAAGTGGCATCCACCTCAGATACAGTAGCAAGTTTCAGAATTTTCAGAAACAGTTTGTTCCGAAGAAGAAAAGGAACTTTCAGAAACAGTGGTCTGTCCTGTTCTTTCAAATATATTCTCTGTTCACAGTATCCATCTAGTACATCTCCAGCAACACTTTGGATTACAAATCATTCAGCACATATATGAAAGTTGAAGTGGTCCACTTGCATCCACCCCTTACGTTTTGATGCACTGATAGCCTGACACCTGTTGCATTCCACTCATTACCACTGTTATATTCTGAAGAAAGGGTACTTCCATTCTTCCTGAGATGGATTTGTGTATCTGTTTGTTTGTAGATCCTGGTCATCTGGTTCCTTGTTCCTTTCTTCTGTAATCAGTAACTCTTCTCTACTGAACCTGTTGGCTGTATACATATGACAGACATGCAGGAATTTAATGCTGAATTTGTAGCTTAGTTGGATATGTAAATAATTATATGTGATTCTTGCATATTACTGAACTTGCGAAAATAACTGGCATGCATCCAAATGCCATTGTTTCACTTTCACCACAAGCTTTGAACCAAGCAGTTGCTTCTACTGGGCGGTACTGAACCGGCCAAACTGAAAGATAGCGTTTCTGATTCTTATCGGCCAATAGAGAGCTGAAGTAGATGTTCCTGGACCACAGAGAGAGCATCATTTTCTCGTTGATTCGCTGTTGATCGATGTGCTACCATCTGTGTGATCGATCGACCTATCAATCGAATCGAGATCGAGTTGCTGTCGGCATTATTGTAGGGTAGTTCACCTACCGTTGTTCCTGTATATATCTACCTGGGTCTCAGCCCCTTCCCTACCTAGCTTCATCCCTTCTGAAATCGAGTGCTCATCTGCCGCTGAATTCAGAGATCGATCAGTATTCAGTCCACAGCGCACTTCACCCGACGATTCTGCGTCGATGATTCCATCCCCATCGGCATTGCCCCTGTCTGTATCTGCGTATTGATTATGTGAACCCTCAAATTTCCTTCTTTGCGGGTTCGCGAAAAATATTGATTCTGTGATCGGAAAGACAGCAAGCCCTTGGCCATTTCTGAACGTACTCTGAATCGAATGGCAAGTTCAGTTTGGATCGACCCGTGAAACCGTTTGTTAGTATCTGTGGATGGAGTATATGATCCAGTGTGTGATCTTGCAGGCTAGCTGCTATCTAGCTCTTGACTCTTTCCTAAGAGTGGTCGTTTGGATTATCGCAAAGATTAATTTAACAGTAATTATACTGTTTTGTATTGTTAGTGCCGCATGGGCATGCATATGGATCTGAACCTAGAATTCTAGATGGACAGGAAATCGAGATTGCGTCGGTGATGGATGATCGCCATGGACGTCTCTTTCTCCCTTGATAGCCATAGCTAATTAAGCTTAATTAGGAGCTGGATTAGGATCTTGAGCTTAGGCCGATGGACGGAGATGGAAGCATCAAATCCCCCACGTTTGTCGCTGGAGCGATCGCTGTGACTGAGCTCGCTCGATCGATCGATCAGCTCGCGGTCTGGCTAATTAATGGAGGGGATCAGATGCTGTCAACCTCCCACATTTAATCTCTTCTCTTGCAGTTGGTGTCATTCTCCTCTCCCTCCTTTTCGGCGGCGAGATCGATCGATGGGCCGTGTCAGTTTTGGGGGTTTCTTGAAAGCAAATTAGCATTCAATACAGGGCAAAAAGGGTCACCAAGATCGATCAAATCAGCATATTAACGTCCTATACGGCCACCGATCCACGTACTAATGCATCGATGGTTTACTTAACTAGTAGTACTAATTAATTAATTAAATTAATAATATATTGTGGGCAAAGCAGGGGCGTGCATGCTTGACGCGCGGCTTGGCTGCCTGACTGACGAGTTACCTGAAACAGAATTAATACTAATAATTTACTATATAATGGATTATATTAGTGTGCTGATAGATCGGCCGTGATAGTGAGGCGAGGTTTGTCGCGAGGCGATCGATCAGGCGTTGCCTCGAGCTCTGAAGGAGCCTAGCTTGATTTTCACGAGGAAGAGATCGATCGATGAGAATAGAAGGGAAAATAATCAAGGAAGAGAGCGACCAATGGGAGGCGGACAGGTGGACAGTGTCCAGGCCGGGGAAGCTAGGCATGCCATATGTGCGGTGCCATCCAACGATCGGATCCACCGGAGCTTACTTGCAGACAACCGTTTCCCACCCCGTCAAGCTACCCCCACCCCCATGCACCCTGTATGTGTATGTAATATGCACTACCCTGCCTCGTATACGTATACGTATATACATGTACGATGATGAGACGTAGTACAATTTATCTTTTCTAATTCAATACATCGTATCTATTTATACCGCCACATTACCATAGAGAAGTATTTTTTTACTATCACAACTCAAAATTTAACGTTTGACATCATTTCTATTGATAATAATAGAATACTACCAATAAATACTATCCTAAACATAGTCATGATAAAAAAAACCACGAATATTAGAAAATGATCTAATATCAAAAAATTACAAAGGATGAGGTTTCAAACCCAGACCGACTAGCTCACCATCCTGTGAAGCTAGCCAAAAGACCCCTGAACGTTTCTCTTAAAAAACATAGTCATGATGATAACTACTCGTAGCTAATACTCCCTTTACCTTGGAATAAGTTTATTTTTTCACCTCTCGTTTGTTTTAAAATGAATTTATTTTGAGTAATCGTTACATCGAGGTCTATGAGAGTAGTAGATAAATACATTAAAAGTAGATAAAGAGAGAAATAACTGTATTAGGATTTGATAAAATAGGGATGCTCTGGTTTTTTGTGGTTTTGTAGTAGTAAAAATAGGATGAGCGTAAAATAATCTTATTATAAAACGTAGAGTAGTAATTAAGCATGCATATATACGGGTTAACACTAAACACTAGGACGCGTGCCTACGTAGGCACTGCAAAGTGTATTACTACTAGGTCGCTGTCTGGGAGGGAATATTTGCTGACGACGAGTCGTATCAATCATTGCGGCTGCCTGCCATCGATCTCGCACGCCTCCTCCTCCTCCGACCTCTCCGTCGCCACCGCCTATGCTCCCCGGCCGTCGTCGTCCTCCTTCGAATTCCATCTGTCTCCATGCTTTGCAGTAACTTGTTACTTCTGCATCCATGCATGATGCATGGCAGATGGCACAAGTTTAACCTCTCAGATTAACTTAATTACTACTACTACCTTTTGAAAGATCAGACTGACTACTTGTTATACTGCTATTTGCTTCATTATTAATTCCTGAACAAAATGAAAATTAACCTAGCTACCTTTGATCTCATCTAGTAGCACTGGTCAACATGCAGTGGGCATATATTGATGGATTCATGGTTCATGCAGCAGTTGGCTGGCCTTCAGAGCTGGGCTACCTTAGGAGGGTACGTATATGCGTTGAAAATGACTCAACAATTAAGCATAACGAATGCTGTCCATGCATGGTGTACAGGCCATTTCTGTAATGGAGACACAGCCCACTCAATATCACCACATATACTTTTTGTGTTGCATAAATCCTCTTGGAGATCAGAGGAGCCCAATGCAAGCAATGCACATGGAAAAAAAATGCATGGCCGTTTTGCACATCATGCATACCATCGATGGGACATTTGATGATTTCGTGTAATTTGGATACTAATGGTAGCTAAGAAAAGGGACAGAGGAAGGATATGCAAGCTTTTCTTTCTTGGGGAGGAAAGCTTGATTGAGCTCTCTCGCAGAAATTTTCAGTACGCAGCCAAAAACCAAGCAGCAGGTAGGTAGATGCTGCACTGCAATAGCTAGCCAACTTGATTAATCCGACACTGTCAGTCTGTCACTGTCTGTATAATGTTACAGTATTAATTAGGTTCCTACAGTTACTTACTTCCATACTCCCTATGTACAAACATATAATTTCAACATCATCCAAGCAGCTAGAGTTGAGAGATATGGAGAGTAGTGTTTTTATTTTGTTCTTAATGTGCAAATTGATGGCAGATTACATATGCAGCTACGGCTGCATGCATACGTAGTTTGCTTTAGGCGTAAGTCCCTTACCCTGCCCTCATAACAATAGAATACTAGTTGCCATTACATGTTTTAATTCCGTGAGTCAATGCTTCAATGGAATGTTCATGTAGACTTTCAGATATACTACTACTCGAGAGAAAAGTAGTTTAAAAGCGAGAATTTTGGGGGGCTCTTTTGGTTTCTGTCGCTTTCTTAGGATTTGAAAAAGGGCACTGTTAGTGTTGAGTCTGATTAGTAGGAAGGAATTGGTGGAAGAAATGGAGTATGGAGCCGTCACTCTTCCTATAAACAAGCCTAGAAAAACTCCAGCAGGGACGAAAAAGAAATCTCTGAATAATTATAAAATATGTACAGAATGCCATCAGCTCATGATGATTGTGTCCGTTATATTCTTTTCTAGAGAAAGGGATAAGGGCCAGTTCCATTTAAGAAGCTTATTGGTAATTAATAACTAAGCAAATGTGGTTATGCTTTTAGTTGTGTTGTGGCAGTAGTATTCTTAATTAGGGAACCCTATCTCCTCCATTGGCTTCCAATTAAGAGCAGAAACAATCACAACGTCGTCTGTCTTTTCTCTGTTTCTGTTCAGAGAAGGACAGGGGATCAACTCACAAATTTAAGATGCCTCCAGAAGTAACATGAACAATTCATTTATATATGCATATGTTGGCATCATATATAGGGCCTACTTAAGTGGAAATTCATAAACTGTTGTTGAGAAAATAAATCACAATCTTGACTGTTCCTTTTTTCCAGCACCTTTTACCTGTACAAGAAGAACTCTACCAACATTTGGAGGAGCTTTTCACTGAATCCTTCATAGCAAGCGGCAGCAGGATCGATCAATTAGTAATTTAGTATCAAGAAATGGATAATATACTGTGTGTTTTTATCAGATAATGGGATGGTAATGTACTGTGCGTTGACAACGAACAAAGGATAATTAACATTTCTGTAGACCTGATTGACACTTTGGAAAGTTTGGATTACACAAGCTAGCACTCCACATAAGCACAGCACAGTGCTCTAATGCTCTCCATCTCCACTAGATGCCGCGTTTGCTTTTCCGCGTGCACTCGATGGCACCCCATGACTGACTGACTCGTTCTTCAGACATGTAGCTACATCCGTGCAGCATGGCCACACTGATCGATTCTCTCCTGTCTGAACCATACCTTCCTTGCTGGATTTTCGATTCTGCTGCACTTGTGCGACAATCTAGCTGCTGCTAATCAATTTAATTTTCTCATATATATATATATATATATATGTCCGTCCTACACACTGCATCGCAAAGAACTCTCATCGTTTGTTTGCTGGCTTATCGGCCACAAACAAAATTTAAATTTTAAAACTTATTTTAGGCCTTTTTTATCATAGTAACCTATTTTTAATCCACTAATAAGATAGATATAAAAAATTTACTTATAAATTATTTCTGGTTGCTTCTTTTATTTCGCTACAACTTATCAGCCATAGCTCAACAAATGTTTGCATCATTCATAACAAGTCAGAATATGTAGTAGCAAGTACTTTATGTAGTACTTTACTGGTCTTGTTCTTTTCTCTTTTCCACTGCCCTTTTGGAGTAACATGCCAACGATTTCAGGCTCTGAAGAAAACAGAAAAAGTCCAGTTAGCTAGCCAGTACTAGCAGCTAAGCTGGAGATGTCTGAATCGGTGTTCCCTGGCTAATCTTTTCTGAGCTAAATATAATCTACTCCGTAATATCCCAACGCCAGAAAGCTAGCTCCCGTTAATTAGTAGCTTGCAGCAGCTAAATACTCTGGCTAGGTTAGCTTGTTCTAGGTCCCAGCTGCAGAGGTATCGCTGTCATTGGGTGATTGGGATTGGACACCTACCAGATCGAGTCGCCGGCTTAAGCGCAGCATCCATCTCGTCCTCAGTTAATATATATACTGATATACATATACATACACATCAAGGGGATCAATTCAATCAGTTAATGCTAGGGTTATATGCTAATTATTCCCCATGATTAATTCCCACGTTTTTTAAAGCCAATGATCGCCTCTTTTTAATTCCGTCCTATGCCCTGTTCCTTGGTGTTGCATGACGCCACTCAATCATCTCCCCAAGTTAGTTATCTATCTTGCCTCCAACTGCCATGAAATTGCATTGCATGCATGCTCTCATCAATCCTGACCTGACATGGAGTATTTATCTCTAAACCAATCATTTTAGTTAACTGCAACTCGCACAAAGAATACTGCTATATCACACAGAAACAATATCCATATCTCTCTCTCTATGTGTTTTTTTTCGAAAAAAAAAACATCGCCCATGTATTTGCTTGTGCCTACCTACCTGTAGTCCTGCATCGATCAAATTTATCGCCGACCATCGTCTACTTTAATTCCCAACATATATACTTGCATATGCTCATACTCATACGTACTCAAGTATATAGTAATTAATTAAACATACAAACAGCTTTGATTATTCTTGCTGCATAGCCTAGATCGAGATGGATATTTTTCTGCACAAGTTACTAGCTATGTAGAGATTATTAATGAGATCGAAGAGCTAGACTAATTGATGATAAGGGGAGGGCTAACTTAATTTTGGATCATTAAGCCGCAACAACCATGCATGTACGACGCTGCTAGCATATGGTACGTGTACTTTTGATATATACTGATCAAGAAGACACGTACTGTACTTTTTTGGCCTAAAAAAATTACACGTACTGTACTTATATACGTACTCCCTCTGTCAAAAAAAATCAAACTCTAGAGATAAATCTGGATACATATATATTTACACTACTAAAAAACTATTTTTTCATGTGACCAAAATCTATTTTTTCATGTGGTTGGACAGCCCGTTTGGGCGAAAAGGTTTGTGAAAAATAGCGATTTTTTCATATGGGTGACTTACCCGCATGTGAAAATCCGGTGCTTATGTTGTCCGCATGCAGAAATAAAAGTCTAAAAAAAATAAAAATCTAAAAAAAAAATCAAAAACCTAGCTCCTCATGGCGCCGGTGACGATGGATCCGGCCATCCCGGGGCCACCGCTGGCGGATCGGGCTGCCTTGTCAGCGGCGGTGGCGCCGTCGCTCCCGACTGCCTCCTCGTCGGCGGCAGTGCCGCTCGAGGCCGCCGTCGCCCATCGCCGGTCGCCACCCGACGATGCCTAGAGGAGAGGAGAGGGAGAGAGAGAAAAGAAGGTGAAAATAATATCAGGAGAGGAGAGGAGAGGAAGAGAGAGAAGAGGAAGTGAAAAAAATTGAAGTGTTGAGAGGGAAAAAAGATAGGAGTGGAGAAAAAAATTTATGGAGGAGAGGGGATATTTTTGCATGTGGATCACTTAAGAGACTCGTAATTTTTGCATATGGCTCCTTAACTGGTCCGCATGACAAAATAGACTTATTTTTACATGCGGTCTCTTAAATGACCTGTTTGCGAAAATAGATTTTTACATGCAGTTCTCTTAAAGGAGCCATATGTAAAAATATAGGTCAATTTTTGCAGACACGAGTAGGTATAGTTCGCCTGTAATTTATAGGGTTCTCTTACAGAAAAATTGTTTATGTAGTAGTGTTAGATTTATTCCTAAAGTTTGATTTTTTTGAAAAAAAAAGTACTATACATATCCTCCTTTTATTCCGCATAATTAAGTCGCGTCCCGCTGTTTCGGAATAGGTACCTAGCTAGCTATAATTAATATGTAACGTATATATAGCTCAAGCTGCGTATATACGCATGTGCCCTAATGACACATACACGTACAGTACTACTGCAGAGTTCATCAGTTTTTATACGCCAGAGAGCACACGACAAACACGGCAAATATACGTACAAAGTATTATTATACATGTACACAATGATTGCACCTCGCATTTCTCGATCGACGATGAACTTGAATTGATCATCAATAATACACCTGTACATTATGCACTGCTACTACTTCATTAGAGAACGTTTTGCCGTCGTGATATCATTATCATCTGCTTCAATTAATTAATCGGCAGTACAGGTACAGACTACAGAGAAGTACAGAGATCGATGCAGGCTGAACAGAAATTATTTCTGACATATCTCCGTTCCTTTTCTTTCGACATGCCTGTACCTCTACCGTTGTTTAATATAATCATCTCTCTCGTCGCTTTCTGGTCTTGGAGTAGAAGAAATAATTTCCGATCCTCTCATGATTAATTCGCATCAAAATGATCGATCGAGCGGTGAAACAGCGTACGGTGATTACCTGCAGCTAGTTGCTGACAGCCTCTCGCTCTCCCCTGCTAATTAATCGGGAGGTGGAGTTTCCAACTCATCCCCGCAAAAAAATATTGTCTCTTAGTACGTGATTAATTAAGTATTAGTTAAAAAATTTAAAAAATAAATTCATATGAGATTTTTGAAGTAACTTTTGTATAAAAAACTTTCATAAAAAATATATCATTTGATAGTTTAAAAAACATACGTGCGAAAAATGAAAGATGAGTTGAAAAATAACACAGCCTTAAGATGTACTGTTAGCTACTCCACTAGTTGAGAATGCATATGCACGGGACATTTATTTGCATATATATATATATATGTAAAATTTGCTTTCTTTTTCTTGACTAAATAATCTTAAAATTCGAATTAATAAATACAAAGCTGTTTTTGGTTTTAGTCCAAAATTCATTACTCCTATTTTAATGATTTAATATCTTTGAAATTTAAAACTAATACAAAAATAATTCAATTTTGCACGCTCAAACAATTTTATGGATTGCTTAACCCGCCCAAACTATTTTTGACTCCTTTTACTCTTAAACTATTAAAATGATTCATTTTATTTCCTAATAACATTTTTCTCTTTTTATATAAGTTGTATTTTAAGTTACAATTCTATCAAAATTCAAAAATATTTTTAAATTTCTTCATGATTGTTTACTTGAATTTAGAATCTCGATGCTTAAATCAGTATCAGGTGCTTCAAACCTATGTAAACAGAGAAAATTTTTTTAAAAAAATTAAGACATAAGTTGTAATACATCTGTCATCATCCTAACAATTTTTTTGTGCAAAATATAACTTACATAAAAAAGAAAAAGAGAAATACGTTAGGGATTAAAGTGAATTATTTTCAATAGTTTGGGGTGTGAATGAGAAAAAAATTTGAGGGCTAAGTACTCCGCTGAAATAGTTTGATCGAGGAAATAGTATAGCGAAATGGTTTTCGTTAATAAATATGTGGTTGTATTCGTCTTGGTCTCTCAATTTTACTATTATAACAACTCCAAATTCTGAAATTAATAATTATCAAGTTGTAACTGATGTGGTCTCTTATGTTAGTTTGAACCATTTTATTTAGCCATGCACCTACATAGGCAGTTAGCAAGTTGAATGTGGATGTAGACTCCCTTCTTAATCGTGCCGTTAATTTTTCTTTTCAATTACACGGAAGATGACACGCACACACAGGTTAATACCTAGACTTATTATCCATCATATTTCTTAATTTGATCAACATGCACGATAACTTCTCTGAATGTACAGTATACGCAAGCTAATGTAGGCGGATTGATATATTCAGGGGCGCTGATCCTTGTTTTATCCTCCGTCTCGATATTTTTGTTGGCTTGCATTTGCATAATTAATCACCGTCCTATACAGTACACTGTGTTCGCATGTATGTACCTGCACTGTACAAACACAGTACACACATAGATGCACTTACTTGTAAGCAAATTTAACACAAGCCTTAGAGCTAGACAGACAGAGAGACATGTAGAGATGCATACTAGAGGCCGGGATCGAGGAGGAGATGCTGTACGTAGGACGGATCAATAATTAAGCCTAGCTACATCGCGCACGCGGTTGAATCGATATGCGCGCGCGCACACACACAAAATGA
This sequence comes from Oryza officinalis, assembly GCA_008326285.1. Taxonomy (NCBI): domain Eukaryota; kingdom Viridiplantae; phylum Streptophyta; class Magnoliopsida; order Poales; family Poaceae; genus Oryza; species Oryza officinalis. Next base: position 57,840,318 of record BDMV01000002.1, on the reverse strand, counting down.
TAATGGGCAGCTGCGGCTGCGAGCTCGATCCGTTCGTTTCCCCCAAATGCGTCTCTATTGATAGTGCCATGTATGTTGCTGTTGTCGCTGCACTTCGATGTACATATCGATCCATCATCAAGTGGGCCGGCCGTGGCGATGATCTTTCTTGCGACCCTGGATCTCCTCCTCTCTCTCTCTCTCTCTCTCTCTCTCTCTCTCCTCTTCGTCTTCCTCGATTCCTTCCTCCCAACCCCACCTGCCCTCCTTTTCTCTCTCGAGAGGGCGAGCGAGCGAGCTAGGGAGGGAGAGGTGAATGCGACGTCGGCCGCGCACGCGTCCTCTCCCGCGTCCTCCGCCTCCTCCCGCGCGCTGCGTACGTGACAGCGCCATCTGCTTGCAGCAGCAAGCAGCAGGCGCAACAGTATTACTGTTGTGTTAGCGACTTGGCGTACGTACTGCAGGTAGCTCGGTTCAGTTGGATAGAGCTCTCGACAACCGATCGATCGCTCACTGCCATACATGATACTACTTACATACCGACGTACTACACACAGATAGAGATTGGGTGATGGATGGATGGATCGATCGGAGCTAGCTATAGCTAGCCATGGTAGTATAGTATAGTATAGTATAGTATAGTACCCCTGCTCCTGCTGCTGCTTGTTGCTTGCTTCCCTACACTTCTCACTCTGTCTCTCAGCTGCTAGCTAAGCTAGCTGCGCATATAATTATTCATCGCCAAGCTATATATATTTGCCTCCTGCCTTCTTCCCAAGCTCACACAATCGCAAACCTATACAGATATGTGCTAGCTACTACTTCCTAGCTATTACTTCTCTCCTCTTCTTCTCTGCATCTGCAGCTTAATTCTTAGCTATCTGCGTCGCCATGTACATCGTCTAGCACTTCCAAAATACACATAGATACACAGAGAGATCAGTCACGTATAGCCATAGATATATAGAGATTGCTATAGGCAGAGGTTGATCATCAAAGAATTAGCAGCTGATAGCCACATGGGGCTGAGGGACATCGAGCTGACGCTGCCGCCGGGGTTCCGATTCTACCCGAGCGACGAGGAGCTGGTCTGCCACTACCTTCACAACAAGGTGGTGAACCAGCATCGCTTCGCCGGAGTTGGAGGAGGAGCCGCTGCCGCCGGCGGAGGCACCATGGTCGAGGTGGACCTCCACACCCACGAGCCATGGGAGCTACCAGGTAATCACTTAATCAATCTAATTAATTAATTAATTAATTACTACTCCTTTTTCCTCTCCCGCAAGCCACCCTCTCTCTAGCTACTTAGCCACACGCCCCTCTCCTCTGCTGATTATTCTTAATTAAATCGTAGATGGTTCCTCCGTTTCCATGGAATGATTAATTACGCACGCAACCACGTTTTATTGGCTCCAATTAAGATTGTCGTTATTCCCCTTAGCTTGTTAATTAACCAACAAGGCACGGGTCGATCCATCACATTTCTGCGTGTATGTATGCGCATATATATGTGCAACAGTGTTATATATTGCTTCTGGTGCAAGCATACATGCATGTTTTATATAATTTCTTTTTTTCCCCGGAGAATAATATCTTTTATGACTGCAAGTTGGCTAGCGGCTAGCTAGCTATTGCTTGTGCTCTTTGTCTCTTACGATCAAATTTCCCATCAAACTCCGGAATTTTTATACATACCTTAAATTTATTACTGATCGACATTTCATATCAACGTTTTCTTCTTGAGGATATATCATATATGTGTGCATATAACCTCCTTAATTAATTTCCTCACCTCCCATCCCAAAGAAAATCTGAAAAAGGAAAAAAAAACATATACACATATTGAATCAACCGGTTTGTTTAATTTCCTCAATCAAATTTGTTTCACGACGTTCCGAAATTTCTGAATAACCGTATTTCTTTACAAAACTGGAACAAAATATATTTATCAGAATCGAACAATCAACGGTTTAATACTAGCCAGTATTACTAGTACTGAAGATTACGGTTGATCAGATTATATATTAATCTAGATTAATCGAGTTGTGAATTGTGACGGCTGATGCTAATGAACATATATATGTGAAAAAATTAACTATGGTGTAGATGTGGCGAAGCTGAGCACGAACGAGTGGTACTTCTTCAGCTTCCGCGACCGCAAGTACGCGACGGGGCTCCGCACGAACCGAGCCACCAAGTCCGGCTACTGGAAGGCCACCGGCAAGGACCGCGTCATCCACAACCCCAAGCTGCACGCCGCCGCCGCCGTCAACCACCGCCGCGCCTCCATCGTCGGCATGCGCAAGACCCTCGTCTTCTACCGCGGCCGCGCCCCCAACGGCGTCAAGACCAACTGGGTCATGCACGAATTTCGCATGGAAAACCCTCACACCCCTCCCAAGGTTAGTCGTCACAATCCAATCAATCTCTCGATTAATTTCTTTACTCCTTTCATTCTAAAATAAATAAATCCTTTCATTCTAAAATAAATAAATCCTGGTATAGGCTTGTACGGCATGTCTAAATTTGTTGTTGTTACATCTCGTACTTTATTTGTTTATTTTGGAACGGATGAAGTATTATTTACCGTTATAATCTGTAGTAGTAACTTTTGGTTAATCCAGCTTAATTTTGTGTGTTTCTTTTGCATGTGTATGCAGGAGGATTGGGTGTTGTGCAGAGTGTTCTACAAGAAGAAGGCCGAGACGGAGACGGAGTACAGCATGGAGAACGAGCAGGACGCGGTGATCGCCATGGCACGGAGCGCCGCGGCCATCAAGGGTGGATGCTACTCCAACTCGTCGTCGTCCCACGACCCGGGCCACCACTCGCCTCCGTCATTTCCGGCATCGCTCGCCGCCTGCAGCAGCAGCCACCACTATAACCAGCTTCCGCCTCCCGATCAACACCACCACCACCACATGCCCGTCGGCGGCGGCGGCGGCTGCTCGCTCAACGAGTTCCCCACCACCAGCATGGCGCTGTACAGCAGCATCTTCGACTTCAGCCAGCATCTCGACGGCGGCGGCGGCGTGGCGGCGGCGGCGTCGGCGGCTGGATCTAGGGTCGACGGCGGCGGCGAGCAGTGTGGTCTGATGGAGCTAGGGCTCGAGGAGCACTACAATTACAACAGCCTGATGCCGATGTGATGATCCACCATAGGTGTCGGTGCTGTTAGTGCTAGCTTAGCTAGCTAGCTCATACACTTGCTAGCTAGCTGTATGCTCTTGTTGCAGCAGCACGAGCAGCACAGCTAGCTAGCGTTTATTAATAACTTCTTTTCACCTCGATTGTTTGATCTGATTTGTTTCGTGTGATCGATCGATCGATCAGTTTGTGCAGATTTCGTTGATTGTGCATGCAAACATGCGCACCACCTGTGTATAGGGTAGTGGTACGTATAGCGCTGTTGCATTGTTTGGAGGTAAATTATATATATTAGCCTTTAATTTGATTGAGATTGCAGTAGTAGCAGCCGTCGTCATGCATGTACATATAATGTATGGATCAGTTTCTGTTGATGGGTGGATATATTAATGGAGTACTAGTACTTAATTTGGAATCCTTTCCTAGTCCTTTAACTTGCTGTATCTTTCAGTCTGTATCAGTGTGGAAGTTTCAAACTCAACTAACTGATCCACACAAATTAACAGCTGCAGGTAGTTAATCATCCTAGTACAAAAGAGAGTTAGTTTTAGTTCATTACCGTATCTTTCAGTCTGTATCAGTGTGGAAGTTTCAAATTTAACTAACTGATCCACATAAATTAACAGCTGGAGGTAGTTAATCATCCTAGTACAAAAGAGAGCTAGTTTTAGTTCATTACTGTATCTTCCAGTCTGTATCAGTGTGGAAGTTTCAAACTTAACTAACTGATCCACACAATTTAACAGCCGGAGGTAGTTAACCATCCTACATAATTAAGAGAGCTAGCTAGTTTTACACCTTGTAATTGCAGAACCATCAACTAATTGCCCAACATACTGGCTGTAAATGCAGTGGCCATTAATATATATGATCTAACCCACAATGTACTGACAACTAGCAAGGGTAAATTAAACACTGTTACTCGTTACTTCAACCGTTTTAGAAATCGATGCGGTCTCCAGTACAAACATCTGATTATTTGATCATTCAGATTATTATTCATTTGAATTATTGAGTTGTATGTACTGATCAATTAAACCTCTTACATTCTAACACCCCACCCTCTCTCACGCGAGGTCCCCTTAAGCCTCGAACGTGGAATAAAAGTATGATGTAATTATTTATTTAATTACGCGCCAATCATGATTTAAACTTAAGACCTCTGATCTTGTTAATATATTAAGTTACATGCACCGATCAATTTAACCCCAAAACTTAAACTGATGAAAAAAAACTATTCACTTTATATTACAACATAGATCACCAATCAGCTGATAATATATTGAGTTACATACATCGATCAATTTAACCCTGAAACTTAGACTGATAAAAAAATAAACTATTCACTTTATATTACATTTATATTACAGCACATATCATCAATCAGCAGTAGCTAGTGCCTAGTAGTACTGCTGCTAAGTCAGGAGAATCATATCAGCGCCTTGCTGCCGCATGCATGGCATTGGCATGCATGTGGCTGCAGGGTGCAGGCTGCTGCCTCTTGTATGTCACACAACAGTAGTACTGAACGAAGCACACACAACGACCCAGCCGGCCATTGTCGTCTTCGTTCGTTTGTTCTCTTTCTCGTTAATTTCTGTGATCTGATCTGATGTCTTGTCCTCCATCGGCGCCGGGGCCCTTCTCGCAACGTCCATCCATCACCACGCTTTCTGAATGCTTGCTTGGCAGTTAGCTAAGCTAAGGGTACAGGGATCTCATCATCCATCAGATGCTGCCTAATTGCATTGTGCACTGAAAGTTAATTACATGCAATTAATTAATTGCATGTCAAACAGTGCTTCTGCTAGCTTAATTTCTATGGTCATAATAAATAGCATAGCATCTAGAGCAGGCAGGACCACTACTAACTTTTTTTTTCTGAACGATCATGCATGTGTGCTCCCCTACATTGATCGCTTGCTGCTTAATTTCTTTTATATATATATATATATATATATATATATATATATATATATATATATATATATATATATATATATATATTNTATCATGTTTAGCAAAACCATTTGTTTTTCATCAAGGAATAATTAGACCACTGATCTTTATGGAATCTTCTTGAGGCATATATGCATCATGAAGAGTGTGCAGCTTTATGTTTGTTCACAATCAGAACTGGTCCTGATGTTGACTCTGTGCATGATTGTAAACTGATTGGTTTTGAGATATGGATATATCGGATAGATTGCAATATATATGTGTGTTTAATTAGCAAAACGGGTGGATTGCAATATCGATTTGTTCGGTTCAATTTAATTTGTCGTCTCTGCAGCAACCAATTTGCTGTGTGCATGTGACGAGTGCATGCATGCAGACCTGTACTGTTGATCGATCTGTGCGCATGCACTTAAGAAAGAACAAATTATCTATGGACATGACATATCATTTCTAAATGATATATTACGCAAACAGTATACGCAAGACGCAGAGCATAGCTAATCTAATACTAATTGCAGATTAGTTGCTGTCTTGCTGATCATTGGCTGTGTCGATTGGTTAGGTCATCCGGTTACTAAATTAACAGCAGCAAAGGTTGGTCGGTTACGTGGCCTCTAACTAATAGATATATAACATGGGATCCCCTTGACCTTTTTAAGATAAGGAAGATGGTTATATCCTCTAACTTTGAATGTAGGATACACACAGCCATAAAAGTTTGAGTTAAAGAAGTCTCATTAAGAGATAAAACCCGTCCTCATGAGATAAAAAGAATGTGCAAAGTAGGAGCATATAGAATACATATATATAAATATTACGTTAAGTAAAAGCATATTAAGTATGATCTGTATTAAAATCCTGTTATCCAAGGTGGATAAAAAAGTCCACGATCGACTCCAAAAGTGTGGCAAATAGCTAGGTTGACCTACAGTATAAGAGAAAATTAATCTACGCAAGGAAACTAAATGAGAGTTTGCTATCTAGCTTGAAACTGCGTACACAGTGTTATTACGTACAATACGTACATGAGCTATATCGAGTACGTGATGCATCATATATATATATATATATATATATATATATATATATTCAAATAGCATGTGCATATATTGTTAATATTTACCTAACTAATTCCATCAGAGACGATATTGTAAAGTAATTAAAACATGCAGCTAATGGACCGACTAATATACCGTTTACTTGATGATTATTTTTCCCCAACTTGCTTGCTAGCTTAATTGACAATGGCAAGCTCTAATGATCGACCATGTATATATATATGTGTATGCATGACCTAGCTAGCTAGCTAATTAATTAGTTTATCAGTCTAGGTACATGCTGTTCCGAATGTATTAGCTATAGCGCAAGTGTCTTTTCAATATAACAATTAACTGAGATGTTTGTCTAGAAGCAACTAATCTGAGCACACTGGATATATATATAGTGTACTTATACTATACTGCAGGGATGAGTTAATTTGTAATTAAGTATTCGATCCCTTGCACGTAAATTATTAAACTAGCATAAGAGTAGAAAAATGCCGACAGAATGTCCAGCATGCAGTAGGTGCATGCATGCAGATCAGGCCATGCATGTGTCATCCCCTGTTGCTTAATTATTTGCCCATTGCTAAAGCTTCACTAGTTTGGGATAGCTTTCTTATATATGTTAATTACTATACTATTTACCGTTAAAATCAAGTTCTGGCCAGATTGAATTTGGCCGGTATGCATGCGTATGTATACGGTGAGGATGAGCATGAATTCTAGCTAGCTGCTGTAAAACAAGTTGGTGTGTGGATAGCTGCTGTTTACACGTAACTACGTCATTCTGATCTGTGTCGACAGTTTTAATTTCTACTTGATCGGCCTACCTGGCTTAATTAGTTACCATCTATCCTTCATATCGCAGTTGTAGTTTACATATATATTATGAAGCAATGTAGTTTAATGATAAAGCTAGTTTAGTTTTATCATATGTTGAATCACCACTCACCAGAGGTGTGGTATATAGACTGATGAACAGTGCCTTAATTGGACAGTAGTACCGAACTAGTATACCGACTACGTAACGTGATATGATCTATATAAAAGGTAGGTTTAACTAGGTAATTAATTAAGCTATTGCTCCTACAGATGGCGGCCACAAAAGCTAGCTTTTGCTGAGATCCATTGAAGTGTTTTAATTTATACTGATAGAAAGATCGAGTTTGGACGTACTACCTCCATTTTTTTAATGAATGGTGCAATTCATTTGATATGCATTTGACAATTTTATTTATCAATCAAATTCTTTTACATAATTAACATTTGTTTTGCTGTGAGTACTTGTTTCATATTAAAGGTACTTAAACACGAATAACATTTTTACATATTTGCAAAAAGGAAAAAATAACGAGACGAATGTTCAAACCTTTTGCATATTTGAATAATACGAATGATCGAACTTATTTTTAGAAGTCAACAGCATCATCTATATATTAATTAAAATAAGAGAGGGTACTACCAAAATATATACAGTAAAGCTAAGCCAAAAGAAGAGGATTGGGACCTTACAAATCCCTTTTGTTAATAAGCGTGTCCCCCTTATATAAATGTAATACTTTGTTCACTGTTCCTGTCGGGATCAAAGATTTGTTTAAGTACTCTCTTCCGTCGTTTTGATTTTTTTCTAGTCAAAATTTGATTGATAAAGTCAAAATTTTCTACTTCATCCATTTCATATTATAAATTGTTTTGACTATTTTTCTAGTCAAATTTTCTACTTCATCTGTTATATAGTCAAAATTTGATTAAATTTATAAAAAATTTAGTAACATCTACAACATCTATTAAAACTAACATTTAATATATTTTAATAATATGTTGGTTTTGTATCAAAAAGGTTGCTATATTTTTTCATAAACTTAATCAAATTTAAAAAAAATTGACTAGAAAAATAGTCAAAACAATTTATAATATGAAACGGATGAAGTCATGGGTACCTACAGTACTACAGTAGTCCAGAATATAAGTGACACATGTCCCAATTTGTTGCGTCTCGCTGCAAGTAATTTAAGCAGCGTGGTCGTTGCTAGGCGTTTGGACAGAAGCAGAAAAAATAAATCTAGCCGAAGATTTTGGTCGCCAGACCAAGCAAAGGATCGATCTGACGCTCCATCGATCGGCGACAATCTAGTGTGATCATTTGTTGTTAATTATAGTTTGCTTCCCTGCCCTTCGGCTTACCCATTTTCAGAGGAAAAACAAAACGTTAGTTCGCTTCTAAGGCTGAGTTTCGTTAGAAGTTGGAAGCTAATCTTTTGAATACACAAAACAAAACGATTTATTAACACATGATTAATTAAGTATTAATTTATTTTTTTAAAAAAAATAGATTAATTTGATTTTTTAAAATAACTTTCGTATAAAAATTTTTTGTAAAAAATATACCATTCAGTCATTTGAAAAACGTGTGTATAAAAAACAAGATATATGAGTTGAAAAAGTTATGAAAAGAACACGACCTAATAGCTAATAGTACACAGCCGCGTTCAAAACGTACGCTGCACTCGATCGAGAGTTTTTCCATACATGCATGCATGCGGGATGGCATGGCAAATAGTGTTACGTTTTTGCTTTCTTTTGTTTTTAACAACCAGTATTTAGAGTGTACCAATGTCGTTAAATATATCAAGAGAAAAATAAGCTATACATGCATGTGAAAAACTGTACAAGAAAAAACAAAGATAAAGGATAAGTTTCGAGAGTAATTTTTGCATTTGCTAGGGCTTAGTTTTTGGTCTTATCCTTAATTTTGGCCGCTAAAAGTTTTTATCTTATGTTAGAACATTCTGTGATTTCTCTTCTAAATTCTGCATATCGTAAGTAGGATGAGAGTATGACTCTTTTTTTTTTATCTCTTGCTGGTGTTAAGCGTTGTCCAATTCATAGGCAAGCAGCTGGCATATCGATGGGTCCAAGTCAGTCTTAGCAAAAGCGGCCAGCTTTTGTTGGCTTGACCACCGCCCAAGCTTGCACTGGATGCCCATGTATGCATATGCTTGCATGTCAGGCTACTTTTACCTTTTTTGACCAGCTGGTACGTTACGCCCCTTTTACGGTTTTACCACATCAATCACCACAAACTTTTCTTACCATGATTAATTACGTTTTTGCAGTAAGATCAGCTAACCAGGAATGACTGATTGACCACATTTGCTAGGATTATGTGCCAAAGAAAAAGTATGGCGAGGAGGACATGCCGTGGGCCTGTCTCTTAAGTTGGACCAAAGGAAAAGTATGGCCCAGGATCACTGGGAATCTGACTAATGGGCCAGGCTTTCATCTGTCCGTGGGCCTGGCCTTAGTTCTAACTTCAATTTTGGTAGGCCCATGCAACAGATTATGGGCCGTTTGAATTCAACTCTTCTCTAAACGAACGAATCGAACGGCCTGACAGATTGATCCCGGCCCAAAACGGCATATGATTACTGTAGATGTAGGCCCCACGCAGGCAGCTCTGTTTCCTGGACTGAATCAGCAGCACTGCTCACCAAGTCACCGGTGCAGCCCACTGGTCCAGCTTCTTCTGCTGCTGCTCCTGACCAAATTGAGTAGTAGGTTGTACCACGCAGATCTTTGGAAGAAAAAAAACGAAAACGACTTGATGAAACACTATAAGACCCAGTTTGAAACAGATTATTAACCATGTTATTGTAGTGAATTATATCTACATGTTTATTGACATAAATTATATATTATGAAATAGCCCATAACAAGAGATCTAGGTAATGCATTAAAACAAAGCTTTTTTTAAAAAATATATTATTAAAGGCATGGAGCAAACAATATGTGACAATAATCTGGTAGCTGAAAAAACAGGGCCACAATAATAATTCTTGTTGCTGTCACATGCAGTGGCGGAGCCAGGATCTCTACACGCCTAGGGCTCAATGAAAGGCTAAAACTATCCATGACAATTCATACACTAAAGTACAATACAAGTGTGAAAATAAATGCAAGACTGAAATACAATTTCTAATCATACACCAAAATACAATAAAAGTATAGAAAAAAATACAAGATTAAACTAAAATTTCATTACAATTTCTAATCATACACCAAAATACAATAAAAATATAGAAAAAAATACAAGACTAAACTAAAATTTCATTAGAATACCTAATGCGACGTATCTTCATAATTTTTGTTAGTGGATATTTATGATAACCTTGTTGACATGGACCCAATAACAAATACTCCCTTCTAGCAGCATCCCTAATGTTTACATCCAATGGTTCAATTGGTGTGCGAATCCTAAAATCAGCAACAACAACATTCAGAGCAAGCACAATATTATTTTGCCCATTGTTACTAGCACCGATTCCTGTTGTTTCTGGGGTTGGGGTGGATTCATCGGTTTCTGCTGTTTCTGGGGTTGGAGTGGACTCACTGGACTAGATTTGGTAGAATGATTTTAAAGTTCTGCTCCTCCTCATCTAGCAAATTAAATCAAACCAATTTCTAAATTACTAACTACTACCAAATGCAAAATAAGCCTGCAAACCAAAGAATAGAGAGGACACTAACCTGGATTTGGGGGCAAATGGGGAATCAACCTTTGAGAAGTGGCTGAGAAAGGGGCGTGCTTGCCGCTAACTCACTGTCGTCAGCCCATTGCCGATTCGCCACCGATGTGCGCCACGGTCGATCCACTCGCTGGCTCGCCGACACCGCTGCTGAGATGCAGCCGCCGGTGCGCCAATGCACTGCTGCGTTGCGCGCCGCCGTAGCCACCGATTCGTGACGCCGCCGCTAGTGCGTGCCGCTGCCATCGTCAATGTGTGAGAGCGGAGAAGAAAATGAGATGCGGCGCGCCGGTGCAGGAACAGGATAGGGGCGACACTCTCGTGCGCGTGAGACACGAGGGGGTAGGAGAGAAGGCGGGACTAGGGTTGGTTTCTATTGGGCTGTAATGGGCTGCTTATTGGGCTAGGAGGCCTGGGGCTTGAACAGGATACGTGTGGGGCTGGGCCATGAGGGTTTAGGAAAATCTGAAAAATATATGGTACTAGTCTACTAAAAATTTTTTTATGAGTGGGGCTCGGGCCCAAGCTGCCCTAGGCCCAATTCCGCCCCTGAGTCACATGGTCTTCCATCTCGTTCTGGTCTACCCTGTGTCTACTTGACACTTGTTGTAGAAGACTAGCTACAGCCACACAACCGAAAATACCTTCCAAGGTCAACCATGAGCATTTTAACTAAGTCAGCAATGTTTTGCTCTATCCGATCCAAAATATAAGCATTATTGGAATAAAACCCAATAGGAATCGAGAGTCAACCAAGAAAACGGTGTGATTTCTCTATTACTGTCTCTTTTGCCCTCTTTTGGGGAGCGAATTATGCTTATATAGCCTTAGGGATTGCATAGGATTTAAGTTAATTACAAAGGGGTCCTCTAGGCTCTACCCACTGCGTAGTGGCCGACAGGTGGGCCCGGCCTCGAGGGCAAGAAGGTAAAACCCTAGGGGACTAGAAAGGGGGCTGCCTCCATTAAACCCCCATCATAGGGATCCCGCGAATCCTGGGATGGACAGCTCAAGACTAAGGCATGCTATCGAGGCGCCTCGACATCCTCCCTGCCTGCTCTCTCACCTTGGATGCGTCAGTGGTGGTTCGGCGCATTGAATACGTCCTAAATGGTCCGTCTAAATGGTCCGTCTTCTTGTCATAGATGCTTCCTGAGGCCACCTTTTGCCAGAGCCTCCTCGAGGATGGTGTCATTTTTGACTCGGTCCTTCCCGTAGGCCTTAGCAGGACCTCAGCGAGGCCTCCTTCGGAGCCCCTTCGAGGCCTTGCGGAGGCTCCCTCGGAGCCTTCTCTGGTCGGTAGGCCAGGCCACCTAGGTGGAGGAGGACGAAGGTACTCCCCCAACAAGCATTTCTCGATTATGTACCAGATATTAAGGTTAAGAAAAAGAAGGTTTCGGTGCCCTTTAATAATTGTGCAATGAATAGAGATGGGAGGTTAGGTGGGGGACAAGATGAAAAGAAATTTTAATGGTAAATGATTGATGGGACAAGTAATACTGTGAATAGTGCTAAAAATCCTTGTATTGTAGCATAAGATTTAAATCCTTATTTTCTATATTGTGGAATGGAGGACGTATGCACTATAGTCTACCATGCATGTGTTAAATATAGTACATCTTGACGTTTTCTAAACCAAAATTCCTATATACCAGAAGTACGTGGTACAAAGCAGTGATGACGAATGAAGAACAAAGTGGTCGCTTTCTGTTTTTTATTATGATTTTTTTCAGCGTAAAGACTATATGTTTTCTTTTAAGAGGCTTTTTTTTTCCAAAAACCATATCAATATAATGATGTTCTTTTAAAAAAAAGTTAGTTGAAATTGTAATTGCCCTAAACTAAAACACTGAACCAACTATATTTATACTCTTTATAAAATAGAGAGTAGTGGTGATGGTGGCGGCACCACCCCTCCCACCAACTCTCAATTTTTTTTTGTGAGAAAAGGAACGTAGCCCCATACGTCAAAGACAGCATAAAGTCAAAGGAGCCATTGTCAATAACAAATATATACATCAATTAAAAAATAATAATAACAAATTAATGATAATTTTTTAATTAAAATCTCGTTGCAACTCACGGGTCAATATGCTAGTAAGATTGAAATCCGGTGCACTTTGATACAACGCGGTTGGGTAAAAGCTGTGTTCCCGTAGTGGAGTACAGACGACTGCACTATACGTTAGGAATAAATGAAGGAGACGCGGTAGGTACAGTACGGTGGAAATGAATTGAATGACATCGCCAACAGTGGCCTTTGTCCTGGACACAAACGCCACAGATCTATCCATGCACCAACCAATCTGCATCCCGCGGCTAAATTTTTCTGATCCATGGACGAGTACTCATGGAGTTTTCTACGATTGTGCTAACTAGCTAGCTCTACGATTGAGGAGCAGCTAGCAGTTAATTTTTCTACACTCTCTCTTTCTTCTTCTTCTCCTTCCTTTCTCATTGCAGCTAGTTGATGCCCTCTCACCTCTCAGTCTCAGCTGCATGCAGAAGCTGCAAGAGCCTGCAAACTGAGCAGCAGCAGCAGCTGCTGCTGCTATACATTTCTCCTCTCAGATTACGACACATCAGCGTACGTGCGAGTTTGTTCTTCTGTGCGATTGGGCCACCTTAATTTCAGTAGCCTCTCCATGCACTAGCTAGACTCTTCGTCAATCATAGGTACATGCAAGTAGTATCAGTAGAGCAGGCAACATGAACCAATAGAACGCGAGCCAGGGATTTTCGTCATTTATTAGTGGAACCTACACTTGCTCGATCTCTCTTGTTTCGCCAAATTTTGGCGCCCACCCGTGCCGGTTTCTGTCTACTTCTTTCAATGAACGGATCCCCATGCTTAAATACTCCTACAACCCAAAGTATATATCATAGCTCTATAGCTATATGCAATGTAAGAACAAATCCCTGTTAATTGCTCCAAGGTGTGTTTGGTCAGCCATATATCGATCCCGCAAAAAAAAAATATGTATAGCTAGAACGACTAGTAGACAGTGATGAAAACAGGGGTAGGGTAGCTAGTATTCATTACATATTCATTAAAATTTACATTTCAAAACCTTAAAACATGAAAGAAAAAAGGTAAATTATGTAAATTATACTAGTTGAGTCCTAGTCTTGAGAAAATTCTGGGTACGCCACTGCTAGTAGAGCTAGGTTTCAGGGACTTTTATTTTTCATGTACAATTCATGCACATGGATATGCTTGTACGAGACCGATTCTTATATTTCATTTTCTAAAATAACGTGGACAAGAGATGTGCCATGGCCAATTCACTTCAACAGAAGATATGAGAACTAAAGGTCAAAATTAAGCATCCATGCATCCGAGGGAGCACTTATAAAAGATCGCGCTTTACTGAAACCCTACTAGTTACAGCAAGATATACCCAGAAGATTGATCAAGAAGTTACAGCAAGCAAGGTATACGCGAGAAGATTAATTGATCAAGAAGTGCATGGAGGCATAGTAAGGAATTTAATTGAGGGACAACAAAACACTTGTCGTTGATCAGGTTCCCATGCATTAATCCAAGGAGTTTCAGCAACAACAATCTAAACTATAAGAAAATGTTCCATCGTCATGATCTGCTTGATTTGTTTGTGCATGCTAATCTATGCATACCATGTCTTTCATGTCATATATATATATATATATATATATATATATATATATAGTTCTTTTATGATAATTAATCCTGGTATGTACGCGTCATGATAAACATCTACCTCTCAATACCTCCCAATGACGGTAAAGAAACATCCATATGTTGAGAGTGTGATGTGTGTCGAAAGTGTGTAATTAAATATGTTTGACTAGCTGTTACATTTAATTAAATACTACATTTATCTATCAAGTGTTGTATTAAACTATTTGATTACTTGATTTGTAGCAAAAAAAGAGAACGAAATAATTTTCTAATTTATAATAAGTTAGTACCAAATTACATGGGCTAATATTAAAAATGGCTTAATGAAAGTGTTTTTCTTTTGTATTAGATGTCTTGTTGATTGACCTTTTTTAAGACACCATGTTGGGAGGAAGTGTGCATACTTATGTTTAGTTAAGAAATTTGACATAATTTTATGGGCTGTTAGCTGCTGAAAATTAAGAAAACCATGTAAAACCATGAATAGATGAAAGCATGAGTGCCCCTTTTTTTTAGGAAACCTACATGCATGGTTTTTGTGATGTGTAATGCCCTTTTGAGATAAAATTAAATGTGCATGTAATCAACGTGATTTTTTTTATATTTATTGTTGCTATATAAATGGGTTATGATTGTTTGAGCTATAGCTGATAAATCGTGAAAAAAAATTAAATGAAGTAAGAAAAATAATTCATGGCTAACTTTTCACATCTATGTCATTAGTGGTTTAAGAGCAAATGCTGAAAAAATAGACTACAATGAAAAAACATAAAATTAACTCTAAAATTAAGTTTCAGAAAATAGACTATGATGAAAAAACACACACCTAAAATGGTGTTTTTAAGGTGTATAACTGTTTAGTATTGATATTGATATATTTTTCATAGACATTATGTGGGTAACTATATTTGCATTTAGACAACACAATGTTTAATCTTTGTTATTACCTATACATTTGGAATCTAAGAAACCAAAGCAATCATATTGCATTAAAAGAGCATAAATTTTATCACACACATATATAAGCTAAAACATATTTTTATACACCTTTGCAGAAACCTAATGTACTATCAAATTAGAGCCAATCTCATGGCTTGTTTTATGAATATAAACACTCATAAAAAATGTATTAATATTGATCAAGCTATGTGGAGCGCGCGCATATATAGGCAATGCAACGAAAGAAATTTAGTAATTCCCGTATTCCAAAGAGGCCTAGGGCCGGGTTCAAATAAAACACTGACGATACTGTGATACCTAATCAACATACAGTATACATACTAGCTCAATTAGGGAGAAAAACGCAGCAAGCATGCATGCAAGGTATGCAACCACAATCAAGCAAGCTGTGGCTACAGAGAGAGTCAGTCAGTGCATATCAATCAGGCATATCGCTCACATAAAGATGGAAGCCATGTGCTAAAAATTCTTTTGAATCCCAAAAAAAGAGAAGCATATTGAGTTGCACGCAACTTGTCGAATAAATTAAGTAGAAGCAATATATAGAACAGACGACTTAAATTTGTCTGTTCTCTCCATATATATGAAAGAAAAAGTTTTCTCAACTACACATATATATGCATTGAAAGGACAAGCAAAATCTAAGATAGTGATAGATGCATCAACTGTGTGAAAACAGGAACTTGAATGCCCTCCTGCTAAGCTGGTAGCAATGCCATATCATATAGTATACATATATATACATGGGGAGAGCAGAGATGAAGTGAAAGAACATGTGTGTGGCACTGTTGCATTGATAGGGACACAAAAGACTTTAGAAGTGAATAGTTTTCATGCAAAAAGAATGATCTGATCAGGTACTAACAAAGGTGGTAAACTAACTTTAACCACAAAGAGAATTCTAGTTTTACTGCTGTCTGCTAGCTACCTGAACATGCATTCTCCCTTTCTTTCTTTCTTTTTTTTAAAAAGAAAACCTCTGATCATTGATCATTAATTTGAGTTGTTATAGAAACATATATATGTGCATGCCAGTTCTACTATATATAATCATCATCAGGAATAAACAAGGGAAGACAAATTAAATCAAGTCAAATCTAGCAATTCAAACTTGAACAAGGAAAGGAATCAGAAGCATCAAAGCATGGGCAAAAATAGGGATCACCCAATCGTACTAGTGCACACCCAATTGAACCCTTTATATATTTTTGGTGCCTCGCTGCCTTCTTTTCTCCCCTTTTTTGAAAAGACTCCTCTCTTTCTTTCTTCTTTTGCTTGGTTTGTTTGTTTCTTCATCTGCTTCCACTTTGCACATATTGTAAAAGTGAAAGAAGGTAGCTAGAACTGTAAACCATTCAAAAACTGGCACTACACAACAAAACATTGTTCAAAGCAAAGAACAAAAGCAACATATTTTTGTATAAAGTCTAGCTACCAACACGCATGATGACCAAAGGGGGCACTTGATCATGAAGATATCAAGAACATAGCATTGCACACAGATCATAGCCAAAATTAAAGCATTTGGCATATATATGGAATCTGTTCCCAGGACAAGTACACATAACACATGTTGTTTCTGTCCTAATTAAGCTACCAATTGAAATCACTCATCATCTCATCAGCTAGTCGATCTCTCCCTTTTGCCCTTTTGCTCAACCAAGAAAGGAAGACCAAGACATCATCACTAGTACATGATAGATAGAAGGAAGCATTGCTGACGCCACTGCACTTGGCTAGCTTGGCGACAAGCTATTACAAGAACAAATTCTACAGATGCTAACACTAGCTAGCTTGCTATGCCTACAGCTTCTGCTACTTTTGTTCTTGCAATTTCCCCAGACCAATACAAATATTACAACTCCTAATTAGGATAGCTAGCTTGAGATTCTCATCAAATTAACTCCAGTTCTTGCATTAAAATTAAACCAAACGGGACGAGATCGAAGAGCAGCTACCAATTAATTAACGTCCCAAAACTAAGGAAAACAACAAGAATTAAACTAGTACTCACGCATGCATGACCTTCGTCCTAGCTTAGAAAGCGAGACAGATGAAATTAAAAGAGGAGAAATCTTTTGCAAAATGGGAGAGAAACCAATTCAGGAGGAAAGAAGAGATGCCCTTTACTGGCAAGCATGATGGCATTTCAAGGAGATTGGAATTCTTGCTGCGGCTCGATCAATGGATGCGGAGATGGCGATGGGTCACCTGGGGATCGAGAAGAACTCACGGGATGATGAACTGCGGCGACGCCGACGTGTCACCGCCGCCGCCGCTGGCCGAGCCGCCGGGTGGCGGGCTCCCCTCGGACGACGGCCCGGCTCCGGCGCCGGACGACGCCGACGAGGGCTTCTTGCGCTTCTTCTTCTCGTAGCTGATCCCCCTGGCCCTCGCCTGCGTCTCCCGCACCTCGCGCAGGTAGAGCCGGACGGCGCGGGCGCCGAAGGGGTTCATCTCCGGCGTGCCGCCGTTCTCCTCGTAGGCGGCGCGGAGGCGGCCGATAAGCGCGTCGAGGGAGCCCCAGGCCTGGCGGAGCGGGCACGGGCATGGCGCCGGCGGGTTGGGGTGGCCGTAGAAGGGGCACACCGGCGTGTGCACCTTCGTCTTCCCGAACTGGTCCATGTACTTGAGGAACTCCAGCACGTGCGCGCCGCTGCACCGCGACAGGGAGAGCGGCGGCCGGTGGTTCCGCAGATACTGCCCGAACGTGTTCCAGTCGCGCCGCTTCTGCGACTCGTACCGGCTCAGCGACGGCGACGAGCTGGAAGGCGAAGGCCCGCCGCCGCCGCCGCCGCCCGCGGATGTTCCGGCGCCCGACGACGACGACCCGGCACCGGAGAACATGGCGGCCGCGGCCGGGCCGAGGAAGAAGCTGTCCTGCGTGGCGCCGCCGGCGGCGTCCCCCGCCGCCGGGTCTTGGCCGCCCGACATCATGTGATGGTGATGATGGTGGTGGTGGTGATGGTGACGATCCATCCTCTCCTTCCCTGCGCCGCCGCCGTAATGCAACCTGAAGCACAAGCAAGAAGCATATCGCATCATTTCTTGCTCCGACGACGAGGCGAAACCAAATCGATCCCACCATCGCCGTTAGGTCAGGAGATTGAATCAAACAAGAAGCAGCATCTATATATATATATATACCGGATGAATCTGCTTCCCGATCTAGGTCAGGTAGCAGCCGATCTCTCCTCCACTGCTCCACAGCGCGCGTGGCCAGCTCGCAGCTGGGATCTTGTCATGCACGACGACGAGAGGTCTCCGTGGATCCGGGCGAGCTAGCGAGCGAGTGATACGCTCCTCCAATCATCCATGGGAACAGCAGCTAGCCAGCGAGCAAGGAAAGTACGCTTACTAGCGGCTGGCTACGCTATGCTCTCAGGTGGTCAAGCCATGCTTGACAGCAAGCAAGGCGGCAGCAGCAGCAGCAGCAGCAAGAACCTGCAGGGATGGAGAGAGAGAGAGAGAGATGGAGTGGATGAACAGTGGATGATGGCGATGCTGGAGGAGTGGGGGGAGAGATGGATAGGTATAGGCCTTTTAGGCAGGCAGCCTGGGAGTGCTGTGTGCTAGTGTGGTGTGGAGTGAGAGAGCCTACTACTACTAGCTAGGGGTGAGGTAGAAATGGGTGTAGTAGAGCCTAGCTAGTAGGGTATAGGAAGCTAGACAGCTTGGTGCTAGCTACTCAGGGAGTGAGAAAATGCCAGGAAAATTAATTAAAGAGAAATAAATATTTGAAATACAGTATAGATGCACACTATACGTGTGTATATCCATCCCTATAAACATACACACACTCACCGTACACCTCCAAAAAATTACGGTTAACATGTATTGAGATTGTCCCAAGTCAAAAAAAACACGCAGTTGGTGATGTCATCTGTCACTAAAAGATGTTTCTTTTTTGTTTTCTCCCATTTACGTTTCTCTCTCTCTTAATTCCAAAGTTTGAACAACATAAAGTTAGGTTGTTTGTATATATATATATGACATGCATGTACTAGCAATAATATTATCGTTGCAATTCCTTCCATGCCTTGAGGCCTGCAGGGAGGGGAGAAGCATGACATGACTGCAGGATAATCTGGAGGGGATGGCCATTTTTGACCGACCCTAACTTGTTTTTTGTGTTTTTTAATTCTATCATTTTGCAGAATTGCAGTGTGGCCGCCGGATAGGATATGATGGGATGGATGGGGTGCATCGGTGTTGCACGGGCACACAACTGATAGAAAAATATGCACACTATGTAGCTAGAGTGAACAGGCCACTTATGTTACTACTGTAGACGACATGAAATATGGTATGTGGTGCGCAAATATATAGTTGGATGCTTATTATATATGTGCATCCCTTATATGTACACGTATTGTAGGTGTAGTGTTTTGCTGTAGACCATTGACTGGTGTGGTCAGGGCTGCATGTTCCCATCCACCTGAATGCTGAATCATCCCCTCTCTTTCTCTCTCTCCCTCTCTCTCTCTCATGCATGATATGCCTCTGCCCTTAATTATTTTTCATATATACCGTAGAAATTGCTTCCTAGCTAGATGCCATATATCTGCTTAATTCGAGAACTATATCGATCTGACTTAATTTCTTTTTTCGCAAATAGCGTTTAGGTATTGAAATAAAAATGAGAAACATGAAGGGACAATTTATTATTTGAGAAACAATATCGTATCTGACTTTGTGTTTTGCTATTTATTATATATTGCCTACAATATGTGTGCAGTCAAAATGTTGCTCTAACCAAAACTATTGCCTAGAAAGTATGTTTGGCTATATGAAAAGGACAATTTTATCATTATTCTGAGAAGGTATCGAGAGGTATCACATTTTTTAGTGTAAAAAAATATGGTATCTCTATGTATTAGATACTTCTAGATACTAAAATTTTTTAGTGTAAAATATTGATACTTGAGATACTTTCTCAAGGATGGTAAAATTTCTCATATGAAAATGATATGGGTAAATTCTTCATAAAATGCTTTAATTAATCTCTCAATATTATAATTTGATAGCTAGTATACTTATATATAATAGAAAAATATAGTGATCAAATTAAGTTATGGGTATTAACCATAAAAGCTCAAAATTTATGACTAGCAAGCTTAGCCAATATCAAATTTTCGTTTTGTCCTATATTTTGTCTGCATATGACCAATAAACGTATATATGAGTTATATCTGCTTATTGTTAGTCTAAAAGTGATTTAAAAGAGACATATAGCCGAACATATCTTGTGGCAGAATCGAGTCCATTTGTGTGCATCGATCTGGCCAAAAAAATTGGGGATCGAATAGTAAATTAGCTTTGAGCACATACATGCAGGAGACAAGCGCATATGAAATGCTCAGTACTGATTGAGCATGTACAGTACAGACATGCATGCCCAATAATACTAAGCTAGAATGTACACAACTAGAAAATAGCTAGCCAATCTTCGACAACTAATCTCTAATGATTCTCACAGAAACCGTTTGAAATCAAGTGATATATAACGATTCCATAAGATACATGCAACCGTTACTGGGTTTGTACGTTCATGCTAATCCCTAATGGCCGGTGATCCAGAACTATTAGAGAACATATACGACATGAATACTAGTTATCATGAAAAATGCGTGGGCCCCCGATGGTAGGTGGTCTCGTACAAAGCTCCCATGCAAGGGCTCCTTTAAAAGGTAGGAATTGAGAAACACAGAAATAATAAGAATACATGAATTGAAATGGCATGTCAATATAATCCCAAGGAATATGAAAATAGAGGAATTGCTCAATTGTATTGTTTGGATGCTTCAAAAGAAAACAATACATGAATTTAGAGAGAGGATGACACAAAGAAAATTTTCCAAGAGCTTAGAGCTCATGTTAGATTTTGTCCAAAATCCTTATGGATTTGGCCATATTCCATAGGAATTTGAAAGGGCCCATTCCATTTATCCAAAGGACCATATAGGAAAATATTCTAAAGGATTCATATCTACAAAATTTCTTTAAAAAAACCTTCGTTCCAAAGAAGCCCTTAGAGATTACAAGTCACCACGCCATGTGAGCTGCCGCCATCTCATGGGCTAGATTTGGCAACTCCTAGCTTGGGGCCGTTGGATCTAGCCCCCACCTCATCGGTCGCCTCCTGTCCTCCTCACCTACCACACCAGCCACCAACGACATGGGAGAGGGAGGAAAGCTTGACCTCAACCTGGACTTGGGAGAGAGAAAAGGAGAGAGAGAGGGGGGCTCGATCTAGGGGAGAGAGAGGTACACAGGGAGGGAGAGAGCTAGCGCGGCGCAGGTGGCATGATGGTCGGATTAGGAGGGAAGGGAGGAGAGGAGGAGGGGAGGGAAACTAGGAGAGAAGAGGGGATTTTGTCGATGTGGGATGGGGTGGATGACGATTGATAGGCTCCCAGTGACTTAGGAATTTTTTGACCTCTCTTATCTTTGGTCGAATGATGGTCAATCAGTTTTTTGTATCGGTTCATGGCATAAATCGCAGATGATACAAACACTATCGGTTTGTGATAAAAACCGATAATAATACTCGGTATTACTGCCGGATTATGTCAGTTTGGACCAGAAATCATGGTGGACCGACAATGCTATCACTGACTGTTCACACCGAACCAGCAGTGATGAGGCAACATGGATGATCATTTATGTGGCAATTTTAAGTAAATAATACTAAGAGGTGTCACACTCTTTGTAATCTAAATTTTGATATATAGTTCTCAAGTATCTCAGATACTATAAGATACCAAATTTTTTCTCTCTTAAAAAAGACCGTAAAATTTCTTTACCGCAGTGTCCTTAAATGAACGGTTAGATATTACTATTTTGAATTATCAATGGTTAGGCTCCGTGTAGCCGTGCATGGTTGCAGAAACATAAAAGAAATTTATATCAGGCAAGCAAATTAATTGAACAGGTCGCTGGCTGCTTCACAACGGCCACCGTCTCTCTTCGGCACAGTAGGGCCATGAATGTACGCGCCCACACCCATGTACAAACACACGAACTTTTTAGAGAGAGTGAAGGGGTGTAGCATGCATGAACAGTACCTTTTCTGAAGGAAGAGTTTGAAATTAAAGTTGTTTGGAGCGACGATGGAGAAGGAGCTGAGGGAGGAGGACAATCGAGACAGTGACAAGTGAAAGTTAGTTTGCATATGGTAATTTTTTTCTTTTCGGAAATCAACACAACGCAGAGTACAGTGCTCTAGTACTTGCACACAGATATATAAGCCTATGAGGAGATAGATCGTAGATCTGGCCTCCCACTCATTGCAATTTGCGAAACCCTAATCCTTTCTTCAAGCACCCCCCTTGCTCCATGCCACAGTAACCCACCAGCTAATTAATTAATTCGATATTTATCACAATTCATATATGGCATTGGCGCCTAAATCACATGCACTGTGACAGTCATCAGTGACGCAGATGGCAATGTATTGCAGTAGGGCACGATTTACTAGCAAGAACAGTCTTAAAAAAATACTAGCAAGAATAAACATCTACTCCTAATTAATTCATGCCGTGCAAGAATAGCTACTCGATCGCCCTAGAGGTCTCAACAAAGAACTTATGTAAACTGGCCATCAATACCACATTAACAGTTCACATTGCGTAGAGTATTTTTTTGAAAAATACATTAATTATCTTCTGGTTATGAATTAATCATTTTGGTAAAACAATAAGGGAAAAAACCTAGTTAGGCATAATCTAAGAAACAAACATGAATATATGGACCACAATGCTCACTGGCGCGGGTCTATATATGGCCGGGCAACCTGGCTTGGCTGAATGGGCTCGTTGGTGGCGAATGGTCTGTTGAAATTCTATGTAATTGAGAGGATTGAAGATATAATTTTTGTAGCAAATAATAGCTAGTCAAGTTTGCACGGACTTTAAAACGTTTTTGGATATTCCAAGGAAATACATAGCCCTAAACTACGAAAACATGTGTTTCTCAATTTTGGAAGAACCTAAGAGTTGATTTAGGTTGACATCGATACATGACACTAATGTGAATGTAGCTAGGTCAAGACTAAAGTATTTATTTTATTTTTTAAAATTTTTGTATATGACACAAAAATTCTGAGAAAATGTCATTCTCCGTACAATATTTATAACTTGGATAAATTTGTTACAATTGGTATAATGCAAAAAAATATAGTTCTATATATAGTCAAGTTTGCACGGACTCTAAATATTTTCGGATCTGCCAATTGCAATACTCAGCCCTAAACTACGAAATCCATTTGTTTCTCAACTTTTGTATAACTTGAGAGTTCGTTTAGGTTGACATGGCACCAATGTGACAATGTAGGTCAAGATGGAAATTTTTTCTAAAAAAAATTTAAGTACATGACACAAAAATTATAAAAATGTATCATGCTCTCTGCATATTTATAACTTTGGATAAATTTGTTACAATCGGTATGCAGAAAATATAGTTTAATATAAAAATATTTTGCGGATCAATAAATTTTATTTCACTACATCGAAATGTATTTATGTTATTCAAAGCCATTTATCAATTTTCAAAATTCAAATCATGTTTTAGTCTTAGGCTTTGTTTTTGAGTTATAAAAATTATTAAGTGCACTAAAAAAATTGCTAAAAAAAGTTGCATATATATAGCAATATCAACAGGCTAGATAAATTATATATAGAGTTGAATGGATTGCAGTTATTTCATTAAAGATTATTTTGCTTAGTTTGAGACACTGTTTTTTGTGGTGCAAATGAGAAAACTCGCAAAATCTGATAAGTTATCTATTGATCTAAAAAAATGTTTCAGCTTTGAGCCACATAATTAAATTGCCAAGTCACCCAAAAAAAACTCGAAATATAGGTGAAATGTTGGGAGTGAAGAATTTCTTGTTTACGGTATTGAATAGTGTCTGGTTTCAAAATTTGAGGTATTTTTAGACTCATACAAGTTTAAAGTAGTAAAATGGACTCTCTTTTTCTTTTTTCTAAATAAGTAGAATCCAGGTGAGGTTCTACCCATACAGACTGTTCCACGTGGGTGTTGAGACATTATGTGGATTTTATTGTCGCACGGTGTACTAAAAGTGACATGATGTGAATTATTTGGTTGTCGCATGGTGTGTTTCAAGTGCTAACAGAGTATCAACTCTTGCTAAATGGGCACCATTTACTGTACGTGGCCCTATAGCGGCACACGACACAAGACGTTTATGGCCTACCCATGTCTTGGCTTGCATTGACCTTTGTGGCCATATGTTTCACTACAAATGATACTAACCACTACAACAAAACCCTTCATTCATAACGAATGGTAACATACATCTGTATCGAAAAAAAGCCTCGTTAGTGATTATTGGTCACTGATGATAAAATCTTATCTGTAACGGGTAAACATCCGACACCGATAACTCATCTTTATCGGGTGATAAGTTACAAGTACGACCCGACAAAGATGATCTCATATCGGTGACAGGTCATCCCCAATAATCATATCTTAAACATGATACTTTTTTGACCTGTTAGAGATGAGTCATCTCAAACGAATCACATTAGTCCGATACGAATGACTCGTCACGAATGTCCAGATCTGTACTACTACTGAGCATAGCATCAACATTCGAGCACGTCGTTTAAACGATAACACTCCAAGCTTGAATACCACATTGGCAGTGTGCAGAGCATATAATTGTTCACGTCTCAAAGCATAAAGCTTCTGTAGTTAAAACCTTTTAGAAAAAAAGCAAGAACAAAACCTCAGGTTAGGTTCTATGCATGCATGTGCATGGCTCGTCCCATCTGAAGGGGCTTAAGCATTTAGGGGAACTTTCAAAGAATGTACCTATGCATTTATAATACCCGGGCCCATTAGTGGTTGCCAACTGTACGACCCATGTGTAGTAGCTAATTTGTCCGAAATGGAGATTTTAAATAGGTTGGGTATGTAAACATACATATTAAACCACAGCAACAACATGTTAAACCTTTTACACAGCAATGATGAAAATATAGGGCCGCTTTTTGGTAAAAAAAAAGTTTACAGCTGCTATATGCACATACGTATGGGCATGCTTCTATGAAGACAACCCATAATATGGGTTTTGAAGGTGGAGTGTAATTTTTTTTACATAATAGCATTAATTTTTCCCATTACTCTAGAAAAGTTACAACCAACTATTATAGAGTCTATACGGCAAATAATTATGGATCACAATTATGGCTTGATTATAAACAACAATACCACCCTAAAAAGGTCAGAGTATAAATAATCATTGTTTCTACCAACGACTTATGAATTGTATTAGTCCATGTCTTCCTCAAACCAGAAAAGCAATATTCTTTGTTGATTGAATTTCGCTCCCATCACCATCAGCAAATTAACTGTTAACGTCAAAATTGGTAAGCCCCGAAGTCATCATCGGCTTAGGAATCGTATCGGCTTCAGAGTCCTGGAATTAGCCGATGGACATATCAAGTTGCCAGCAGTTGGATTCTTGATGGATTTGGTTAAGAAAATTAATCAATTAAAGAAAGCTTATTCAGAAGAGACCGAGTTCGAGGAGGATGCAGTATGACAAGTTATCTATTAATTAGGCAGGGTCAGTTAATTTCTTTTTACATTTAGGAAAGATTGTTTAGAGTCCAAATAGGACTTGTATCTTTTACTTTATCTTTAGAAAAGTTTGTGTCTTGTCCAATAAGGATTAGTATCTATCCATGGGTATAAATATGTACACCCGGAGTCTATGTAATCAATCTCTCGATCAATACAACTACTCTTGGCGCATCGCCACCCTCTTTCTCGAGGTTTTTATTTACCAACCGACAGAACTTGGCACCTGACGCGGAGCTGCATCAGCTTTCGATCTCCGGCGAAGGGGTAAGTCCTACGTTCCGCCAGCCCTGGTAATTGTATCGGGTACATTGGTGTTGTTCAAGGCTGCATCGCTTTGACCTCTTGGATCGCTCTGGTTCGGTTGATATATTTGCCTACCTATTTATCATATATCTTACTTAATCTAAGTCGATTGTTCAATTTACTTATATCAGTCAGATCTTTTCTAGGGTTTTGTCGATATCGGCTAAATTGTTTTGTTGATCTAGATTAGCAAATGTATCTACCACCCTGAAAATCAGTCGAATGCTTGATTGTCTAAATATTATGTTTCTTTTCATACTTTGCGCTGCATCAACCCTAGTCATGCTTAGAGCGATAATCTCTAGTCTGCTTTTTGATTGCCAATAAGGGCTTCATCAGGGTTTCAACCGATGAGTTATCTGGACGTTGTATCGGCTCACAAGGATTACATACAAGTTGGATTTAGCCGATGACAACAAAGATTTCATTGATTATCTAATCATTTGGATTTAATGACATCGGACCTATAGCCGATGTATGCTTTAACCTTCGAATCAACGCTTATTCTATCATATCACTATTAACCGATTGGTTTCTATTGGATTATATTATTGTTTTATTGCATTATCATCAGCCGATTGTCTTTATATCATTATTTATATCAAGTGTCAGAATCTACATTGGATATATAGCCGATTGTTCAAAACCCTATCGACATCGGCTAGTATCAGCATCGGCTGGAATTACTCCATCGGTTTGTCAGCCGGTCGACTCTTTGATCTGCTGTTTATATATCTTGTCGGTTGCAGGATCAAACTGACTGGCACGCTCGCATCTCATCAATTTTAGGACTTGCACTAGAGCTAAGTAGATCTTCCAGGCCTTCGTGTGTTCGTCGACTTGGTTCGCGCCAACACAGATCTGGCACCATCGGCCAAGCGTGGATTTTTCGTCAATGCTAACATTGAACCAAAGAGGAAGAAAACATCAAAGAGTAGTTGACAATCATCCGCCTAGATCTTACCACCACAATTACCATCGTATCTGATTCGACTGGGACACCATCATAAGGACACCACACCTACAAGAAACCTCCAATGCTATGACTTTAAGAAGGTTGCGACATCTTAAATATCACCATCGCTATTTCAAACATCCAGAACAAAATTTCCATCGGGAGAGTTCACCCCATAGCACAGATGAGAGAAGGGCATCGCGGCAACGCCTCTAGAGAGGTGTGACTTCCATAGGCATCACCTATATTGGTACTCGAATGACAACACAACTGCGATGGCAATGACCACCTACACCCACCGCTACTACCACCAGAAGGTGAGTGGCAGACTTGGTGGTCGGTGATGAGCGGTGACCGACATCAAAGTAGGGCTGGCGAAGAGCACGGTGATTCTCCCACCGCCACCACGTCCGCCACTGCTGAGGCCTGTGAGATTTCGAGAAGATGTTCCACTGCCACTATCCCCATCGCTACCACCTCAAGGAACGTAGGAATCCGACACTCCCCTCCCATTGTCTTCCTCATGCCTCACTATGCCTCTCGCTTCCACGGCGTCGCCTCCTACTATGCCATACCATGCGGTTCTCTAGGAAGAGAAGCCGCCGCCGACAACATATCGCAATCTCCTGCTGCTGCCTCCCTCAAGGACCATCGGATTTTTGATACTCTCCTCCGACGGAGTTCGCCTCTAGTTCCCTTCTCTTCCTCAGATCCATAAAATACGGATCGCTAGTTTATATGAATGTGGAGTGTAATACTATTGGTGAACTGTATGTCTGTTGGGTCTACTTTTGATCTATAGCGTGATGAATGCTAGCTCCTGTTGTTGGATGATATTTCCTCCTGGTGCACACACATGATTCACTTTTTGAAGTAAAAAGGCGAACGTGTAGCATATTACGCTAAGGTATTACGGTAAGGAACTGATCGATTGTCATGCTAAGGTCATTTTCAGAGCGTCGCCATCGATCAAATTAATCATGGGTGGAAGACGCAGAACCAAACAATAATATACAGAAAAATGACTTTTTCTCCATCCTAAAATATAGCGATTTCTAACGTCTAAAATTTATTCTATGATATAACAATTTTTCCATCTACTTTTTTCATTTCAAACGATTGTAATCATCTCTAATCTTTATCTAACTGTCTAACCATAATCAATTTAATTTTATCTACTCTTATATATAATTACCTATAAAACTAAAAAAATCATTGTATTTTAGGATGGATGGGTAGTGTACTTCCCTGCAATTCCTATGCAGCCATGAGAGGGAGCAATCGATGGCACTGTTGCCCCCGCACAGGGGCCCGCAAGCGCGAGATGCTCGGATGATCAATCGATCGATAACGCAGTGCAAGTCCGTCGTCGACGGCCACGACACGTCCTAATCAGTCAAAAAGCCCTGCAGATCGCTGAGGAAAATCATTAGCTCCCATCGATCGGCTTTTCGCTACTGATGAGAATTCGAGAATAGCAATATTTAAGCTAGATGGATAGAGATGGACAAAGATAATGTGATACTACAACTTGCACATAGCTGCTCTAGGAAGAATGAGAAAGTGATCGATCGAGACCAAGCATGGGCATCGTTCGTCTCAATCCTATCTTTCTTACTACCTTACCCATACACGCGTTTCGGTACATACATAGTATACATATAACTCCAACCATTAAGATTCAAACCATTAGAAAGGGGATTGAATTCTTCTCTGTTCACCACCTCTCGAGCTTGCAACTAGCTAGCTTCGTCCCTAGCTGCCCTCTTTTGTTCAGATACGTTTATAAGCTAGTCTAAATTTAAATAAAAAGGCAAAATTTTTATTTAGCTTTAATAAAGACACAAGTCACACTTATACTGTTAAGCCAAAGCTAAGTTGAAGTAATTTTTTTTTGGCTTATATAAAATGGAAAAGTGACTCCACCACACTACTACAAATTTGATTTTTGCGAATGAGACCTCCTTTAGGTTGAAGGTGGGCCATAATTCCCTCTGCATGCAAAAATCACTTCCCCAAGATAGTTTAAGTCCCGCCTACGATAACGCATTATCGCAGGTGGCCCCATAAGAGGTCCACCTACGATAATGGGGTGCATTATCACATGTGGGCATCTTAAGGGGCCACATGTGATAATGTGGTTACAACAGACGGGCCTTTAAGAGGCCTGCATGCGATGATATGTCCATATATTTGCTCCTAGCCAGAGCTTTTTCCATTTCAACTCGAAGTTTCTCTGTTCAAAACGAAGCAACAAATAGGGGGAGGAGGTTTTGAACTTGAAATCAATATACAAGGTTAGATACTTGCTTACCTCCTCTATTTTTCGTCATTTTTAAAAATTTCATCGGTGCAAATGCGGAGAATTTTGCAGTTTTAGAAGAGGACACTTATGAGCTATTTTTGTAAATTTTAGCTACAATAGAATGTTTAGATGACCAAAATTGTTATTGTAAGCACTAGTTCATACTAGTTCTATGTAACGTTGCATTATTTTCGAGATACATGTATTTTTCATGTTTTGGTGGAAAGCACCTATAGTTTAATTTTATTCGTATTGTGATTATTTATAGATGGATTGGATATGGATGTACAAGACATAAAGAATTTGTCCGTCGTACATGTTCGAAGTATCTAGATTTGTTGACTAGGCTAAGGCACATGCTTTGAGGGAAAATAGGAGGAAAATTTTTTGTCTGTGAATTGATTGGAAGAATCAAAAAGTAGGGAGAGATCCTAATAAAATATTGGGACACTTAGTGAAACATGGATTTATGAAAGATTACAAGGTGACGGTAGTACTGAATGTGAAGAGACTTGTTTTCCATTGGATGTGGCAGAAAATTTTACAATCGATGATATGACGCATGATATGATGGACGAAGATGGTTCCACTGGTATTGATGATTTTGAAGCTGATTCTGATATGGAGGATATGTTACGTCAAGTTGAACCAGAGGTGCTAATGGGTACAACAAGAAGGTTAGACAATTGGGAGGCGTTAGAGAAGTCGACGAAGGATCTTCTTTACGACGAATTCAAGAGATGTGAGAAGAATTTTACAATGTTGCTTTCGATGCTTGAACTTCTTAGATTGAAGGCCAGGCACGAATGATCCGATAGTGGCTTCAATGATTTGTTGGATCTCTTAAGAGTTTCGCTTCCTAAGCCTAACTTCTTGCCATCCAACATGCATCAAGCAAAAAACTCATATGTCCATTATCGTTAGGTGTTCAAAAGATACATGCTTGTGTAAATCACTATGTACTGTATCGCAAGGAATATGCAGACTTAGACAGTTGCCTAACCTGTGGGGCTAGTCGGTACAAAATGAGTAATGGGTCCTTTGATAGTGAGGTTGCCGACGCTGATTCATCGGTGCATACAAACAAAAAGATTCCAGCCATGGTGATATGGTATTTGCCAGTGAAAGATCGCATGAAGCGCTTGTTCTCAAACCCTAATGATGCTGAGTTAATTAGATGGCATCAAAAGAACCGCAAGACATATGGTATGATTCAACACCCCACAGATGCTTTCCAATGGAAGATCTTTGATGCATTATATTTACAATTTGCTAAGAAGCCGAGAAATGTAATATTTGCATTGAGCACGAACAGAATAAACCCCTTCAATGACTTATGCAACTCATAGTACTTAGTCAGTCCTGCTCATCATGTACAACCTTTCTACGTGGATTTGTCAGAGTCAAGCGTATTAAGAGGCTCGTCTATGATAATGGATCTTCGCAAACGGTTAGGCCTCACGCATGCA
Source organism: Oryza officinalis (assembly GCA_008326285.1). Classification (NCBI taxonomy): domain Eukaryota; kingdom Viridiplantae; phylum Streptophyta; class Magnoliopsida; order Poales; family Poaceae; genus Oryza; species Oryza officinalis. The sequence goes on along the minus strand of BDMV01000002.1, from coordinate 57,809,397 downwards.
AAAATCATTTGATTTTCGCAGACACTTGCATGCAGGCGGGCTGCCTACCGCTTGCAAAGATCGATTTTGGCCGCATGCAAAAACCTTATTTTTAGTGGTGCCATTACACTCGAGGGCTTAAAAGCCACCGGCTCATAAACCATATAAGAAAAATATGATCGCTTAAGAGTCTAATCCAATAAACTTAAGCCCAAATATAGGCTCTCATCATCTTATTGCCTTATCAGCAATCAAATTTAAATTTTAAAACTTAATTTTAAATTGATTATAGGTTTTTTAATCATAATCTATTTTCATACAGATATAAAAGTCACACTTATGTATTAATTTTGGTTGCTTCGTTCATATTTCTCCCACTTACACTACTACAAAAACGATTTTTTTGGACGAGGTCTCCGATAGATTCCAGACGGGCCAAAAGTAGCCGCGCCTGGAAAAACCGATGCGGCATTATCCCGTGCGGTCCACTTAAGGGACCGCACGGGAAAATTTCTCGTGTGGTCCCTTAAGTGGACCGCACGGGATAATGCCGCACTATTCCGTGCGGCCCACTTAAGGGACCGCACGAAAAAATGGATTTTCCTGTAGGGTCCACTTAAGCCGCCCGAACGGAAAGGGCCCGCTTGGCAGTACTGTTGAACACATTGTTTGGACATTTTCAGGATTTTCCCTATTTATTTTTCTTCTCCTCTTCTTTATAATGCTATAATTTATTCTGTGGGCTGGATAAAATAAAGTGGATTTTTGTGGAGATATATAAAAACACCTAGTTTCCATTTTCCTTGGTTGCACACAAAAATTCCTTATATTTTATTCTCAGCAAAATAAAGAAAATCGGCCTGTCTGAAATTAGATTGAATTTTTAGGGGGTCAAAACTAATAAAATAAATTCTGAAAAAATTATATTAATTCATTATAAATAAGATAGTATTTGAATAAATTATGTTCCATATACACTTTCATATAATTTAATGCATTTTTGGATGAGGTACGAGTTTTGCCGATTAGGGTTTAGGATTATATTGGATTTTTACTCCTTTGACCAATTTAATTGGGGATCTAGATGTAAAGATAAAATCATGCCAAAATTCCAGTGAGTATAACATATTGAGTAGCATCCATATGAATTTTTTCATGATTTTATCTTACACCAATTATTTTTAACAATTCACTAAGGTTATCTTTGAGTCTGCCGTCAAAATAGTCATAACTCGAGTGTCCTTCGATAAAACAGCCATATCTTTTTCATATGGATTCGAAATCAGACATATAATATATCGACGGACATCTACAGAAAAAGTTACATCCGTTGCTCCCCTGCTTTGCCGGGTTCAGCGAAATCAAAATTTCGAAATTCCGCTTGCAAGATTGTGTTTTTGAGGTGAGAAGCTTCAGGACCTATTTCGATAGAACTTTGAAAAATTCTATGGACCACATATTTCGTTCGTTCGAGCTTAAATTTTTTGTGGTTGGTTCTCCATGCTCCTATGTGTGAAAAAAATATTAGAAAAATAAAATAAAAATAAAAAAGTTGCACCTCTCTCCTCTACACTAGAGAGAAAAAAGAGAGATTAGAGGGGGACGGCGCCAGCATTTAAAATCCTCTGAATGATGCGGTATATGTATTTAAAATGTATTTTTCTAATAGGAATATTTAAAGGAAGGCGAACTCATGGAATATTTAAAAATAAATGGATCAAAACAGTCAAACTGGAGATTATTCCTAAACCCTAATCGGCCAAATCGATACACATCTCATATGTGTATTTTCTCGCATAAAAATGTATAGGGGAAATAATTTATTCAAATACTAATCTATTTATCATGAATTAATATAATTTTTCAGATTTTATTTTATAGGTTTTGACCTCCTAATAATTCAGATCAATTTTGGCTGAACTGGATTTCCGTGCGGGCCTCTTAAGCCGCCCGCACGGAAAGATAATCTTTCCGTGTGGGCCTCTTAAGACGCCCGCACGGAAAGATTATCTTTCCGTGCGGGCAGTTAAGCCGCCCACACGCGATGATCATCACCGCCTATATAGGTGCGCGCGGGCTCCGAAATTTTTTAACACCCGACGAAATCCAGATCCCGCCTCCGCCGTCAAGGGCTCTCCTCCTCCGCCGGCAGCCTACGCCTCCGCCTCCCCGCCGCCGGCCTCATCCGCCTCCGGCCTCCACCGCCCCCTCCCCGCCGTCGGTCTCCTCCGCCTCCGGCCTCCACCGCCGCCTCCCCGTCGCCGGCCTCTTCCACCTCCGGCCTCCACTGTCGCCTCCACCGCCGTCGGTGGAGTCTTCTCGGGTGTGCCGGCGCATCGCCGCCTCTATCGACGACCGCCTCCACCGACTGCCACCTCCACCATCACCACCACCTCCACCGCCACCGCCTCCTCCACGGCCGCCGCCGCCTCCACCGCCTCCACCGACCGCCACCGACGACGACGACACCACAATCACCGCCGGCGCCGGCCGTGAAATTATTTTTTTTTTATAATTTGTGATGTGAATTTATTTGTAAATTTAATTGTACAAAAAAATTAGTTGGGAAGTACATATGTGAAATTGTGATGATGTGAAATTAATTTTGTTATTTGTTATGTGAAATTAATTTTCTGTTATTTGGGAAGTATATCCGGATCCGCGCCGCCGCCGCCGGGATAGCTAGGGTTTTTATTTTTTTGAATTTTTTTCCGTGCGACCGACTTAACGCGACCGCACAGGAAGATCGATTATCCCGTGTGGTTGAGCCGCCCGCACGCGAAAATGGTCTTTTTCCAGACCTTCTCGCGCGTGCGGGCAGGCCTTCCGCACGAAAAGATGTCTTTCGGCCTGCACGAAAAACCGTTTCTGTATTAGTGTTATCAACCTTAGCAGCTCGACCGATCAGAGACGTATAACTCCATACAAATTATTGACACAATGACAAGGCCTACATCACTATCCAAAGAGATGAAGTAGACACCTCGAGTAGGTATGATGTATGAGTGGCTGCAAGCGCTTGTACGTGACTACGTACGTACGTACACAGATTCAATCAGTGTACATGGCTGATTCGGATGGTTTGTGTAGTGCTTACCTACCATCAATATCTCCGTGCATACGTCAGCTCATAAACAGAACCTGCTTGCTAATCTCTCTCCATCTCCAGTGCAATATTATCCAACACTCAACTATAACCAGCTGACCGATTACTATCAAGGCCGGTGGGCAAACAATTAAATATCAGAACGATCGACATGGATGCACGACAGTCGCCTCGGCCAAAGATGCGCGCGCACCGGTCGATCATGATTGTCCTTGTCCTTGTCTCAGAACATAAATGTACAAATATCTGCCTGAGTAGTACTACTAGAGGATAATCAATACTCCCTCCGTACCCAAAAAAAAATCAACCTTGTTAACTTGTAACACACCATGGACAACCGAATCTGCATAATGCATGCTACATATGAGTACACGACCATGCGACTATGACAATAATTTTAACGGGAAATTTTTAAAGTCTAACCTTAACTAGAACTGCTAGTAGCGCCCATCTATTCGGTCACAAAGAAGTATCGTTATAGAATCTGTATAGTCAAAACAAGTTAACTTTGCCATAATTATTATTTAGAATATATGTTTTGGGCATATGAAAATGACACAGAAATGAGGAACTAAGTAGAAATTAGATGGATGAGAATACACATGGATCGGTGGAAATGAGGTGGCTGCTAGCTAGCTATAAGATGAACATGGGCATGCAGAGGGATCGAGGAGAGGATGATGATATATGAGCAGTGGAGTTAGGGGAGCCATAGAATGTCTGTCCAAATAAAGAAAGGCAGCTAAAGTGCGAGACTGAGAAGAAGACTGTAGACTAAAGGGGGTTGCTAGTTACCCTTGCCTGCTGTGTGGTCTTGCTAGCTAGCTATATCATGCAGCATTGCAGCAATCTGCAAGCTACGAACCAATGGCCATTCGCAAAATTGTGGAGTTTTGGCTGGTGCATTGCCTGCAGTAAAGCTTGGGCACACGGAACCCTGATCTAACTGCTCCTGTATATTGTGATCACCACGAATCTCGTGCACTGCATGCGCATTTTCTCGATGTGCATGCGCATTGCATTGCATGCACCACTAATGCGTGCATGCATTCTATATATTAACAGTAACAGCTAGCTGGTTCTTGGCTGTATTTTGTGTGATGGGTTCGATGGAGGCTTCTAATTGGTGATATTATTAGCTATAGCACAAATGCATGCATATGGTCCGCAACGCAAAGGAGGAGGATTGTATATGTGCAGCTACAGTTATGCCCTGGGCACATTGACCAGCACCCATCAACTACATACAATAAATCTCAATGGCTACATGGAAATGGGTGCGGTGCGCTAGTACAAAGTAGGCTTCCCATTCGTCGTTCCGTGGGCTGGGAGCAGGGTAAAGTACCCTCAGAACCTATGCACATTGGTGAATATGTGCAAGTACGCTGCCCCCCTCATCGCTGCTGCTGCTGCAACGACGAAAACGAGGGAGCTGTACGCCTCTGGTACTATACGTTACTGCATGCCCGAGGACCGAGAGGCAGTCAGGCACACATAAGGTAGGCAGAAGGGCCAGCTGATTGACACTGTGTGCACACATGTACGTACAGCGATCAGCTATAGCTAAGCTTAGCTAGCAGCACTGCATATGTGCAGCTGCTGCTGCCTGGTTCATGGCATGCGACAGCACCATCTCTGATTCAGATTCTGATTCTCATGACTTGACAGCAATTGCACGGTCTATCTCATCACTCGATCGAACGAGACAATGTACTACTCCTACTAGATCGATCGAGACAGGCATGATATGATGGTTTATGCTACATATGCTCATATATAGCTAGGGCGGTCAAAAGGCAGTGGTTTTGGTCGTGACCATGATCAATATGCACATTAACTAAGCATGCAATGCGTGCAAAAACACTGTACTAGCTAGTATATATATACTTATATATTTCATCGGGGCCGAGGCCGGGGCCATGGGCGCCATGCATGCACACACACCGGTGATGGTCGGTGTATGTGTGGGGGAAGGCGCGCGCGGCCGGGAGCCCCACCGGCGATACGCCGGCCGGCGGGCCCCAGAATTAAGGCAGCGGGAATCCGGCATGCCGGCCGCCGGTCAGCAACGAGGGAGCGGTCCTGTACATGGACTGGTTGCTCCCTGCATACGATGCACGCAACGTGGGTCTAGCCAGCTGCACATCTCATCTATCTATCTATATGCATTCCAGCAGTAATGCAACTAGCTAGCTAAGCTTTTGTCCTAGCATGAGAGAACGATCGATACAGCATACGTACCTGTGTATATATACACGCACTGATGCACGAATGGTGAAGTACATAGTGGAATCTTGACGGCGACCTCAGCTCCCACATAGACGCCCCTCCCCATCTTCTAGCTTCTTTTCCTGTTCGGATCCACACCGGCCGTCAACCTTGTTGAGTTTTACCATCTCACAGTACAATGTTTGGAACTTTCTAGCTTGGATTACATGTAAAAACTACACGTGACTACATATCGTGGGACGTGTATGTGTGTGTGCGCGCGCTCCCGGAATGAAAACATGTCGTTTGTTATGATATATCAATACTTACTTCCACAAACATTTTGATTGCATCCTATTTTGTGAGTCGCAATCTACTACTCTCTTCGTTTCATATTATAATTAAGTTGTTTTGAATTTTTTAAAGTTAAACTTCTTTAGTTTTGATCAAATTTATAGAAAAATTTAGCAACATCTATAATATCAAATTAGTTTCATTATATGTAACATTAAATATATTTTGAGATATGTTTGTTTTGTATTAAAAATGTTGTTATATTTTTTTATAAACTAGATCAAACTTTAAAAAATTTGATTAGAAAAATAATTAAAACGACTTATAATATGAAACATATTTTTTTATAAACTAGATCAAACTTAAAAAAGTTTGACTAGAAAAATAATTAAAACAACTTATAATATGAAACGAAGGTAGTATATAAGTTCTAACATGCGTGAGCCCTGACTCTAAAATTCTAATCTAGCAACTAACGGAAGAAGAGAGCAAGCTCGTTGGGATGGGATCTGAGAAGATTGTGAGCATGGCACAACTTTTTGGAGCAAGTTTAATAATAAAGTTGATCAACTAGTAGCTATAACAAGTCACATATATATCTATCATCTACTCACTTTTACCATTTTGTCTTTATAATATCAAAATACACCTATCATCTACTCAACATTTTGGAGTATTAACTATTAAAATAGTTTAGCTACAAGGTGTACACACACTTTACTATTTTGTCTTTATCTGGCCTATCTATTTAATTTGTTTTTCTAGGAGCACATGCTCAGCTAGCTCTTGCATGAGAGTCTGTTGTCTCTCTCCAGTGGAAAGTGTGATATAAGCAGGCAATAATCTCACCAAAAATTCACAAACTCCGTGTATATGGTCTAAGGTCCACGTATATATATATCTGTATGATGAAGACTGGTCATCCTCAGTTTTGAACTGTCTGTATGCATGCAAGCCATTGGCATGCGACGACGCCATGGCAGCATGGCTGACTCGTGCACTGGCACTGACCTATACGAACAGTATTGGCCGGGTTCCAGTAACCCAGCTAGAAGCTAGCTAGCTAGCCTGGCCTCCTCGTGCTTTAATTCCAACTTCCAAGCCGAGTTCGAACAGTTCCCTTCTTCATCTCCATGCAAATGCATGGACCAGCGCTTCTACAATCCCCTACGGAGTACACGCCAACAACCATGCTCCTACATTTATATCCTTTTTTCTCTATTTCCTTTTGCTCCTGCTCTAAACTTCTAATCGTGTGACTCGTGCCTACAGCATGTGTGTATGATCATGTATTCATGTTTATTAACAATCTATTTAATTAGGCCCTCTTTTGGAAGGCATGAATTTTGCCAAAAAAAAAAAGAATTACTAGCAGTTTAATTAATTACTAGTGATGATGGAAAGCAAAAGAAAGCTATGCATAAAAGTTATATAGGTATGTATGCATGCTGATCGTGTGGCTGCAAAAGTGAGGCGACCAGACAAAGAAAGTAGTTCTACACAAGTTCGAGAGAAGAGGAGAGGATTACCTTTTTTTTTTTCTTTTTACTTCTCTCTAGTGATTGATGAGACTGAATCCTTTTTCTTTTTCTGAAAGAGGCGCGAGAGGCGCGACTGGAATTTGTTGCTAGTACTGACCTGCAACCGTATCAAAACGAACGAGGGGATACAGCTTTAATCAGGGTTCTAACAGACAATATACAGGCAGGCAAAGAGGGCCAGGGAAGGAGGACAGCAGGGGCAGAGGCACGTGAGACGGGGAACTAACCGTCCAATCGCTCAGATCTGACGGCTCCCAGAAATCAAGAGGGGAGGGCCCCGGCCACGGCCTCGGCCAGGCCGGCCGAGAAGAGACGCCGCGTGCGTGGATCACGAGAGATTGATTAGCAGCAGGATGCAACACACAAGCAAAGCTCTTGGACTGGAGGAGCAGACAGAGGCCGAACAATAATGCAGCCAGGAATTCTGCCGTCTGCAACCCACTGGGCCGCTTTCATTCTTCACTTGACGAGCAAAGCTGCAGCCGCAGTAAATAACAGAACCGTATCACCAACCTTTATTTGCCTGCAATATAGAAAAAGAATATTAGGCGATACCATTCATATATCTTTTTATATTGGTAAAGAAAAGGGCGCAAACCTGACAGATGGAGCACCAACAGATCAGAACAATATAAGCAGGACCTCCCAGGTTAATAGAGCTAGCTTTACAAGTTCGCCAAGTAAAACAATGCAAAGGGTCAACAGCATTACAGTAGAGGAAAGACAAGAAATGCAGCTGTTTCATTAAGAAGCTTAAATTGGTAGAAAAAAGTAGGTCAGAACATGATCAACAAAGAACAGCGTAAAGTTGTTAAACGTACTAATTTACATTGTTCTATCTAAATGGATTGGTATTGGCAAAACAAACGTGGTACACTTGTCCAGGACAGAGTTGAGCAGAATGGCTCAAATACAAGGTCAGGCTCTGTCGTTAATGGATCAGAATCAGACCATGTTGCTCAACAGTTCAACCAATTTATTTTTACTCATTTTTTAATAGCCCTTGATTCCTCAAGATTTCACAAGTTCTCTTAGCTCCATAACCTTGAAAGAGCTTATATCAGAGCCTTCTGCACAAGAAAATTCCAGGATCTTATCACGAGATACATTGCTACCAGTAACATCAGAAAGTTCCATAGTAAGGTTTAGTATCCGAAGAATCAGATTAATCATCATCTGGAATAATGCCAAACTCATCCAAAGACATGTTTTCTGGTGATATTTCGTATGGAAAAACATTCCTGGTGGATATCTTACCTTTCAGATCAGCATCAACCATGCTATCTGCGATAGCCGATAGACATGCCATTGTCAATCATGCTATCTGCGATAGACTTGTCATCATCAAGCATGCTATCTGTGATAGACTTGGCATCAGCAACTGCAAATCGCCATTGATAACAGGCTGGAACCTCACTCTACGAACAGGAGACCTTTGCCTGCAATTTGGAGTTGGCCTTGTATGCAGGAGGATGCTCGCTCTTCCTAAATGTCATTTTTCACGCCAAAGATCCTTGAGGTCTGTTAATTCCAGAATCATTGCCTCTCCACGTTTCATCAGAATTCAGTTCTTTCCCATCGTTGCTCTTCCTTTTGTGTTCCATTGAGTGTTTCCTTAGCAAATTAAGGATGGGATCAACACTGCCCTTCTCCCACTGATCTTCTGTAGGTTCAGGCCTCTTGTGCTCCGGATGTTGACCTCGCTCACAGTTGTGCCTGAATCATTTCAAATAGCTCTACAATCTTCTGCCTTATCCCTGGAGTTGATGTCACCATGGGGCGTGAATTGCTTGCCCTAGAGGCCAGAGATGGCTGGACCACCTTTGGAGAACACTATATAACAATCAAAATCATAAATGTTCTCACAGTCATATGTTTCTTGGTAAAGCTTGTTTTTTTTCTCCAAAAAGCAGGCCCCCTTTTTGTTGCCTCGATATATCTTAATTCCTTGGCCTATTATTGCTTGGGTTAGCACAACATACCAAAGATGCATTCATTGAACCCAGCATTGGTGATTTACTCAGGAAACAAACTTCTGGAGGGAACCTGCAATATCTATGATGTAGGTGTGTATTGCTCAGCCAGAAACCCCTGCACAGAAAAATCACTGTACATTAGTTATTACTTTCTATGAAGCTTGTTGGGTAATGGAAAATACACATTATATTGGTAAATTGAACAGAAAATTGCATGCTTAGAAAGAAAACTTTGGATCAAACTGGTCAAAAGTTCAGGTCAAAGTTTGCATGCAAAAAAGACCAAATTGATGCATGCACAAAAGTAACTAGTGATAATTCAATGTAATAACTGGGCCATTTGATAGTAGAAGGAAAAAGAATGTCTAGTTTAGAGTTATCTCGTACAGAAGTCAAATTACCACACATGCCCTCAATTACCTTCAATTCAGACAAGTCGCAAGTGAGAAAGAAACATACTACGAAATGAACTCCACCCGACAAGGTAGTGCTGGATCCTGAATAGATGCATGTGATGGGCTTAAAGATTACAAGACAATCAATGTTGCCCATCTGTTCATCTGCTATATATGTACAGTATAACGTATATAGTTCTGCATGTATTCATGATTCAGTGAGCAAATGATCCCAATTCAAGGCAACACATTTACTGACAAGAAGAAGAAATGGGTGAGCAACAATAAATTTCACATGAAAAATTCAGGACTGAAAATGGCTGACAGTTCCACTATGCAAAGCCAGCTTTGGTATCACATAAATTGCAAAACATAAAGCTGGCAGGGTCCTAACAGATCCAAAAAATGTGGATTGAGGACAATTGAACAGTACATGGATAAGAGAAATGGACTAGCTCGCCGAAAACAGAGGCAGTAAAATTGTATGGCAGGTGAGATTGGCATGCCATGAATTGCATACATACTCGGATGCAATAGTTTACGGAACTGATCCATTTAACAAACTGGCTGTTGAATTTAAACCACGATGTTAAACGGGGATATAATTCTCGGTTGTTAAGGACTACACTGCAACATTGTCATTAAACTGCTCAGTTGAAAGGCAAAAGCTGGAATAGTGGCAGATCCAATAATTTTTTTGAGCCAGACCAAGCTTAACTACAGTGATTTTTTCCGCGAAATCTCTATCATCAACCCCCTATGGCCCTATGATAGCACAAAAGAAGAATTCAAGCTGCTGCAACACAGTTCCTCCTCTACGAAAGCCCAATTATAGCCCTTACTAAGTAAGGAACACAGGGTCCCTTCGAAAATTCACAATCTACAGAACTATTTACTAGTGCTACTAAACAGGCGCCTACCAGGAATTGAAATTTCGAAAACCTAACTAAAATTGGGCACCGCCGCGGCCTCCGCATATGTATGTTCGTAACTGCAAATAGCAGCGAAGGAGAGGGGAGAGAAGGTGGAGCGGGCGACGCGGTACCATGGCAATGGACGAGGCTGTGGGCGGCGCTGGACATGCCGAGATCGTCGCGCCGGCGGCCGAGCGTCCGGCCGGACAGAATACGGCGAGGCGATGACCCCCCCTCTTCCGCAGCTGCGTCCCCGCCGCCGCGCGAATAGTCGGAGGCGATTTTGGCGAGGGTTTTGGGATTCCGGCATTGGAAGGGAGCAATTTCGCCGTGCGCCGCGGGGACTGGGCTGAACTCCTCCGCGAACCCGTGCGACGAGTTCTCGTGTTGGGCTGGAGAGGGATTGCCACATCCGTGCGCAGCTAGATGGGCCTCTGCTTGGGCCGTATGGGTGGGACTCCGACGTACGCAAGTAGTTGGGCCAATCTAGCGCGATTGCAGGCCGGCCGGTCTAGCGCGAGTAGCAGGGCATTGCGCGGTCGTCATCGTTAACACAGCTTTGTTTCGGTTTTCTGTTTTGCAGAACGGCTACGTTTGTTCAGATCCGCTCCCTTTTTCTCCCACAAAAGATAAAACGTCGAGAAAATATAGAAATCCGTATCTTTTCCTGATCAATCACATCACAAGAGACCATGAACACGAGAAGTAGGGATGAAACTCTTTCTTTATTATCAATGATTGTGTATATAATGATGGACACCTCTACCCCTCTATTTATAGGTAGAGGGAGTCTTAGAGATTAGAATGGTTTTATCTCTAAAACCAATTTGGATTGGTTCACAAGTTAGAATCTTATCTCTCCTCAAAGATAATATTCGTAACACTCCCCTTGGACCTATCAATGACTAACTTATGCCTCATCAAAACTCCTACCAAAACCTAATGGGAAAAAAATGCTAAGAGAAAGAGTACATAGTTGTCGCCATACATCACACACCGTTACCTTGTTAAAAACCTTTGTGACGATCACAAGCTCCACTCAACTAAGGAAACAAGAGTACAACATTGTGGACTTGTCGGTGCACTAACTAGGCCAAATTCAGAGGTTTCTCTCCCCTGAACCCTGCAAATCTCTAAACCTTCTCATCCCAATTTCTCGAACAAATTTTCAAAAAGTACATGTTGGGAGAGACTTAGTAAAAAAATCCGCCAAATTGTTACGTGACTTGGACAGTAGGATCTTCACCTCACCTTGCTTTTGAAGCTCATGAGGATAGAAGAATTTAGGAGCAATATGTTTCGTCATATTGTTCTTAACATAGCCTAGTTGCATCTGTGCAACGCATGCTGCATTATCCTCATAGATAATAGTGGGGACATTGGAGATACTCAAATCACAAGACCGCTCAATATGGTGAGTCATCCTTCTAAGCCATGCACACTCTCGTGTGGCTTCATATAGTTCAATGATCTCTGAGTGGTTTGTAGACGTCGCTACCAAGGTCTGTTTATTAGACCGCCACAAGATGGTTGTACCACCAGAAAGAAACACAAAACTAGTTTGAGATTGGGCATTATGGGGATCAGACAAATATCCTGCATCTGTATAGCCCACCATGGTAAAGTCTCGTTGCCTTGGAAAGAAGAGGCCGAGATCTTGCGAACCCTAGAGCTATCTGAGTACTGTCTTAACACTAACCCAATGTCTCCTTGTAGGAGACACTGTATCTTGTTAGCAGATTTACCGCGAATACAATATTAGGCTTGGTGCAGTTCACAAGGTACATCAGTGCTCCAATGGCGCTTAAGTATGGGACGAAATGAGTCTTTGTCCCTATCGAGGGATCTCACTACCATGGTTGTCTATAAAGGATAAGCCTTTGACATGTTAAATCTCTCAATGACCTTTTTAGTATAGGTCAACTGGTGCACTAAAATCCCGTTAGGGAGATGCTCGACTTGAAGGCCCAAGCAAAACTTTGTTTGACCCAAGTCTTTCATCTCAAACTCTGTCTTGAGATAGGCAGTCGCCTCCTCAATGTTCTCTGTGTGGTCAATGATGTTTAAATCATCGACATAGACTGAGATGATATAGAAACCACTTCGGGACTTTCTGATAAATACACAGGGACAATCCTCACTGTTGACATATCCTTTCCCTAGAAGGAAGTCACTTAGCCGCTTGTACCATATACGACCAGACTGTTTTAACCTGTACAATGACCTTTCTAATTTCACACTATACATTTTGCGATTTGCTTTGTCCGGGACCTTTAACCCATTAGGGACATGCATGTAAATCTCTGAATCTAGTGATCCATACAGATATACGATCACCACATTCATCAACTATATTTTCAATTCCATGCCAGCTGCCATAGACATTAAGTATTGGAATATTATGCCACTCATCATCGCGGAGTAAGTTTCATCGTAATCAATGCCGAGTCTCTGCGTGAACCCTTGTGCTACAAGCCTCGCTTGTATCTCACCACCTCATTGTTTTCGTTTCGCTTTCAGACGAAAACCCACTTGTACCCAACAGAGCGCATAGTGGGGGGGGTGTCAGGTTTACTGGCCCAAAGACATGCCTCTTAGCAAGCGAGTATAATTATGTCTCAATTGCTTCTTTCCATTTGACCCAATCTGAGTGCTTAGTGCACTTAGCGATGGACTTAGGTTCAAGATCATGATCCATTATATTAGCGATCTTAGAGACAAAATTTATGTCGACATGTGTAGTCTTCCGATTATACAATTCTCTTGTGATGACATAGTTTGTGGCAATTTCCTCACGCATTTCCTCATCCTGGTTTCCCAAAATAGGAGAGGGTTCTGATGCGCCAGTTGGACTAGGTGCACGCGCTAGTCTACTAGGCATTTCACTGTTTTGGCATTCGTCCCCAGGACGGGTCTCTTTCGAGACTACTGAATGGGAGCGTGATGCAAGCGATACCATGTTCAGCTCTTGTGGACGTCTCCGCTTAGCCTAAATTGGACCATCCAGGTGTTGACGCGAAATCCGTCGCACACACGAAGGCCTCGTATAGGTTCGATAGATTTATTATATCCATCACATTAGACAAATTTATCGGCTAAGTTTGTATTAGATTATTATATACAATCTTGTGCTACATCGATTAGGTTTGACCTACTAGATTGTTGTTGATAATCTAAATCTTGTTAAGCCGATTGGTTCATGCTAATGTTTCATCTGAGTGTTAGCCGATCTTATCTGATGTGTTAAATTTCCCTTTGATGGTTTTACTGTCTTAGTTGAATTTAATGCATGACCAATTTGATCGGTGTCATGTTGGCTTGCTTAAATCTATCAGGCAATTATGAACCTTATACTATATCGATTGGGTTCGACTTACGGGGTTGTGGTTGTAAGTTAGACTTATTTAAGTCAATAGGCATTAATCATTGTTTTATCGGAGTTTCAGCTGATGAGTTATCTAAATGTTGCATCGACTTATAAGGATTATATACAAGTTGGTTTTAGTCGATTGCAGCAAAGGTTTCATTGATTACTGAATTATTTGGATTTAATGACATTGGATTTTCAGCCGATGTATGCTTTAACCATAGGATCATCTAATATTCTATATCAATATCGGCTGATTGTTTGTTCGATATTTGCTTCATTATATATGTATCGGTTGACTGGTTCATTGGATATCTACTTTGTCACATTTATATCGGTCGATTAGTTCATCATCTTATTTTATTATCATCAGCCAATTGCCTTTATATCATTGTTTATCTAAGTGTTAGGATCTACATCGGACATATAGCCGATTGTTCAAAACCCTATCGACATCGGCTAATATTGCTACATCGGCTTATTGGCCGATCGGCTCTGCGACATCGACTAATATCGCTACATCAACTTATTGGCCGGTCGGCTGGTTGACCATTATTTTATATATCTTGTCAGTTGCAAGATCAAACTGACTGGCATGCCCTCATTTCATCAAAGTTTAGGACCTGCACTGGAGCTAAGCAGATCTCTCAAGCCATTGTGTTTGTCGATATAGTTTGCGTCAACATAGATTTGGCACTATCGGTCAGGCGCAGATTTTTCGTCAATAGTAACATGCAGAAAACCAACGCCAAGTTAACTTGCACGAAAAACTAAGTCACAGAACAAAGTGACATAGTTATAAGTAATTACTGGTATTTTTCTGGAGTTTTTCTTTCATTTATTGATTTTTTTTATTATTATTGGCCTTATGGCATTAAATATGAAATATTATGCCCACAGAAAAACATTACACATGCAAGAAAATAATCCCAAATAATGCTTCTAAGGAGGGTCACTTACACTAGGTGAGTATAATTTGATGGAAGCATTAACCTAGAAACCTTTTCTAGATTATTTAGTTGGAGTTGCATCAAGCTTAAAAAGCAATTAAATTCCTTAAAACACCATTACATGGTTGTTTACGAGTCCAGGGACTCACATGCAAGAAACCAACTAAAACAAGACCTAAACAGCAAAGTTACAACCTATATACACAAAGATATGTAATTTCAAAAAATTACATGGTCCAAAAAATAAGATTACTTTAAACAGTAGACATTAGGCATAAAATCGATCTTTCTCAGGGACTTATATGCAATTTTTAGTAAATTAGAATAACTAGGCCGAAAGCACCTTTTGGGCCAAGGTCTTATTGAGCCGACTTTTACTGTAGCGGTCCAAATATCCTATTGGACTGAATTCTAAACTCAAAGCCCATTAGAATATCTAATTTACTATTTTTATTTTTTTGTGTGGGCTATCACATGCAATTAGGCCGATGCGGTCGGGAGATGGCAGGTTGGCCCAGCCGACCCGTTTAAGAGACCGCGAGAGAGAGGGGTGAGAGGGGATTAGGGTTTCCCCCTCTCCCCACTAGCACCCGCAGTGGCGACGAAAGACGCCAACTAATCGATGCAGCATAAGATTGATAATATTAAAGTCAAGTGTTATACAATTATATGGTCTAGATAACTAGCCGATGTGCAGATAAATGAAGATTAGACTCAAAGTAACTACGATCGGCTGTAGAGACAAATAACATGAATTGTTAATTCGATCTTTCTCTTAAGTACGAGCAACTACGATAGATCGAACCTAACCGAAACAGTATTAGTTGCTAATAACAAAGATCAGATGAATTAATAATTATATGAACTTATATCATAGCCGATAAAGTAACTTGAGTAACAAAAGATAACATATCGACTATAGCTCCGATACAGCCTTATACAAGAATATCAAGCTTACTTAAATGTATTAAACAAGCTTCAGTCTAAACATATCAGACCTAACCGAGACAGTGCAATACTGGTGGCAAGTTTAATAGATTTAAAGGATTGATAAACTTGTATAAGATGATAGATATAACAAATTAAGTTAAAGAAAGCATGCGATATTAGAACGAAACAGCTATACCAGGTAAGATCGGCTGAAACCGATACTACCCTTATCGGCAATCAAAGAGCAAGTTAGGTCTTACAACTTTGATAACAACTTAGTAGGTCAAACCTAATTGATGCGCACTAAGTTATAATCAAAATAGTAAGGTCTAAACTAACCTTTGATTGTTTTTCAGGCTGGTAGATACACTAATCAATCTAAGCCAACAAGAACTGTTTAAGTAATATCAACAAACTCATGTGAAATCGGCCGATAAAGATAAACAATACTATTAACTTAGATTGAACAATGTATATGATAAATTAGCACTTGTATCGACCGGTTTAGAGTGTCGAACTTAACTGATGGAATCCCTAGCCCCACCGATACAAGCAACTATATACGGATGACGGAGTGTTAGCTCCTCAACGGGGGACAGAGAGGTCCCCCCTTTGTGAGTTCGGCCAGGGACGCAGGGCGAAATCCATTTTCTCCTCGATCACACCAGAGAGAAAGAGAGAGAGAGGAACAGGGACACAAGCGTTTATACAAGTTCGGGCCGCTGGGAAGCGTAACACCCTACTCCTGTGCTCTATGGATATGCGACTGGAAAATCAGGGAATACAAGTGTTTGCTCTCCCTTTCTCTCCTGTCTATCTATTCTTCGTTGTCACACCCTGAAGTTTCCCCAAATCGTAAAAATCAAGTTTAATAATTTATCTGAGAAATTGTTTAATTAATCTGGAGAAAAATCCAATTAATTAATGCATTAAAGAAGTGGAAATGGCAAGGTGGAATTTTTCTTGAGTTCCCCATGTCAAAATACATTAACAGGATTTTTAGTGGAATTTCCAGAGCCCTAGAAATAATTTTAAATCAATTAAAATCAAATTTGGAATTGAATTAATCCCAGGGTTCTTCCTTTTCCTTTTTTTTCTTTTCTTCTTTTAACTTCCTTTCTTCCCTCCCGTGCGGGCGGCCCAGCCCAGTCGGCCGGCCGAGCACGCGCCCTCCCCCTCCTCGCTGGGCCGGCCCAGCCGGTCCCCCTTCCTCGCGCCTGCCTCCCTCCTCCCTCGCGGGCCGGCCGAAGGCCGTGGCCCGCGAGCGTCGCGCTCGCCCGGGGGTCCATTCCCCCTTCCCCCCTCCTCGCGCGGGACGCCGACAAGTGGGCCCCACCTGTCGGGCCCATCTCCCTCCTCCGGCCGGCGAAACCGGAGGGGAGCAACCGCCCGGCTGCCGTCTCCGCCCACCTCCTCGCGCCCCGCGCGCTCCGCGCGTGCACGCGCCCACGCCGCGCCCCGTCCGCGCCCCACTCCGCCCGCAACCGCCGCACGAGAGGGGCGGGATCCCCTTTTCCCGGTCTCTCTCTCCCACTTCGTCGCCGATTACGCCTCTCCCGGCCACGATCTCCCGCTTCCACGCGCTTTAAATCGTTCCACGTGTGCTCCTCTCGCTCTTTCTCGTCTTCGCGAGCCTCCCCATGCATCCCTCCGCCCTAGCGCCGCCTTGCTCCCGCGCCGCCACCGTCCGCCGACTTCGGCCGAGCCCCGCACGCATCCGCCGCCGTGCCAGACTCCGTCTCCACGTCCGCCGCACTCGCCGCATCCACCCGCCTCTCGGCCGGGCGCTCGCGCCGCCGGATCCGCGCCGGAGCACCGCCGCCCCTCCCTTCTTCTCCGTCTCCGGTGGAGCTCGGTGAGCCCCTCTTTTTCTCTCCCTCTCCCTTCCCTCTCCCGATCCTGGCCACACCACTCCTCTCCGCGCGTGCGCCCGAGCGCCGCGCTGCCACCCGTTCCCACC
The DNA here is from genome assembly GCA_008326285.1 of Oryza officinalis. NCBI lineage: Eukaryota > Viridiplantae > Streptophyta > Magnoliopsida > Poales > Poaceae > Oryza > Oryza officinalis. Next base: position 57,791,777 of record BDMV01000002.1, on the reverse strand, counting down.
CGTGGCACCGCCTCCTCGGCCGCTGGCCGCACTGTCGCCGCCGCCGCGCTGTTGACGTTGAATCTGTACCGCCGATGTGGACCCGGTGCGCGGACACACGAAGGCCTGGGAGATCTGCTTAACTCTAGTGCAGGTCCTAAAATTGATGAAGCGCGGGCGTGCCAGTCAGTTTGATCCTGCCACTGACAAGATATGCAAAATAGCAGAACGGAAGGTCTATCGGCCGATAGGCCGATAGGGCAAAAACGTATCGGCCGGTAGGCCGATAGCCAAAACAACCGGTCGGCCGATGATAACATGATGATATAGCGATGTGATATAGCATAATCCAAATATAAAATAAACATTGATCTGAGGATTAAAGCATACATCGGCCAGAGGTCCGATGTCATATATTCTCAATAAGCAAATAAACAATAAATACTTTGTTGTCACCGGCCAGATCCAATCTATATGTAAAACTCTTGGGCCGATGCAACGCCCAGATAACTCACCGGCTGAAATCCCGGTGAAACCCTTATTGGTAATCGACAGGCAGGCTAGAGATTACGGTTCTAATCACGACTTAGCGGCACTAAGTATGAAAAGAAACGCAAGATCTAGACAATCAAGCCCTCGACTGATTTTTAGGGTGGTGGATACCTAAGCCAATCTAATCTAGCGAGGCAATTTAGTCGATACCAGCGTAAACCCTAAAACGAATCTCGGCCGATACAACTAAATCGAGACGCCAAACCAGATTGACTAAGATATATGATAGTAGGTGCTTACATTGACAAGATCAGAACGTCGAAGCCCTAGCCTCGACAGCGCAGGCAGCCATAACGAGATTTACCCCTCGCGGGAAGGGCATGAACTCGCCGAAGAAGACGAAAGTAAAAAGGTTGGCGATGCGCCGAAGTTGTATTGATCGTGAGATGATTTTACATGAACCTTGGGCTTACATATTTATACCCATAGACTAACAAAGATCCTAACAGAATAAGACTCAAACTGTCCTAAAGATAAAAGGAAACAGATAAAATCCTTATTGGACACTAAACACACTTTCCTAAAGATAAAAAGGAAACTAACAAATTCTTCCTAATTAATAGATACAAGCCACATCCTCCTCAAACTCGGTCTTCTCTGGATAAGATTTTCTCGAATCTAACAAGAATCCGACTGTTGTTGGTGATTGGTTTAAGAAAACACCCATCGGCCGATATAAGACTCTAGGCCAATACCAACCTTGAGCCGATATGGATCCTGAGCCGAGGAGGACTTCGGGGCTTACCAAATTCTGGTGTTAACACGCGCGCCATGGCTGGCCCGACCAGCTCGGTGCCGAGCCGCCTGGCCGTCCGTGCGCCTTGGGCCGTCGGATCGGCCACTTGGGCCGAACCCGGCCGTTCTCCCCTGTCCCGCGTGGCCGCCACGTGGGCGCCGTGTGGGCGCCTTGTCGGGGCCACGCGGTGCCACATGGTGCGCCGCGGCGCCGTGGACCCGTGGACTCGGTCCACGGTGGACCGGCCGCCGCCGCGTCGCTGATGTCAGCCCTGGACCTAATTGCGCAATAATTCGATTAAGTTTTTTTCTGTTATAGTAAAAACACAGATAACTCCAAAAATTCATAACTAATTCATCCGTGCTCCGTTTAAGTCCATTCAAATTCCATTAAATTCATAAAAATGCAGAGAATCCATTAAAAATGGTTTTGTGCTTTGTTTCAATAGACTTATAGCATGTATTGTTGTTTGCTTTGTTTGTCGCGTAGATTCCGGCAATTCCGACGCTCTCGTTTATTTCGAGATCGTCGCAGAAGTTGCTTCAGCTCAAGAGCAAGGCAAGTCATGCTTCGCATTGATCATATTGTACCCATATTTACAAATACCTTATTTTTCTGTAAACACCGCATTATTTCGCAATATCATTTCATGTGGGTTTTTACCTATTGTACTCAGCCATGTATATTGATTATCATGTACCTTGAGTAGCCTGGGTAATTAACTAGTTAATCACTGATTTTAGGAATGCTTAGCCATGCTTAGCTAACTTAGCTCACTAAAGGGGATCACCTTAAATAATTAATTAATGTAGTCCCTATGGTGACACTTTGGTTTAAGAGCCACCATGGTAATAATAATTAATTAAAATATGCTAATGGTGGGCTGTGGGTGCATGGTTTTGATGGAAGCACCCATGGCAATTAAGGACCGGTTCGCGGGAAACCCTGGAAGAAATACCGTGCGTACCACAAGCCAGCATGGGCAACGACTGGACTTGTAGTGTAGCTTTCCTCTAGCTGACGTACACTGGCTAGGGTGAGCGTGATGGAGTGCAGATGGACCCCGCGGCGGTCTATGCGGCTGCCGGATTCACCAAGGAACGAGGGGGGCTGCCCACTGCCTTTTGAGGGGTGGGGGCGAAACCTAAGGTGGTACGATTGGTTAGAGGGGGTTATGCGAAGGGTCTTGTCACAGTCCCTTTCCGAGGTACCGTGGTGGTATATCGGCACGCGGAAACGTGTCGTGGGGCTGTGTCTTGTGGGTACAGATGTACACCTCTGATCAGAGTAGAACTATTCGAATAGCCGTGCCCGTGGATATGGGCGATCAACCAGATTCACCGTGATTTGTCCCACCTTCATAATAACTGGAATTACTAGAACTGGTTTAGTTCAGGTGGATGGTTTGGACCTGTCGCAACGTGGTGTAGCGTTGGACAGTGATGGTTAATATTGATCAATTAATTCAATGTTTTTCTACTGCTTTCAACCACTGTTTTAAAATGCTTACTTTATGCAAATAAACCCTTGCCTGCCTTTGGAATACCCTGCATCATACCTTCCTTCCCGGTATGACTTGTTGAGTACAGTGGGTAGTACTCAGCCTTGCTTAATTTTTTCCCACACCAGAAGAGGATTATGCGTCCGATGGAGGTTTCTCAGAGGAGTAGGCTTCGTCCACCGTCGAGGATGCTTGTGGAATGGTGCCAGCCCGCTGCAAGAGTCCTGCTCTTAGTTTAGTTTGTTTTCGTCTTTCCACTGCATTTCTGTAAGATTTTTACTGTGTTTGTAAGACGTGGATCTGTATGTCAACATTGTCGTCTGTGTACCCTGGCTGGTCCTGGACAGGGAAATTAATACACATTCAGTTTCGGAAATTCTGGTAGTGAATTTCCAGGCGTGACATTCATCCTCTCCCTTCCTACTTAGGCCTGGGCCTCCTTTTATATGTCAAGGGGCTACCACATGGGCCAAAAGGCTGCCTAAGACAGAAGAAAAACATTCTTTGACATTTAATGGCTATCTCGTTGCTTGACTCGAAAGCCACACGCACAAACGCTGCAGCAGGGCCTTCGTCCGGTCAGGCGGCTGTCATGGGGGACTCCCGTGTCAAACTCCATTAAATGGATGAAGACTTCCGTGTTCTGCTTGCATCGGGAAATGAAAACCATCTGACCGGGGCTGGCATACCAACTCCGGCTAAGGGACAAGAGGCAAAAGGCTCTCATCATTCTGATGGGACGGGGCAAGGCTCTGCCCCCGTCTCATCCGTGATCTAGCTGGTCTACGACTGGTCAATCACCATGACCGGTCGTAGACTGGCCACGCATGCACCACGCCACATTAAATGCGGCGTGATGCATTCACCCGAGCTGCCATTAATGCGGTTAGGTGAGCTCTGGCCACGCTCACCTAACTTCGCACACGCGACACCAGCGCCGAGGGGGTCGGGGCGACCCGACCCTCGGGGGAGGTCTAGGAGCGGCCCGACCCTTGGGGGGATTAGGGAGGGCAGCCGCCACGTCACCCTCGGGCCTGACTCGTCCGGGAAAATGCCACGTGGGTGCAGGGGGCCACCCGTCCCTCTAGTCTTGGTACCCTGGGCCCATATTACCGACAACGGAACTCACCTCTTGTCAGAGATCGAACCTAACCGATGCAGCCCAACTCGAATACAAGAACTCGTTGAGAGTAAAACCTAGAAAACTAGGGTGACGATGCGCCGAAAGTGTATATTGAACTATTGTTGTTTTTATAAGACCCTGAGTGTACATATTTATACCCATGAGCATAAACTAGTCCATATCGAACACGACACAAACTTTCCTAAAGATAAAGCAAAAATTACAAGCCCAAACCGGACTCTAATCAATTTTTCCTAAGATTATAAAAAGAAAATAAACAATCCTGCCTTATTATTAGATAATTCTCCACATCGCTTTCTTCTTGAATCCGATCCCTTTCTCATAATATTTTCAATCCCCTCAATCGAATCTGATAAGAACTCGAACTCCCGTCTCCTATCAGCAACTTCCAAATTCTTTCCAACCGATACACACCTGTTGATACAACTTTCTGTTTTCAGTTAGTAAAATTACGCCACCAACCTCGCTCCATATTTGACGAAATATGCCAAATTTTGCCGTTAACACATGCCACCCAATTCTGGAGCATGGATAGACATGCTTTGGAATTCCTTTATACGGCCCATTTAGCCTTTGTGGCCCATTAGTTCATCGGCCTAATCGGCTCAACACACCTTTTGATACTCCGAACGGTATAAAAACCCTTCGGTCTCCACTGTCATCATCACGCTGTCACAATCCCTTCGTTTCTTACGCCGGCGAGCTCAACTCCTTCTCTCTCCTCCTCTTCGACGACTTCAGCGAGCACATCTTCACCGGCAAAAATCCAACCTTTACTCCAAATGGCTATTACTGTTGAAATCCCTGCGATAAGAAACCTCAAATCTCTCTGTTTTCTCTGATTTTCACCCCATTACATAGATCTATCCTCGATTCCTTCTTAACTTTGCACCTCATGTTCTTTGTGTTCTTCACTTTTATTGTTCATTTCACTGTAGAACTTGAGGAACCAAATAACCATCCCTATAACCGATCAACCCCTCTTTTATTATCTCGGGCCCATGGGCGATGAAGATCCTATCAACTTCATTAATGCTGAAACAAATTGGATCCCCTTCAAGAAATCTAGCTCTAGTATTTTGGATTGGCATCTTAGCTTCAGATCTTGGCCCTCCAATTTGCCAGGATGGAGAAATTGGTATTGGAGAAAGCTATCTGCTAAGCATCAATTCTGGTCTGATATCAGCATAGCCCAATGCCTTGAACTATCTTTGGCTGAGAGGGAAAAAGACAAAGCTCTCATCATATCGGCTAGTTACTTCTGGTCTGACACTCTAAACGCCTTCTTGTTTAACCATGGGCCAATGACTCCAACGCTGATGGACGTAATCATGCTTACCAGCTTGGATATTTCTTCCTCGGCTAACTGTGGAGATTATGAGTACCATATACCCACACGGCTGGACTATTCGACTAATTATAGGGGATAGATGATATGCAATGATTATGTAACGGTTTAGGACTTGGGTATTACGTTTCCTTGTGTATTAAGGAATGGCTTATAGTCCTGAGCTGGTAATATTGTAGATAAGATTTAGGAGACTTATATCATATATGGTTAAGTCTCTATCTCGTAATCTTGTCCTCTTGAGCTATATAAGGAGAATAGGACGCCCCTTGGGGGGCATAACTTCTTCGATAACTACAACTCGATCGTCAAATCAATACAAGACTTGCGGATACAATCCCCAAAACAGGAGTAGGGTATTACTTTTTTCTAGAAAGCCTGAACCTGTCTAAACCTTTGTCTCATAACCTATCCACTTTAGATCTTGTGCGCTAACCACTTTTCTTATTGTCGAAACCAAGTTTCGACACTAACTTCATTGGTTTAAGAATCAAGTGCACCAATAAGCTTGAGACCAAGGCTGTCGGAGGTTGGTCAGGCTACATCAACAAAAACGCCAAGACAGGCCCGATATCCGATCGGGAACATATAGTCTTTCTGAACTTATGGTTGGAGTGATTCATCTTTTGTGGTACCGTTGTTGGCCCGACGACAAATCTGCAACGCATTGCTCAAGCTCTCGCTGAAGGAAAGATGATGCCCTTGGGCAAATATCTTCTAGGCGCAACATATCATCTTCTCCATCAAGTATCGGCAAAACTGCTAGCCGGTCAACTCGTTGGTCAAATCAGCGGCCCTTGGTGGTTCATACAATTGTGGTTAAGGTTATACACCGTTGAAGTGGCGGAAAGGGATGCTCTTGAAGAATCAACTTTGCCAGCCAATTATGCAGAAAATGCCCAACCTAGTCATCGTCGATGCATATCCTTAGGTGAAGCAGTATCGGCTTACCCTGGTGACAAGCTATCGCCTGACAACGTCTAACTTAGGTTTGATCGCTTCTATCATGGCTTCCCTAAGAATTCCAGGACATAGTTTGTTTATGAAGATGTTGAAAACTATGAACTCCCTATAAACTTCAACTTCAGCATCATCAATTATGACGAACAAGTCAGAGACATCTTTATATCGGCCATTACCCCTTGCATATTACCCACCGGAATATCGACTGGTCGCAACTCTCATGTTTCTTATGAATTCTTTCACCCTTCAGTTGTGGCTCGTTAATTTGGCTTTGGCCAAGTCCCAATCAGCTTATACCTTGTTAACAACATCCAAACAAGAGGTCTTGTCCCAACCGCTCTCGTATTCAATCGACTGATGCTGCTCAAGGGGCCTCCTCTTGGTCCTCTCGCCGATTGGGACAGCCACTCCTCAGGCTGTCGACCATGGTTCCGTTGGTGGGGCGAATGGAAGCAGCATATCTTCAATCTATCTAGTTTCAAATTCCTATACCTGATAAACCCCGATCTTGTCGCCGATGATGTCGAGGTAAAACTTTCATCACAACCATTGCTTTAATAAATGCCCATAATTTCCTTATCATATTATTTTTTCAGGCCGCCGACTTCGATCCTCCTATTGTCAGTCTCGGTGGCCTCCATATCGAATACGCTCCAGTATCGGCATCCTCTGTGCTTGGTGCCAACGCCACCCCTCCAACATCTTTACTCCGGGTGTCATAAGAGAACCGATCTCAAGTACTAGAGGCAAAAGGAAAAAACTTGCCATGCGCTCTAAGTGCAAGAAGCAAAAACCCAGCCCCCAAGTATTAGAAGACGAGCTCCCTGAAATTGATCTCGAGGTGGAAGATGTCTTGAATGAAGGAATTGCAAGCGAGGAGATCGATGCTGCTGCTAATACCATCTTAGACTCTGAAGCCGATATCATCACCTCCAATGCTGCTTCAAACGTCAATCTTGATGCAGAGATCAACATAGCTGGGACTCAAGTATTCGACGCTCAAACTGGCTCAGAAACTCATCGGCAACCCTCTGCATCGGTGAAAACCTTCATACATGCTTTTCCTTTAAAACTTCTCCAATTTTAAAACTTGTCCCTTTTTACAACTTGTCACTCCACCGGCTTCTCCTCATCGGCCAATTTCAAGTGAACACACCCCCTGTCAATCAGCTGCTGCTAGCTACCACATCGATGAAGACCAACCCAATACTGCTACTCTGACAATTCCAGTAAGTTGCAATCCAACTTTTATTCCAAAACCTTAAACTCATGTTTCTAACCCAACCATTTAATATGTAGAACATAGCCTCGTTATTTTCTTTTGACATCGGCCAAATTATGGATGATGAGGAAATTGGTAGTAAAGCTCCTTCTCCACCTCCTGAGGCCATCAAGTCTCAACTTCTTGACATCGCCAATCGGCTAGACACATCCCTTGATGCCTTGGTAGAAAACTGTGCGCCGATCAGAAGCCGTATCGAAGAAATCCAAGACCATCTTCCCGATGATGTCATTAATGACTTAGCGCCTACCGCTTAACTGGAATCACACCGGATCCAAGTCCATAGGGCTAAACAGCGCCTTGCCGATCGCGTCAACTTAAGGGCTGAAGTAGTCGCTTTACAAGACGATAGATAATTGGCCAAGACTAAGAAAACCAAGCTTGATGATTTGATTGCTGGTCCGGAAAACACCCAGAAAGAAATTGTTGAACTGGAGAAAAAAGAAGCCGATTTGCTCGCCCAACTAGCAGAAGCACGCAAGCAACTTGATCTGAAGAAAAAAACCCTCGTCGATCTCCCTCAAGCCATCGAGTCACAACGCAACAAGCTCAAAGCCATCATCCTTCGAACTGCAGATCGACGCAAGGCTATTAAATCGATCCCAGGATCTGATGCCGAAGACTTGAAGATCATTGACAATGTCGACAAAATTCGCCTGCGTGCGATATCGGCGATCCAGAAATACCTGGGTTGATGTAATTTTTTTAAGTCTTGAACCACTCGGGCTATCGATAAACATTTTGCTATACTTAAGTCAATGCTATAATATATCCATCGGCTAGCAAGCCGATTGTTTCCTTTATTCCTTGTTTATTTTTAGTAAAATTTGTTCTAAGGGTGATATTCAATATCGGCTACCTTAAGGCGATGTTGTTCATCGGCTATATCATATATCGGCAACAGGGCTGATTACGAATTAATCCATACACTAGGATAGTACTTCTTCAAATATTTCCCATTAAGTGCTTTTCCAAAATATTCTCCATCAAGGCCTTCAAGCAAATGTGCATTTCGAGGTACACAACGATGAATCCGATAGGGCCCTTCCCAATTAGGTGACCATTTTCCGAACTTATTATCTCTTGTCCCTATTGGCAAAATTAATTTCCAAACTAGTTTTCCTTCTTCAAAAGACTTTGGCACAATCTTTTTATTATAATGGCTTGAAACCCTTTCCTTATCTTTTTTAATCTTCTTCGAAGCACGTAATCTAATCTGAGCCAAATCTTCTTTTTCATCAACCATTAAATCATAATAATCATCGGCCGATAATTGATTCTGCAACGAAATTCACCTCAAGCCGATGTTAGCCTCCTATGGCAAAACAACTTCATGGCACTTGAGTAGTTCCATGACACGCCATCCGATAAGCCCATAAGGAATCGGCTAGTGTACCATGCCACTTTCTTGGTTGTTCTGCAATCTTCCTCTTAATGAACTTGATCAGACTTGTTACATGCCTCTGCTTGCCCATTGGCTTATGCATAATAGGGCGAAGAATTCAGTAATTTAATACCCATACTATCGGCAAACTAAACAAACTCATCTGATACAAAAATAGAGCCTTGATCTGTTGTATCGTCTGTTGAATCCCAAACCGATAGACTATATGTTCTTTGACAATTCAATTGCATCTTTGATATCAACTTTCTTCAAAGGAATTGCTTCAACCCACTTAGTGAAATAATCTGTAGCCACCAATATATATTTGTGCCCCTTACTCAATGGTGAATTATTCTGGCTGATCATATCAATTCCCTAGTCTCTGAACGGCCACGGCTTTATTATCGGATTCATAGCCGATGCTGGTGCTCTCTGAACTGCTCTAAATTTCTGACAATCTTGACATCCCTCATAATACTTAAAGCAATCCTCCAACATTGTCGGCCAAAAATATCCAACTTGACGAAGTAGCCATCTCATCTTATGAGCCGATTGATGTGTTCCACAAATTCCTTCATGCACCTCACACATAATCACCTTGGTTTCTTCTAAGTTCAAGCACTTGAGCAAAACTCCATCAATCGTTCGATAATACAAATCATCATCAAGCAATGCATATTTAAGGGCTTTGTACTTCAATTTTCTTGATGCCGATTGAGAAGGATTCTTCAAATATTCAATGATTTCATACCTCTAATCATCGGCATCAACACTGGCAATCTCTACTTCAACATCTTTTACCATCGGCTTGTATCCCGATGCCCCTTGAGCTAAACCATTGGCCTCAATATTTTGTTCCCTAGGAATATGCTTCATAGTTATGACCTTAAAATTCTTCATCAACTCTTGGCATTTCTCATTGCAATCCCTTAAGACTTCATTTTGCACTCATATTCCCCTGACAACTATTTAATTACCAATAATGAATTGCGAATAATTTCTATCAGATCGGCCTCTACCTCCTTCAATAACTGAAGCCCTTTGAGAAATGCTTTATACTCAACTTGATTATTGGTATAATCTGGCTTGATTGTAAATGCGAACTCAAAACTTTCTCCCCGAGACGAAATAATTACTCAGCTAAAACCACATCCATGTGTACAAACAAATTCATTGAAGAACAACATCCAAGGCATTGGCTCAACGTAACCAACATAATCATTTCGATGTTGAACAATAAAATCGGTTATCGCTTGTCCCTTAACTGCCTTAGCCGATTCATACTGTAAGTCAAATTCTATCAAGGCAAAAATCCACTTCCCAATCCTTGCCTTCAACATTGGAGCCGATAGCATATATCTAACTACATTGGCTTTGCAAACCACTATGCACTCATTAAATAATATATAATGCCTTAACTTGGTACATGAAAAATATAAACATAAACATAACTTCTCCACTGGGGTATACCTTGTCTCTGCATCCAGAAGCCTTCTGCTAAGATAAAATATGACTCTTTCTTTGCCTTCAAACTCTTGAACCAAAACTGATCCGATGTACTTCTCATCGGCCGATAAATACAATTTGAACGGAACCCCTTTTTGTGGCGGTATTAATACTGGAGGAGAACTCAAGTAATTCTTCATATTATCTAAAGCCTTCTGTTGTTTTTCTCCCCTCACAAACTCTTGATCGGCCTTCAATCTCAACAATGGAGTAAATGGTTCTATCCTTCTCGACAAATTTGAAATAAATCTTCTCACAAAGATAATCTTGTGGATCAAAGATTGCAATTTTGTCTTATTTTCTGGTGGCTTTATATCCTTGATAGCCTCAATACTTTGTTGACTAATTTCAATTCCTCTTTCATGAACAATAAAACCCAGAAACTGTCCAGCCGATACACCAAAGGCACACTTATTTGGATTCATTTTCAAACCATATTTACTTGTCCTTTCCAGTACCCTTCGTAAATCGACTAAATATCCATCAACCTCTTTTGATTTCACAATCACATCATCTATGTAAATTTCAACCAACAACCTGATAAGATCATGAAATATATAATTCATAACCCTTTGATATGTAGCACCAACACTTTTTAGTCCAAAAGTCATAACAATCCACTCATATAAGTCGATTGCACCAGGACATCTAAAAGCAATTTTATGAATATCTTCTTCAGCTATGAAAATTTGATTATATCCAACATTGTCATCCATAAAGCTAATATTTTTATGTCCAGAAGTTGCATCAACCAATAAGTCAGCAATTGACATTAGGTATTCATCCTTGGGAGTAGCCTTATTTAGATCTTTGAAATCAACACAAACCCTTAACTTCCCATTTTTCTTCATTACTGGCACTATATTAGAAACCCACTCAGCATATCGGCAAGCCCTAATGAAGTTAGCATCATAAAGTCTTGTAATTTCTACCTTGATAGCATCATACATCTCAGGTTTAAATCGCCTTGGCGGTTGCTTGTATAGCCGATACCCTGGTTTTATAGGCAGCCGATGTTCTATTATTGATCGGCTACGTCCTGGCATCTCATGATATTCCCAAGCAAAATAATCTCTATATTCTTTTAATAATTCAATTAACTCTTTCTTAAATCCATCAGACAATTTAGCACTTACAAATGTCAGCCTTGGCCTATCACCAATTCCAATATCTACCTCCTCTAATTCATTAGCCGACATAAAACCATATCCTATCTTGCCTTCAAAATTATCCACAGTGTCCTTAGAGTAAATGTTGAGGTCCTCCATCGGTGACTGGTTGTATATCATAATCGGACACTTTTAAGAAATCGTCTTCCCAAACTTTTCTAGACAGTCAATCAATTCCATCCATCTCTCAAATAGATATATCCGCAATAGCAACATTGACTGACCTGTTGGCTTGCACAATTTCAACCTGGTCTCCTTGCCATTGTATCAAACTTTGATGAATTATTGATGGGATGCAACAATTAGCATGAATCCAATCTCTCCCAAGCAACAAACTATAGGAACCCTTTCCATCACTGACAAAAATATGGTAGAAATTATTTTACTACCTATTGTCAACTCCACATTTAGAACTCTTTTGGCATCCGATGAATTCCCACCAAAATCCTTGAGCACCATGTTGGTCTTGATTAAATCTTCTGGAGTCTTTCCAAGCTTTCTGTATGTAGTATAAGGCATCAAATTTACTGCAACCCCTCCATAGACCAACATCTTGGACATCGACTTCCAATTGACAAAACCCTTAACATACAAAGATCTAAGATATCGATGCTCTTTCCCTTTAGGTTTCTCAAAAACAACTTGATGTGGTGATAAAATCAACTACGGCATCAACTCATCGCAAATTTCTTCATCGGATATAGCAGTCCTATATTATGCAGGATATACGAAAGCCATCTTTATAGAAGATGAAGCCCCAGCATCGTCAAATCTAACAACTTTTCCTTTAGCAGAAGCTGGAATCCTTGTCCTATCGACTTTAACATCATTGGCTTTAATAATTTTGCTCTTTACTTGCCACTCCTTCCTCGTCTGTCTTAGCCGATGGTTGATTTCTTCTTCAACTTTTTCCATCTGCTCTCTATTCCTTAATCTTTGAACCCTTCTTTTCTGATTTTTAGTAAAAATTTCACTTGGAAACCATTGAGAATTTTGTACTTGTTCATTTTGGTCCACATCATCTTCAAAGTAATCTTCATGAATCGGCCCCAAACATTGATGTACTGAAAGCTTCTTCTGTGTTGGCCAATTCAAATCCCTTACATCATTTTGTCGATAAAAATCTTGACAATAATAATTGGACCTATCTTCATTGCATCCTGAACAATCTTCAAATGTAGGCAGCCTCATCCCCTTATTCCAACAGAATTGAAAAAACTCACAATCCCAGTGTGGATCAAAACAAGATCTATCCTCTTCATGATAATTTTGCATTTCTTTTTCATGCCTTTTTTATACTTTTTGATCGAACTTGTCGAGTTAATTCCAACCCGATGATTTCTCCTATCGGCTTCATCTGTAGATCTCCTTGGATAAACCATGTTTACTGGAAAAGAATGCCCATCAATCTTCATCGGCCTCTTACTATCATCAAACTTAATCCTTCCTTGTTCCACAGCCGATTGTATCTATTGCTGTTAACAGCAAAATTTGGCAAGATACGTGAAGATAAAGATGGATTCAAAGCGGATTCGGAGGAAAGAGTTGGTTTCCAAAAACAGAACAGCGCATCGGCTGGAGACTGTATCGGTCGATACTGAATCGGACAAGGTTAGCCGATACAGGCAGAACAAGTTTAGATCAGACACGAATGAGAGAATTGAAGATATTTCCAAACGAAGATCGAGTCCGAGAGTAGCAATTGTATCTATTAATTAGGATAAGAGTCAATTTTCCTTTACATATTTTTGGAATATCTTTGTTAGAGTTCGCAATGGGCTGGTGTGTTTATTTTGTACTTAGGAAAGTTTGAGTCGTGTCCGATATGGATAAGGTTTGTATGTTTCGGGTATAAATGTGTGCCCAGGGTCTTGTAAGAAAAGGGAACCATTCAATACACACTTTCGGTGCATTGCCACCCTTTTACTTTTACTTTTCGACGAGTTCTTGTCTTGAGTTTGGGTTGCATCGGTTTTGATCTCCAGCGAGAGGTAAGGCTCGTCATGGCGGCTTGTATCGGCAAGATTAGGGCTTACATCGTTTTTGACCCTCTAATCTATTCTATGCATTTGCCTGTTTATCATATATTTTAGCTAATCTAAATCAATGATTTTGTTTACTTATATTGGCCAGGCTTTTTATGGTTTTGTCAATATCGACTAAACAATTATCGCCGACTTAAATTAGTTAAGGTATCCATCACCCTGAAAAACAATCAAAGGCTCGATTGTTTAGACTTTATGTTTTCTTTCATACTTGGTGCTGCATCAATTCGGTTTGACCTACTAAGTCGTGCTTGAAATCATAAAAACTAACTTGCTTCTTGATTGCTGATAAGGGTAGTATCGGGGTTTCAGCCGATCTTACCTGATATATCTGTTTTGCTTTTTCTTTCATATGTTGAATCTTACTTAACATGTTATATCCATTCCTTATACAATTATATCACTCATTTAAATATATTAAGCATGTACTCAATCTTGGCCAGATCTAAAATATTTGGGGATCCATATTTGCTTAATATATTTACCTTAGATTGATATTCTTGCATAAGGCTGTATTAGAGTATTTGCCGATACATTATCTAAAACATCCTAAAAGATCTCATCGGCTATGATATAAGTTCATACAATTATTAATTGGTCTAATCTTGGTTATGAGCAGTCAGTATCATCAGAATTGCTTGCATCTAAGAAAAGATTAAATTAGTAATTGTCTGCCACTTGCCTCTATAGCCGATCATGATTATTTTAGGTCTAATCTACAATATCTATTGATCGGCTAGCTTCTCGAGCCATATAATTGTATAGTCACTAACTTTAGATCTATCAATCTTATGCTGCATCGGTTGGGTTCGACCTATATGATTGGTTTTGTTAAAGAAGGATTACTTATGATTATGTAAAATTTGAGTTTGGTTTATGAGTAATTTCGTCCATCTTACAACCGATTCAACCAAAATGCATCGGCTAGGTTTCTATGATACTTCATCGGCCCACCAGCCGGTCAGCTATCGTTTACTAATTGGATTTTATTTTTTATTCTTGTTGGTTGTAGGATCAAACCAACTGGCACGCCCTAAACCCGAAGCAAGATTTGGACCTGCACTGGAGCTAAGCAGAACTCCCAGGCTGCCGTGTTTTCGCATCAACAATTGCCTGAAAACTTTGCAATCATTTGTATGATGTGAACATGAGTTGTGCCATTTGCAATATTTCCTTTTCTTCAATTCTTCAGCCAATGGAATAACATGAATTTGTGGCAATACAATCTGCTTTTCTTGCAACAAGAGATCAAAAATTATATCGGCTTTGTTGATATCAAAATCATATATTTCTTCCTTCCCATTATTTTTGACCCATTGGCAAACAACCATCCTTTTGTTTCGTGCCCACTCTGCCAAGCCAATCTCTGAATCTTCTTATTTTTCTGGATCAGAAGCATAGTTGTAAACATTATTAACATTATTGGCCTTTTTGGTAAACCTCTCCCTCTTGGACTTCTGGAATTGTTGTTCATGAGCCAATACCTTCTGCACCAGCTGAGCCAAGCTTTCAAAATCTTATGAAGAAAATTTATCCTTTATTGGCCCCAACAACCCCTGGAATGCCAAATCGGCCAATTGTGAATCAGTCAAATTCAGACTATAACATCTACTCCTTATGTCTCTGAATCTTTGAATAAAGTCTAGAACCGATTCATTAGATCTTTGCTTGATCGATGTTAAATCTGACAATTCCATCTCTTGGACTCCAATAAAAAAATATTTGTGAAATTGTTTTTCTAGATCGGCCCATCCTCTGACAAAATTAGGTGACAAAGAAGAAAACCATGTAAACACCGATCCAGACAATGACAATAGAAAAAAATCTAACCCTTAAAGCTTCTTCAGCCGATGCCTCCCCACATTGTGCTAGAAATCGGTTGATGTGCTCAACTGTTAAAATATTGTCTTGTCCTAAAAACTTTAAAAAATCTAGAACTCTGTATCGGTTAAATGCAGCAAACAGGCACACGGAGTCATACAAGCCCGGCCTAAGTGCAATTAAGATTGAGGAAGAAGAATCACTTGGCATATACCTGCAACAAAATGTTCAAAGCCAAGTGTCCTTCTACCTCCCTGCAAAACTTCATATGTGAGAAGCAATATCCCTCGTCGATCCAGTACTAGGGTTAATGAGCAAAGACTATGGAATCTAGTACTGTCTCGATCGAGGTGTAGAAATAGGGTTAGCATGTCCAAATGAATATGTATTCTGACCTTGCCTGTTCTGCCCCAGCCCTGCTAGGTCATGTCGAGGGTGCACATCTTGGCGAGGAAAGCGAGATACACCACTTGAGCGACAATGGCACGCACACTCAAACCTTTTATGGACTCTTGTAGGAGTACTACGGTTGGCTCTCAAAGTCCTAAGGCGTTCTTGATGCTCCTTTCTAGCCTTTGTAAAGTAGAACCCAACCAAATGACCAGCTTTTTCACAAAAGGTGCACTCCAATTTAGTTTTCTCTACAAGCTTGGTTTGATTTAGGTTTTTCTTATGCTCAACTTGTGGATCTTTGGGATTTGTTGTCTACTTATGCTCTACAGGCTTAGACATGCTAGTCATAGGTACCAATTTAGGCTCTGAAGTTTTGGGTGTACTAGAGCTAGTATTTCCTATGAAACCGACAGATTTAAAGGTTATAGGTTTTTGGGCTAGCTCTATTATCCCAACTATGACACCTAATATCTCATGGGTACCTACCCTCAATGACTCATCAAAATCATAGCCTATGCCTTGGTTGTTTATGGACACTTTGGATTGGTCTAGGATCATGTTTAGTTTTTTCTTTCCTTGTCTAAACCTCTCTAAAGACTGTTGTAGGTAGGTATTCTGTCAAGTTAGATTCGCAAGGGACTCATCACATTTGGCACACTCACTTTCTGCAAAAACAAGATCAAGTTTAAGTGAAATGCATGAAGAACAGGAATCGACAGCTTTAGCAGAATCAATGGCAATTTTAGCATCTTTTAGTTCATTTTGCAAGACAGCACAATTTAAGCATGAAGATTGAACAGGTTCCTTAGAAGCAGAAGATTCAAGTAAGTTATTCCTGTTTTTAAGCAAGCCAATTTGTTGTTTCAACTCATCATTTTCACTAGTGAGAATAGGACAATTTTCACAACTACTAATCCTATATGTTCATAGTGCCTATTTATGTGTTCAAAGTTTTCTTTCCATTCCTGAAGTTCCATTTCAGGCAAGCTCATGTCAATTTTCATGCCATAACAAGTAGAGCAAGTAGCGCTAGCACTAGGGCGATTCCCAGCTCCTAAAGCACATGAATTCAAACTATCCTTGAGGAGGTTGATTTCAGAAAGATATGAAACACAAGAAAGACATGTATCCTCCGTAGGAATCATGGAGCGAAGCCTAGCAATTCAGCCATGTTGATTACCATGATTTCCACATCATCGGGCACAGTGTAAGGTGATTTAACTTTGTTCCACACATTATGCCCTTGCGATTGGAGATAAGACTCCATCCGTGTCTTCCAAGTGACAAAGTCTTGTCCATCAAAAATCAACGGTTTTGAAGAGTATTTCTCCATAGCGTGGTTCGTTGCCATGGTTAGGTTACAACATACTTAACTGGGCTCTTATACCAATTGAAGAACCGATACCCGCTATAGATGGGTGGGGATAAATATAGCGTCTTGAAATTCTTCCCCAATACACGTTTAAAAATTCTTTCTCGAAAAACTTCCTTAGACCGTAGCTATTGCCTTAGCCAGATCTAGGAGGAAGTTGAGAAGAACTTAGCAAACTCATGCTAGTTTGAGGACTTCAACCTCTCTAAGTGCTCGAAAGCATATAAGGTTGCCTCTTTCATCATCGCAAGGAAATCAACTCCAAAAGAATTTGAGGTAGAGAAGAAAACACACTCCACAAAAATTAGAAGGAGGAAGGCAATACCCGTGAGAAATTTAAATTGACAGAAAGTAAATTGCACGAAATCAAATTGAGAAGAAATAATTTGCAAGAATGAAAATTATATTGCACATCTCAAAGGATCTCGATTACAAAAGAGATAAAATGAAAACACTCAACCATACACCTTCACGGATTTGAATTTGAACCCTCAAAAATCCCTAAAGGCCATATCTCACAAAGAGGTACAAGGGCCGCAAAGGGACACCCAAATCCTAGACTCTACCTCTACCTCTCTATTTATATTTATAGACTGAAATCCCCCTAAGGCAATGTCAAATTGTTCTTAGGGTGAAACTCTAACTCAGATGAAATCTGGGCCATCCAATGATCCTTAACTCCTAAGGAAACCTCCTCGATGGCTGCCACGTCACTGCCACATGTGATCACCGGTCAGCCGCAGAAGATCCAAACCGTAGGCCCTCTGACGTGCGCATTCCTGGCATGAGCCCCGCAATCCGCGAGGACGCCGCCTCGGCCAATCACGCTGCGCCAAACCGTTTGTTGATCCGCGTCTCTGTCCACTTGCCGAACCAAAGCCCACCACGTTGCCTCGCGGAGACCGTGAGCCGATGTGGCGCCTATGTGGCTAATTTGACTCGGTCTTCATCTGACATGGCATTGACGTGGCGCTTATGTGGCAATTTGATCTCGGTAAAATAATATAAAATCGTGGGCCCACATGTCAGCTACACACAAAAATAAATTAAAAAATGATGGGGCTCACGTGGGCCCCACATGTCAGCCACAATACTTCTCTTCTTCCTCCTCTCTCCCCATCTCCCCTCTCTTCATCTCTCTCCCCTCTCCTCTCTCCAGGCGCGACGAAGAGGTAGCGGCGCGCGGCGACCGGCGGGAGAGGAGGGAGAAGCGCGCAGTGGCCGGCAGGAGAGGAGCTGCACGACCTCGGCCTCGCTGACACCGACTCCTTCTGCCTTACGGCTTGCTTGGTCCTCCACGGCAGTGGCAGCGAGAGCAGAGGCGGAGAGAGCGGAGCGACGGCGGCGAGAGCGGAGCCGACGGAGAGAAGGCCGACCGGCGGTAGCGCCGCGCCGGCGAAGAGGGAGAGGTCGCCGCACCCAGTGAGATCCAGCGCGTGGAGGTCAATGACGGTGTCGGCCATGGAGCGCGTGAGCTCAGCGGCGGAGGTGAAGCTGTTGCCGTAGTGAGCTTCGCCTGGTCGATGGCGAGGGCGGGGCGGTAGGGCCCGACGATGAGCTCCGCGAGGGAGGAGGCGAGCTCGTCGAACTTGACGGTGCCGTTGTCGTCGGCATCCAAGGTAGCGATGAGGACATGGATCTCATCCCCGGCAGCCAGGCAGAGCGGGGGCCTTCCCCTTCCTCTCCGCGCGAGAAAGAGAAGCGTTGCACGACGCGGTGGCGGGAAAGAGGAGCGGCACGCAGCACGGCGATGGGGGAGAGGAGTGCCGCGCAGCGACCGGCAGGAGAGAGGAGCTCTCCTTTTCCTCCCGAATCCCTACCCCGTCGGCTCTGGCTCCACCAAGCTCCCTGCCGAGGGCCGGCCGATGAGGGGGACGAAGAGGAAGGAGGCTCGCTGGCCTCTCTGCCCCCTCGGCCTCCCCATCTCCTCCTGTCCCTAGCTGCTGCCTCGCTGGCCGCCGCTGCTCGCCTCTCTCTCTCTGCCATCCTGTGAAGAGATCTGGGGATAAGGTAGTGTGGCTGACATGTGGGGCCCGCGTGGGCCCCACCATTTTTAATTATTTTTTTGTGTGTAGCTGACATGTGGGCCCACGGTTTTATATTATTTTTCGGGATCGAATTGCCACGTAAGCGCCATGTCAATTCCACGTCAGATGAAGACCGAGTCAAATTAGCCATGTAGGCGTCATATCAGCTGAAACCGCCGTCCAAACCGTCTTAGGACCTATTTTACACCGGTTTTGATAGTTGAGGGACCCGTTGTATCTGGTTTTCCGGTTGAAGAACAAAAATCGGATTCGTTGACAAGTTAAGAGACCTCAGATGAACTTATTCCTTGCACGGGTGACCACCCCATGCTGGCAACCATTTTCCTTGCCCTGCATGGCAGGGCCAGGTCGGCTGGGCTTCCTTGCCAGCCGAGTGCAGCACATCGCACACTTCTCCCATGAGCAGCTACTGTAGCACATCTTTCTCCTTTTCTTTCTCTCGATTTTCTTCGCGAACTCTGACGCTTGCACATCCGACCTTGTGAAACCCGTTGTGAAGATTTTCTCACACGGTGTCCGTTCATCGTGTGTCACCTTACGTCCAATCTTGTCACCTGGCACCCTTGATCGTTCTAGACCTCAACTTCTCCCTGAGTCTAGTCCCGATCCCGCCGCTGACCCAGATTGACCTTTAAGGATCCTGACTTTAGTCTCACCTTGTCACATGACATCCTGACCGTGCTAGACTCTTCTCCCTAAATTGGTCCTCGCTATTGACCAAGGTTGACTTCAATCACCTGCACATACATAAACAAACGACTGTTGTCTGGGCACAGATATCACGATCTGACTCGCATTAGTTCACGCACGTATTTCCTGCATTCCAGCGCTTGCCAATTTTTCATCACAAATAGATCAAAACCACACTAAATTTCACAATTTTCCATGTTATCTTTCTTAACGCTGCTGGAAAAATTAAGGTTTCAACCTGAGGAGGAGCGAGGAAAAGTGGAAGCCTGGTGCCAAGACTTACGAAAGGAACTGATCAGGCCTGATGACCTTCCACTAGATTTAGTAGTTGTTTTTGTAGTTTGGTTTTGAAAGGCCCAAAAGGGGTTTTTGATTTAGGAAACTTGTGACGTGGACTGTGAAGACCGGGATGTGAAGGATGCTTTAGCAGGTGTCTTCTATGTTGGGCTTGTTTTGTTTTTCTGATGTTCGTGTTGCTGTATGCTGTGTGCCTGTGTGTTCTGTAGCACACTGTTGTAAAGTTGGATCGATCTATTGATGACCGATACAAAAGTGCGCAACTTGTGACGCAAAACCAAGCATATTAATTTGTCGACGAAGCGCGTGCGTCAAAACCAAACATCCTTGTCAACTAAGCGCGAGCACCTAGCATGCATTTTTTTTCCAAGAAAAAGTTACAATTCCATCCTAAATATCACCATGAGTTGACTTCCTCTATAATACGATTTGTTACAAATACTCCCTTCTAATTCACCTTGGTTAGATGTTCCTCCTTAATTATCATTGCTCGTCCATTCCCGTGACCACAAACCCCACACGCACTTATATTAATACTAATAGGCTACGATCTGTTGATGTCACTCATGTCTGCCAGGCCCTATGATAGAATGGACAGTGGTATCTCTACTCATGGAGACCAGCACATCGTTGTGTGGTGGTGATCACGATTCTTTGCTCTTGGACATAGGGTTGCCGAAAGATGAGCTGTTGCGCTTGTCTGGTTTAGCAATGACTAGTTTCTTCGACAAATTCAAGATAAGGAAGCGAGCTCGGTGCAACATTTGTGTCAATGAGAAAGATGTGTTTGAGATGATATTCATCAAGGGATGCATTAACTCATATAACACATAGAAAGAGAAAAAAAAATAAAAACAATGGCAATTGGGGAGGAATATAAAACCATGAATTAGGACGGGGTTGCAACATACTCCCCCGTTCCATAGTGATCATCATATAATTTTTTCATCAAGACCAAGAAAGAGAAAAAAAATGAAAACAATGATGATTGGGTAGGAATATGAAACCATGAATTAGGACGGGGGTTGCAACATACTCCCCCCGTTTCATAGTGATCATCATATAATTTTTTCATCAAGACCAAGAAAGACCTAACTATCATGTATTTTATTTAATATGAGTATGTGATAGGAAAGAAACAAGAAACATGCAAATTTTAACTTTTCATATGCACAAGAAACGAGCGTTTAACTATCCCTAAATGTCTGCATGCATACATACTCAATTTACATGCATAGATACAAGCACATCAAACAAAAAGACCAGGGTTATAAGATAATTAATTTAAAAAAATTTATCTTTATTATATGATGATCAATATGAAATAGAGGGAATATCATTTTACAGAAAGAAATCTCAAACTCGCGGTGATATCTAAGATGATTTTTGTAATTTTCCTTTTTCCCAGTATTACACTAAATGAAGCGGGTGTACAAATCTTAGGTACGTCCTTTTCATTCTGAAAAAAAAATCTACATATTTCACCTGCCCCGCTAGCTATAGTCTAGTAGTAGTATTTATATGGGTAGTTGTAGCAGGCGGACATTAAGCAAGCCATGTCAGACATGGCTACCGGTACCCTGCACCTGCAGGGCGTTGCATTAGCAGTAGTCTTGCTCTGTCGCCTGGCGCCGGTGACACTAGCAGCGTCGGCCCAGCAGCTGCTGGGCTGCCCCGACAAGTGTGGCAACATCAGCATCCCCTACCCCTCCGGCATTGGCGCCGGCTGCGCACGCGACGAAGGCTTCCGGCTCGAGTGCAACGATGACGACTCGCCACCGCGCCTCGTCATGCTTCAGTTCGAGCAACAACAACAGCTCGTCAGCCTGTCCATGGCCGACGGCGAGGCCCGGGTTCTCCTCAAACCGGAAAGCGTGTGCTACCGAAAGGGCTATGGCGCGGGCGCGGGCTATGACGCCCCCACCTCGTACACGTCCATCAACGGCAGCACTACCTACCGCTACTCGCCGGAGAAGAACCGACTCGTCGCGCTCGGCTGCCCCAACCTCGGCTACATCGTCGACGGCTCCGGCAACTACGTCAGCGGCTGCATGTCCGCGTGCCGCGCCCGTCGTCGCTGGGAGGGAGCAGCAGTAGTAGCGTTGATCTCCCGCGGTTGCCGGGGCGGTGCACCGGCGAGCGGTGCTGCCAGAGCATCATACCCCCTACGCTCAACTTCTACGTGCCGCGCATGTTCAACTTCGAGGACGGGACGGTGGACGCCGAGCTCCGTGGAGGCACGACGCCCTGCAGGTAAGTGTTCCTGGTGGAGCACACCTGGATCGACACCGTGTACGACGACAGGAAGGACTTCAACCGGAGCGACGGCGAGTTCGAGGCCGTGCCCGTCGTGCTCGACTGGGCAATCCGGGACGTCTATAACTGCAGCGCCGCCATGCGCAACATGACGGACTACGCGTGCCGGAGCACGAACAGTGAGTGCTTCAACACCAGCGACAACCAGGGGTACCGGTGCAACTGCTCCAAGGGCTACGAAGGAAATCCCTACCTTGACGATGGATGCACAGGTAGCAGTCATCTTAATTAACTGTCAATTAATTTCCATAGATTTGTCTGATGATCAACTATGACGAAATTTCATTGCTTTGTGAATGGAAGATATCAACGAGTGCTTACGTCCGAATGAGTACGGATGCTACGGAGACTGCTCAAACAAGTTAGGAGGTTACACTTGCGTGTGCCCTCCTGGGACTAGTGGAAATCCGACCGACAAGAACGGTTGCCGCCCAAAGGACAAGTTCACTTTAGCTCTGAAAGTAGTTACAGGTAAAAATCATAACTGTCCATCATGAAAATTTACATTCAGTTTCAGAAATGGAAATATAATGGAGTAATATTGGGTATGCATGCAATTGCGCCGAGTTCAGGGGTCAGCGTCGGTGTCTTCTTGTCAGTGTTCATGTGCTTCTGGCTCTACCTTGGGCTCCAGAAGAGGAAGCTCATCAGAACGAAGCAGAAGTTCTTCGAGCAGAACGGTGGAGTGATCCTGCAGCAGCAGATGCACACCGGCGGAGGCGCCCATGGGTTCAGGATATTCTCCACAGAAGAGGTCAAGAAGGCGACCAATAACTTCGCCGCTGATCGTGTCCTGGGCCGCGGTGGTCACGGTGTCGTCTACAAGGGCGTCCTTGAAGACAAGACACTAGTGGCCATCAAGAAGTCGAAGATGATGGAGGAGCTGAGACCAAGGAGTTCGCGAGAGAAATATTCATTCTCTCCCAGATCAACCATCGGAACGTCGTCAAGCTGCTCGGTTGCTGCCTTGAAGTCGAAGTGCCCATGCTGGTCTATGAATTCGTCTCAAATGGCATCCTCTACCACTACATCCATGGCAAGGAACCCAAAGCTGACATACCACTTGATACCCGTCTTCGGATAGCGGCAGAGTCAGCCGAGGCGCTCCCCTACATGCATTCGTCGGCTTCACCGCCAATCCTCCATGGAGATGTCAAGACGGCAAACATCCTGCTTGATGACAAGTTCAATGCCAAAGTTTCTGATTTTGGGGCGTCGAAGCTAGCACCAATTGATGAGGCCGAGATTGCAACGTTGGTGCAGGGAACTTGCGGGTACTTGGACCCTGAATACCTCATGACATGCCAGTTGACTGATAAAAGTGATGTCTATAGTTTTGGTGTCGTCATGCTGGAGCTTCTGACTAGGAAGAAAGCATTGTATTTGGACGGGCCAGAGGAAGACAGGAGCCTGGTGTCATGCTTCACCACAGCAGTCAAAGCTGGCCGTCAACAAGAGCTTCTGGACAGCCAAATAAGGAATAAGATGAGTGATGAAATGCTCCCAGAGATTGCTCACCTCATGGTACGATGCCTAAGCATGAATGGGGAAGAACGGCCAGAAGGCTGGAGATGCTGAGGAGATACCAGCAGCACCCATGGGCTGAAGCTGAAGGCAACGCAGAGGAGATTCAGAGCTTGCTTGGCAGGGAACAACAGTATGCAAATTACCAACTCGGGCAACAGGATGTCCTGGATTTTGAGAAGGCAGTAACTATACATTTAGCTTGTAGATAATGCTGTTTTGCATCAATGTTTTGCAGATCAATCAATGCAGATATGACTCTTCTTTTTCCATGTAACATGAAAAGCAAATATATGACCATTGCAGAAAGGACAGAAAGCTTGCAAATGAAATGTTAACAGGTAAATCGTTATTGGACAATTACCACAAGAAATAATTTGTTAGAATAACTCCAATGCATAATAAATTGCAATGAAAGAACCATCTAGAAATTCAAGTGGGATGTAATAAGATTGCAGGAAATGGAAATCACATAATGATATAGACCAACAATATGTAACTGTGTAGCATTAAATGGCCCATGTACATTCTTTCGTGAAGAAAAATGGTGAAACAAACATGGTATAAAGACAATTCCTGACCATTTGTAGAAGGCTAGAATAGATACATTTAAATAAGAACACAAGGGATTCGGAAACCATTTCTACGTATTTTGGATTTATCAGCCACTAGAATAAACAGATTTAACGAGATTTTCAAGTGAATTATGACTAAATGGGAAGATAAGTTCTGCATTCATGGTGCAATAAACATAAAACTTACTCATATATTCCAAAAAATATTTCTTTACGTACCTTTAATTGGAGAGATGTGCAATGAACTTCCTTGACAGATGCCTAATTCAAGCCTCCCATTATGGGCCATAGTGATAAACCAATAAATCTTTCAACCGGCTCCTTTTGTCAGCATCCTTCAGTGTCTTGGTCTTGGCCTTCAATGTCTTAAGATAAAGCAGCTAAAATATTTATCTCCCCCCACTAGCACTGCTGCAGGAAACCAGGTACTCCCTCCGTTTCATATTATAAGTCGTTTGACTTTTTTCTTAGTTAAATTTCTTTACGTTTGACCAAGTTTGTAGCAAAATAGAGTAACATTTTCAATACAAAACAAACATTATATCAAAATATATTCAATGCTAAATTTAATAAAATTAGCTTGATGTCGTAGATGTTGCTAATTTTTTCTACAAACTTGGTCAAACCTAAAGAATTTTGACTAAGAAAAAAGTCAAATGACTTATAATATGAAACGGAGGAAGTACATAAAAGGCTGGAGTTAGCGGCGAGTTCCATTTTGCACATGCCAGCTTTGGTTTAGAATAAAACATTAAGCTGAGAGGCCTCAGATTTTATAAATGTGATATCATCTTTAAAATATGCATTGAGGACATGGCGTCGCAGATCACAATAACAAGAAAACATGACTGACTCCAAAAAAATGCAATACAATTGTAGTGCAGGTGAAGTAGGCATGCCATGTATTGCGTACATATTCGAATCGAGTAGTTTATGAAATCTGATCCATTTAACAATCACTTGGCTCTCAAATTTAAACGATGGTGCTAAACAGGGATAAATTCAGTGTTGTTAAGGACTTCATTTGAATGGCATGGGCTGGAATAGTGGCAGAGCCGAGAAACTTTGGAGTTGGTCAATCCTAACTACGGCGAGTTCTTTTTATGTGAAAGCTCCATCCTTAACACCTATGGAAGCACGAAAATCCATTGTCGACGATTCCCCAACATCCATCAATTGGTTGGAAGACCATCAGCACCACTATGATTAGTTTAGAGGCCCATAACTTGCTCACTTATGCTCCAAAAAAAAAAAGAGGTGGCATGTACATTTGTGGATTGTTCATCACATCATCACCGAAAATAATTTTGGACTTATGCTCCAAATAACAAGAAATGCGGAAGACAGCAAGCAGCCAATTTGCATCAAGCCAGGCTGCAAGACTGTTCCTCCTTACTCCACACATAGGGTCACTCCGAAAATTCACAATCTATATCCTTTTAAAAAAAATAATCAAAATCTATAGAAATATTTAGGGGACCAAACACGCTTACAAGGGATTGAAATATCGAAAACCTGCCTAACATTGGAAGCCGGCGCGGCCTCGAGAGGGTGTATGTGCCTAATTCAGCCGGACGAGCAGCAAAGGGGAGGGAGTGAGAAGGGTCAAGTGGGCGACAAATCGACGACGTACCGCGGTAATGGACGAGGCCCGTGATGGCGCTGGACATGCCGGAATCGTCGCCGGAGGCCGAGCATCCGGGCAGACCGAAGACGGCGAGGCGGCGAAGTGCGATGTTATGGTCAACGGGGAGTGGCAAGCGGAGGTGAGGGGAACGAGGT
The DNA here is from genome assembly GCA_008326285.1 of Oryza officinalis. Taxonomy (NCBI): domain Eukaryota; kingdom Viridiplantae; phylum Streptophyta; class Magnoliopsida; order Poales; family Poaceae; genus Oryza; species Oryza officinalis. The sequence continues at coordinate 57,765,350 of BDMV01000002.1, read as the reverse complement.
TGCCGTGCGCTGCGGCCCGCGGGGACTAGGCCGGCTCATCTCCGCACCCGCCGTTGAGACGAGTTGTTGAGTTGGGCCGGATGGGTACCAAGAAAGAAAAAAGTCCACCTGAGATCTCTCAACTATGGTAGGCCTCACCTGCCGGTGCTGTTGTAAATCAACGCGTCTATTAACGGATCATCGGATTCGTTTTCTTTCCTCCCACAGCAATAGAGACGTGAGAAGATGTAAAACACCCGCGCCCTATTAGCGGATCATCAGATTTGTTTCCTTTCCTCCCACAGCAATAGAGGCGTGAGAAGATATAGAACACTCACGCCGTATTAACGGATCATTGGATTCATTTCCTTCCCACAACAGTAAAGGCATGAGAAGATGTAGATGTAGACCTGTGCCCTATTAGCGGATCATCGGATTCGCTTTCTTCCCTCTCACGGTAGTAGAGGCATGAGAAGATGTAGATGTAGGGTGGAGCTCTCTCTTCATTATAGATCTAATCTCGAGTACAAGCCAATCATAGATGTCTCACCTTGTCTCTGTATATATAGGAGTCTTAGAAGGAGATAAATCTTATCTCTACTCTGGTCCATATTGGTAAAAAAAAATTATTTCCCCGAAAGGTAATATTCTATAACAGGTGTTATGCTCTTCTTCCTCCATTGCCCTTCCAGTCGCAGCCCCCATTTGCTGCCATCGTGAGTTGGGACGGAAGAAAAGGGAATTTTTAGCATTTTTAATTTTATTTATTTAAAGATTTACAAAAATAATTTTTCGTTTTGAAATATTGCAGAACTAATCTCCAATCGCCCTCTGGGAGGACGAGATTTAGAAATCGCCCTCCCAGAGGGCGATTTTTCTGATGTGGCAGACGGCCGTTGGGCGCCGTCTGCCGCGTCGCGACTTTTTTGCAAAAAAGTCCCTTGCCGCCCTCGGCAAGGGTGATTTTTCCCCTCCCCGGGGGCCTCCTGCCGAAGGGCAGCCGCCCTGGCAATTTTGCAGGCGGCCCCCTTGCCGCCCTTGACAAGGGCGATTTTTGCCGGGCGGCCGCCTTGATAATTTTGCATGCGGCCCCCTCGCCGCCCTTGCAGAAGGCGATTTTTGCCCAATCTCGCCCTCTGCAAGGGCGATTTTTGGCCTGCTCCCTATATAAGCCGAGTTCGTTGACGACGGCGTCATTTGCAGCGCTCGAGACTCCAGAAGAAAAAACAGAGAGAGGGGTGAGGAAGAAGAAGGAGAGCGGCAAAGCCCTGTCGGTGTGCATACTCGATCGCAGGTAAATATAATATCCCGCTATATGTTTGTGTTATTTATTTTGTGTAGATTATTATAAAAAAGAATATTTTGTGAATATTTGAATAGTTGTTTAGTAGTAAGATCTTGATTTATAAATTAGGGCATGATATAATTTAGGGAGTTTGATCTAGGACGAACCGATTTAGATGAACCTATAGAATATATTCTGATCTATGTCTATATTATTTAAATAGATGTGTAGCACTATAATTTGGATTTTAAAATGTAGGATATATCCATACCTATGTATACATTTCTTTGTGTAGAATTTTGTTTAATATTTGAATAGATGTGTAGCCAGGGTTGGACTTACCGCCGGGGGCCCGGTTACCGCCACCCGGCGTGTTAACAGCAGATTTTTGTAATCTACTTGGAGAGGAAAAGAAAAACCGACGCAGAGAAGGCGGCCAAGTTGGAGTCAGACCAGGTCTCGTATCGGACTCGATAAGCGTATCGGACTAGAAGAAGCGCTAGCAGGAAGAGCATATCGGCCGATACGGATTCAATATGACCATTGACTGAGAGAGCCAGGAAGTTGATAGAGTTAACATGGGCTTGGTCTGGGCTCGAGATAAGCTTCAAGGAAGTTGCTAAATAGAGATAAGGCTCGATTTTAGGCAACTGTATCTTGTAAATCAAGTAGGTTTAGATCTAATCTGTGGCAAGAGTCTGCCGCAAAGACTTGTTTATTAAGTTGTAGATAAGATCATGTCCTATCTGGACAATGTTGTAATCTCGAGTATAAATATCCCGGTAGTATGTACATAGAAACTCTCTCTCACAACTGAATACAACAATCAACTTGTTTCAATCTACTTTCGGCGCATCGCCAACCCTCGCAAGAGGTTAACTCTAGTGAGTTCTTGCTTCCCCAAGAGCAGAGGTAAGAACTCGTGCCCGATGATCTACATCGTCGGGGCTAGCGTGTCGCTTTAGACACGTTAAGCCTTGATGATGTGATCGTCGTTTATCATGTTTTGAATGATCTTGACAAGTGTCTTAATTATGCTTCGCCAGCGATTTACTCGTTTTAGGGTTTGTTGCCGACGGCGGTTTAATTACTATGCTTGGTTAGATCTTTCAATGCATCTACCATCCCCAAAAGCAATCGGCGACTTGATTTTCTTTGTGTTAATTCTCAATTCACACTTTGAGTTGCTATCGACCTTAGTCCTGTTTTGAGATTTAACCCGAAGCCTGTTTTCGGTTGTAATTAAGGATAGCACTGGGGTTTCAGCCAGTCTTACCTGATACATATGATTATCTTAAAGTCTTTATGTGTATCTGCCATCTACATGAATGGATTGATGAATATGAATGTATTTTTTATAGATTATTCTTTAGGGTTTATCTGTGATCAGTATGTTTATATTGGTTGGTTAGTTCATATAGATTCACATTAGAGTATTAGCTAATGTAGTTATCTTTACTATTCCTTATCGGCCGATGCCATTAATTGACATTAGTATGTTGATGAAGGCCGACAAGATTAGATCCATGCTTTAATCTCGTTTTATCATGAGTAAGCCAATATAGCCTTGCACTATCGGCTGGGCAACGACAATGCAACATCGGCCTATTGGCCGATCGGTCATTGTTTTCTGATATGGTTTACTTGTTTATCTTGTTGATTGCAAATCAAATCAACTGGCACGCCCTACACGCACCTAGGCAAGCCTTTGGACCTGCACTAGAGTAAAGCAAACCTCCCAGGCCGCCGTGGAAACGTGGAACCCGTTTGGTTGCAGGGCGGGTCGAAATTCTACGCCAACACGCTTTTGGCACGCCCGGTGCGACATCAAGAACACAAGCTTTGCAACAACAACAAGATCACTGCAGCATGTCGAAGCAGGGTGAGATCTCTGAGGAGAATGTCATCTCCGTGACCGTCTGTTGGCGTAGAATTTCGACCCGCCCTGTAACCAAACGGGTTCCACGTTTCCACGGCGACCTAGGAGGTTTGCTTTACTCCAGTGCAGGTCCAAAGGCTTGCCTAGGTGCGTGTAGGGCGTGCCAGTTGATTTGATCTACAATCAACAAGATAAACAAATAAACCATGTTAGAAAACAATGGTCGATCAGCCGATAGGCCGATGTCGCATTGTCGTGGCCCAGCCGATAAGGCAGAGCTATATCGGCTTACTTGTGATAAAGTAAGATTAAAGCATGGATCTGATCTTATCGGCCTTCATCAACATATTAATGTCGATCAATGGCATCGGCCGATAAGGGATATCAAAAATAACTACACTAGCTAATACTCTAGTGCAAATCTATATGAACTAACCAACCAATATAAATATGGCAATCACAGATAAACCCTAAAGAGTAATCTATACCAAGTGTATCTATATTCGTTGATCCGTTCATGTAGATGGCAGATACACATAAAAACCTTATGATAATCATGTATATCAGGCAAGACTGGCTGAAACTCCAGTGCTATCCTTAATTACAACCGAAAACAGGCTTTGAGTTAAATCTCAACACATGACTAAGGTCGATAGCAACTCAAAGTGTGAATTAAAACTTAACACAAAGAAAATCAAGTCGTCGATTGCTTTTGGGGATGGTAGATGCATTGAAAGATCTAGCCAAGCATAATAATTAAACTGTCGTCGGCAATAAACCCTAAAACGAGTAGATCGCTAGCGAGGCGTAATTGAGACACTTGTCAAAATCATCCAAAACATGATAAACGACGATCACATCATCGGGGCTTAACGTGTCTAAAGCGACACGCTAGCCCCGACGATAGATCGTCGGGCACGATTTCTTACCTCTGCTCTTGGGGAAGCAAGAACTCGTCGGAGTTAACCTCTTGCAAGGGTTGGCGATGCGCCAAAAGTAGATTAAAACAAACTGGTTGTTGTATTAGGTTGTGAGAGAGTTTCTATGTACATACTACCGGGATATTTATACCCGAGATTACAACATTGTCCAGATAGGACACGATCTTATCTACAACTTAACAAACAAGTCTTTGCGACAGACTCTTGCCACAGATTAGATCTAAACCTACTTGATTTACAAGATACAGTTGCCTAAAACCGAGCCTTATCTCTATCTGGCAACTTCCTTGAAGCTTATCTCGAGCCCAGACTAGGCCCATGCTAACTCTATCAACTTCCTGGCTCTATCGGCCAATAACCACATTGAAACCGCATCGGACAATATGCTCTTCCTGCTAGTGCCTCTTCCAGTCCGATACGCCTGGCTGTCCGATATGAGACCTGGTCCGACTCTAACTTAGCCCTTCTTCTCTGCATCGGTTTTCTCTTTCCTCTCCAAGTAGATTACGAAAATCTGCTGTTAACACATGCCCCCCAATTCCGCTTCATTATACAATGTGGCAGAATTAGCTCCGAGGAACCCATCGACTTCTTCGCTAGGGTTTGTCTGAAAACCGCGCAGATCCAGATTCACAGCCCTCCGCCGCCAATTTCTTCACGCACTCCTTCGCTAACCATCCGCGCTTATCAACTCCGGTGACACTTCGGCGTCTCATCAGCATCGACCCCCGCATCGGTGACCTCCTCAAGTTCATCAATGGCCTCCTTGCTGTTCTATGCCTATGAGATTCCCGTGGTGAGTCAATCCTTTCCGAGTTTACCTTTTCATTTTCCCGCCGAATTCCTCAAAAATAGGGTTTCTGCTCTTGCCCCCCGGGTTTTATTTTTCATTTTATTTCCATGTCATAGGTCTTCAAAAATTAGATCTTGATCCCCACCAACGACAAGTCACACCGGTTCCTGTTAGGCCCTATGGGCAATCCTGACCCAACGTGGTTGATAGACGCAGAAACCAACAGAATCCCCTTCAAAGAGGTAAAACCCAATGTTGCTTCATGGAAGCACACCTTCAGATCTTGGCCGTCCAAGCTCAATGGCTACAAGTCTTGGTACAAGAGGATTGCAGCGGCCAAACAAATCCATTGGGATGAGATAGGAATCGGCCAGTGCATTGCTCTATCTTTGGCCGATTCCAAGAAGAATGAGCCTCTTATGTCATCGGCTACCTACTTCTGGTCTAGCACCTTAAATGCTTTCCTGTTTCGGCAAGGTCCGATGACCCCATGTCACACCCTGAGGTTCTCCCAAATCGTAAAAATTAAATTTAATAATTTATCTGAGAAATTGTTGAATTAAATCTGGAGAAAAACCCAATTAAATAATGCATTAAAGAAGTGGAAATGGCAAGGTGGAATTTTTCTTGAGTTCCCCATGTCAAAATACATTAACAGGATTTTTAGTGGAATTTTCAGAGCTTTCAAAATAATTTTAACCAATTAAAAACCCTCAAGCGCAATAAATAAATCCCTGGGAAATTCTTTTTCCTTTTCTTTTTCTTTTTCCTCTTCTCGGGCCGTCGGCCCATTTTCTCTCCCTCGGGCCAAGCCGAGCGCCGCCCCGCGCGTCGCTCTCCCTCCCCTCTCCCTCGGCCCAGCCGGCCCAAGCCGCCGCCGCTTCCCTCCTCGGCCCAAGGCCGCGCCGCTTCCCCGCGCGCCGCCGTTTCCCCTCCTGGTCCGGCCCAAGGCCGCCCGGAAGTCCGCCGCGCCTCCCCGCGCCGCTCGCCCGCTGACGCGTGGGCCCGCCGCGGCCGAGTCCGCCTCCGACACGGCCGGCCGCCGCGCCCGTGCCGCCGCAAATCCCGGCGGGATCCCCGCCGCGCCGCCCCTATTTATTTCCCACCCCCGAGGCCGCCGCCCTTCGTTTTCCCCGCGCCGCCGCCACCCTAACCCTAGCCGTGAGTGCCGCCGTCGCCGAAGCCACGCCGCCGCCGTTTTCCGCCGTCGGTAAGCGCCGCCGCCGCCGCCCCTTTTCCCCTCTCCGCCGCCGCCGTTCGCGCGCCGCTCCGCCGCTCGGTTGCCGCCCCGCGCAGCCGTCGCGTCGCTCCGCCGCCGCCGCGAGCTGCTGCCTCCGCTGCCTCCCGTGCGCCGCCACCGCTCCGCCGCCGCCCGCGCGCGCCGCCGCTCGGCCAAACCCTAACCCTAGCCGCCGCCCGCGCGCCTCAGCCGTCGGATCGGCCACTCGGGCCGATCCCGGCCGCCCGCTCCCGTCCCGCGTGGCCGCCACGTGGGCGCCGCGTGGCTGCCGCGTCGGCGCCACGTGTGCGCCACGTGGTGCGCAGCCGCCGCCGCGGCTGACGTCAGCCCTAGCCGCTGACGTCAGCGATGACGTCAGCCCTAGCCGCTGACGTCAGCAGTGACGTCAGCCCTAAGGGTTTATTGCGCAATAATTAATTAAGGATTTTTCTGTTTTAGTAAAAACACAGATAACTTCAAAAATTCATAACTAATTCATCCGGACTCCGTTTTAGTCCGTTCAAGTCTCAGAAAATTCATAAAAATGCAGAGAATCCATTAAAAATAGTTTTATTCTTTGTTTCAGTAGACTTATAGCATGTATTGTTGTTTGCTTTGTTTGTCGTGTAGATTCCGGTAATTCCGATTCTCCGGTTTACTTCGAAGTCGTTGCCGAAGTCGACCCAGCGCAAGAGCAAGGCAAGTCATACTTATTCATTTGATCATGTTGTACCTAAATTGCGAAACAGTCTTATTTTTCTCTAAATACTGCATTGTTTTATAATGTCATCTATGGGATAGTTTACCTATTGTACTCAGCCTTATATTGCAATTACCTTATTCCTTTGATAGCTTGGGAAATAATTTGAATAGTTGCTACAATAGAACTTGCTTAGCCCTGCTTAGAAACATTAGCTCACAATTGGGTTGTTTAAAGCTTCATTAATACTTAATGATGGTTATTTCATGTTGGCTCGCGATGGTTAATCGTGGGTGATTTAATTAAATGTTTCAACTAAAATATTGATTAATGGTGGGTTGTGAGCACATGGTTTTGATGGTCGTGCTCATGACAATTAAGGACCGGTTCGCGGGAAACCCTGGAAGAATTACCGTACTTTCCACAAGCCAGCGTGGGTAATGGCTGGATTCGGAGTATAGCTTTTTCCTAGCCGACGTTCCCCGGAAAGGGTGGGCGTGATGGAGTTGAGTCGGCTGGGGATATACCGGTTGCTAGGCTGCCGGATTCACCAAGGCACGAGAGGGGGCTGCCCATTGCCGGGAAGCGGAGCGGGGACGAAACCTGAGGTGTGGTGCGATTGGTTAGGAAGGGTTATGCGAAGGGTCCTGTCACAGCTCCTTTTCCGGTGTACCGTGGTGGTATGTCGGCGCACGGTAACGTGTTGTAGGACTGTGTCTTGTGGGTACAGTTGTACACCTCTGATCAGAGTAAAACTATTCGAATAGCCGTGCCGCGGTTATGGGCGATCAACCAGATTCACCGTGATTAGTTGAACTCTTAAATAATTTGACTTAATGGAAATGGTTTAGTTCAGGTGGATGGTTGGGCCTGTCGCAACGTGGTGTAGCGTTGGACAGTGATGGTTTAATTATGACTAATTAATTCAAACTGTTTTACTGTTTTCAACTATTGTTTTTAAATGCGTATTTTATGCAAAATAACCATTGCATCTCTCCTTTGTTATTACTTGCATCATTATTTTCCTTTCCGGTATGACTTGTTGAGTACAGTGGGTAGTACTCAGTCTTGCTTTATTTTTTCCCCACACCAGAGTTGGAGGTTGTTTCAGAGGAAGACTTTTCAGAAGAGTAGGCTTGTTGCTACCGTCGAGGAATGCCTGTGGTTTGGAGTCGCTACGTTGCGAGTGTTTAGTTTATTAGAATAGTTGTTTCTTTTTTTCTGTTGCAGTTTTGTAAGAGATTTTTATTGTTTTGTAAGACGTGGATCTGTATGGCAACTTTGTCATTTGTGTACCCTGGCTGGTCCTGGACAGGGATTTTAATACACAATTTGCTTTGGAAATTCTGGTAGTGAATTTCTGGGCGTGACACCCCAACACTAATTGATGTCAAGATGTTGACAGGGCTAGATATTCACTCTGAAATAAACCCCTTCAACCTCCTCATCAATAGCAAACATAAGTTGAAGACCAAGAAAATTGGAGGTTGGTCTGGGTACATATTTGAGCATATGGAACAGGGGTCTGTCTCAGAAAGAGAGCACGTGGCCTTTCTAACTCTATGGTTAGAAAGACTTGTCTTCTGTGGATCAACCTGTGGCCCCACTACAAACTGTCAACATTTGGCTCAAGCCCTGGTTGAAAAGAAGCAGATTCCTCTTGGCCGATACCTTCTTGGAGCTATCTATCGGCTACTTCATATTACCACCCAAGATCTGATGCTAAAGCAAACAGTGGCACATGGAGGTCCATGGTGGTTCATACAGCTATGGTTGACAATCTACACCAACACCATGGTCGATTGGCCTCCGATGGGAAGGCAGACTTCCCATCGGACTACACTGACAACGAAGATCCCTCAACAAGGAGATGCATGTCCTTTGGAGAAGCAGCCTCTGTTTATCCTGGAGAAGAGCAATCGGCCGAAGAGATATCCACCTGGTTCATCCGGTTCTACACTGGCCCTCCATCAGCCAAGATGGACATGTTTGTATATCCTTCGGACGCCAAATTCGAGCTCCCTGCCGAACTGACCCTGAGCCAGCTAAATGATGACATGGTCTCAAGGGAAATCTTCATGATCGGCATCATTCCTTGTCTGCTCCCAGTAGGCATATTTCAAGGCAGGAACACCAATCTGTCATACGAGTTCTATAACCCCATGGTGGCTGTCAGACAATGTGGGTTAGGACAACTGCCGATTAGCCTACACTTTCATTGGCTCCTAGAGAGCAAGGGTACAATCCCATCGGCCTTGGTCATGAGCAAAGCTCTAGAGATTAGAGTACCAAACTTGGGCGACTGCGACCGATTATGGTTGAGCCCCTTCATCCATATTAGCTTCCAATCATGGTGGCAGGAATGGGCTACTCATCTATTCCATCAATCGGCCAGGTACTACTTGACAGAACTTATTGACAACATCAGCCCCCAAGTCCCTGATGCTCCACTACCATCAATCAGCAACAGTGGGCGGAAAATTTCTTATGCTCAAACCGTGGCTCAATCAGGATCAACTATTCTGGAGTCAATCATCGGCCTTACTGCCCCAAAGGTATCATCACTACTCCAAGGGCCGATGACCAAAGAAAACCCCAAGAGGAAAGCGCCAGCAAAAGAAAAAGCCCAAAAAACTAGCAAGAAAGCCAAGACTGATGATCAAGCCGATCTTGATGAACTAGACCCCTCCGTTGAAGAATTCCTCGATGAACAAGTGATGGAGGAGGAGGTCGATGCAGCAGCTGCCGACCTGCATGAAGAAGATCCATCGGCCGACACCACTAAAGAGCCATCGGACAAGACCACTATGATCCCACCGGCCGATGACCAAGGCGACGCTATCCCACCAAGGAGAACCAGACATGCAATTCGCAAGGTTAATACAATCCCTTCCTTGAATTTATGTAATCTCCTTCTGCTGGTATACTATAATTTGAAATCCTTTTCAGGTCGTCGCGTCATCTTTGCTCAAGGAGAGAACTCAATCGACCTCTTTGTTAAGAACTAAGAAAGCAACCCTGCAAAGGCGTGAACAGACCAAGGCCCGATTGAGAACTCCTTCTCCTTCTCCACCACCCTCTCCGATTGCTTCGGTAAGAGTCGATCCTTTTCGTCTTATTCTTTTGATAGTATAGATCTGATCGTCCCTTCTTATCCCTCTTCAGCCGCGTGCTCCATCACCCGTACCACATTGGCCTACCCCCTCGCCCACCGTGGCAAAACAACAGAAGGAGGCCGATGCAAGCACAACCGATGCTCCAACACAGGTAGCCAAGATCATTTTGATCCCTTTGCCGATCCTCGTTTGACTAAGCTAACCTTACCCCATCCTGTTGCTTACAGAACTTAGCCGATATGTTCTCTTTTGACATCGGCCAATTTCTTGATGACGAGGACCAAGAGCCACCTATCACGGCCAAAGCGTCAGTCTCTGACGATCTGAAGAACCGGCTGTCCGATATCGTCAAGCGGCTGGAGTCGTCATTGGACTACTTGGTGGAGGACTGCAACCCCATCAGGAGCAGAGTACAAGAAATTGAAGATCAATTGCCCAAAAACCTGATGGAGATCCTGACACCGGCCATCTTCTTAGAACAATACCGATTCAAGCTTCAGAAGGCTAAAGAAAGAATCGCGGAGAGGCGGGAATGTGAGAGCTTGGAATCAGCCTTAACCGCCAGCAAAGCTCAAGTCAATTCTGATAAAACCAAGTTAGATGAGCTGGCCGTTGAGCCGATTGTCTTGAACAACAGACTTGAAGAGCTCCGCCGCCTTGAAACGGACCTAGTGTTGAAGCTAGAAACCACCCGCAAGGAGCTCCAAGAAGTTGAAGCCGGAATAGCTGCATCACCCAAAGCCATAGAAGACCAGACGGCAAAGCTGAAGGCATCGGCCAAGTACCTTGCAACCCTGAGCAAATCCTTAAAGCCGATTCCAGGATCGATGGCCGATGATGCCCAAGCCATAGAAGATATTGATCAAATCCGTCGTAAGGCCATTGCAGCTATTGAAAACTTTATAGGGTGATGTAAAATATTTTGTGTCCTTCTTGTAAACAGATAACTTCTTGTCTTGATTAACTTGAATCTAATGTGAGCAAATCTGAAAACTTGAATCAATCTGATAAACTTGTATATATATATGCCCCCCAAATTTTGGAAGATGAGGGCTCATGTTGTAAAATTTGAACTAAGGGCGATAATGCATCTCGGCCATCTAAAGACGATGTGTATCACATCGGCTATTATCATAAATCGGCTGGCAAGCCGATCATGAATCGATCCAGACGCTAGGATAATATTTCTTCAAGTATTAGCCATTAAGAGCTCTACCATAAATTTCACCATCCAATCCTTTGAGCAAATAAGCATTGCGGGGAACACATCGATGAATCTGAAAAGGACCTTCCCAATTAGGTGACCACTTGCCGAATTTATTATCTCTGGAACCAATCGGCATTATTAATTTCCAAACAAGATCCCCTTCTTCGAATGACTTGGCGACAACTTTCTTATTATAATGACGAGCAACTCGATCTTTATCTCGCTTTATTTTCTCCAAAGCCCGTAATCGGACGTGCGCCAAATCATCTAACTCATCAACCATAAGATTGTCATACTCATCGGCTGTTAAGTCGTCTTGCAAAGCAATCCTTCTTGAGCCGATGTTGGTCTCCCACGGCAGTACAACTTCATGTCCATAAACCAGCTGATAAGGTGGCACTTGGATTGCACCATGACAAGCCATCCGATACGCCCAAAGGGAATCGGCCAGCGTGGTATGCCACCGTCTCGGCTGTTCGTTAATTTTTCTCTTGATAAACTTAATTAAAGTCTTATTAGAAGCTTCTGCCTACCCATTAGCTTGTGCATAATATGGAGAAGAATTTAGTAGCTTGATGCCCATGCTGTCGGCAAACTGCACGAACTCATCGGACACGAAAATTGATCCCTGATCTGTAGTTAATATTTGGGGTAACCCAAACCGATATATAATATGCTCCTTGACAAACTGAATTGCATCCTTGGAATCAACCTTCATAAAAGGGATGGCCTCAACCCACTTTGTGAAATAATCGGTAGCCGCTAAAATATACTTGTGGCCTTTGCTCGATAGTGGGTTAATCTGACCGATCATATCTATTCCCCATCCTCGAAACGGCCACGACTTTATAATTGGATGCATAGCCGATGCCGATGCTCTCTGGATTGCTCCGAATTTCTGGCAATCTTGACATCCTTTATAATACTTGAAACAATCCTCAAGCATTGTTGGCCAAAAATATCCAACGCGCTTCAACAGCCATCTCATTTTATGGGCCGATTGATGGGTTCCACAAATCCCTTCGTGTACTTCACTCATAACAACTTTGGCCTCCTCGAGACCTAGGCACTTGAGCAAGACACCATCAATCGTCCGATAGTAGAGGTCGTCATCTAATAGGACGTACTGTAAGACTTTGTATTTCATCTGTCGCGACGCCGACTGGGAAGGATTTTTCAAATAATCAATGATAGCAAACCTCCAGTCGTCGGCCTCCACGGCAGCTATTTGAATCTGAACATCTTTAGCCATCGGCTTGTACCCTGATGCCCCCTGAGCTAAATCATTGGCCTCGAAGTTCTGCTTCCTGGGTATATGCCTCATTGTCACAATCTTGAAAGCTTGTAGCAACTCCTTGCACTCCTCATTGTAAACTCTGAGAATATCATTCTTGCATTCATACTCCCCAGAAAGCTGATTAATGACCAACTGTGAATCACCAATGATCTCTACGGAATCGGCCTCGACCTTTTGTAATAACTGCAAACCTTTGAGAACAACCTCATACTCTGCTTGATTGTTAGTATAATAAGGCTTGATAGTAAAGGCAAATTCAAAGCTTGCCCCCCGAGGGGATATGATGACTAGGCCGATACCGCACCCATGTCTGCAAACAGACCCATCGAAATACAATGTCCATGGCCCAATATCTGCAGATGCAATTGAATCGTCCCTGTGTTGGACAATGAAATCGGCCATGGCTTGTCCTTTAATTGCTTTGGCCGATTCATACTTGAGGTCAAACTCTGTTAAGGCAAAAATTCACTTCCCAATTCTCCCTTTTAAAATGGGGGCCGATAGCATGTATTTCATCACATCGGCCTTACTTACCACAATGCACTCATTGGAAAGTAAATAATGCCTCAACTTAGTACATGAAAAATATAAACATAGACACAGTTTCTCCACCGACGTGTACCTTTTCACAGCATCTAACAACCTCCTACTGAGGTAGAAAATAGCCCTTTCTTTACCATCAATGTCTTGAACTAAAACCGAGCCGATAAACTTTTCATCGGCCGATAGGAACAACCTGAATGGAACCCCTTTCTGCGGAGGGATCAAAACCGGAGGGGAAGTTAAATATTCCTTGATATTGTCCAGCGCTTTTTGTTGCTTATCACCCCATACAAACTCCTGATCGTCCTTTACTTTCAACAAAGGAGTGAATGGCTCTATCCTGCCTGATAGGTTTGATATAAAGCGCCGGACAAAGTTGATCTTCCCGAGCAGAGATTGTAACTTGGTTTTGTTAGTTGGAGGCTTGATATTTTTTATAGCATCAATGTTTTTCTGTGTAATCTCAATTCCTCTTTCATGGACCATACCTACATCAATGACGGGAATGTAACCATACCTACACACAAGCAAGCAACAAACGTTCTACCCCGCAAAGGTCACTTTGGTGGTTGGGGTTCTAAGGTAGGATCCAAACTTTACTCCGTCCTGACACTTTAGTCCGACCATCGTCTCCTTGTTTCTCGATCCACTTGAATTGACTTCCGTATGTAAATAGTATCGAATCTTCGAGTTTCTCCAACAAGTTTAACAACTATTCAAGTTGAAAGAGAAAGGGAGAGATTGATAAAATGATTTGCAAAGAATTCTGGAGAAGGAAGAAAGGAAAAATTTTCACAAATTTTTCAGAAAATTTGTCCTTAATGTTTGATCATTTGGCTTATCCTACAGTCAAGATGGCTCTGATACCAACTTGTCACGCCCGGAAATTCACAAGTAATTTCCGAACTAATTTGTGCATACAATCCTCGTCCAGGAATCAGCCGAGGTACACAAATCGACAATTTAATATAGAGAATCATCAAAATAATAACGATACATACTTACAAAAAATAAAGAAAACAGCAGCGGACAAACGATCTAACGATGGCTTCAACTCCACTCCCACAGGCAGCTCAACTGGGGTATAAGCCAAACGTCTTCTCCTTCTGAATCCTTTTTCTTCAACTGAGGTTTGATGATTATTGCAAAGTGAGTACATGGAATACTCAACAAGACACACGGCAAGTATGCAAGTGCAATGGATACCAAAGAATGGCATAATATAAGGTTCATTTGCGAAAACAGCATTTGGCAAAGAGTTGAGAATTTTTAAAACAGTAGAGTAATTAATTAAACAGTATTAATCAACACTGAACAACACCCCGTGTTGTACAGGCCCAAACCACCACTGAACAACCATGCCCGGTTGCACAGATCCAACCTCCAAACCAGGAATTAGCCATTCCATACCAGGAGCTAAACCAATTATCACCATATATCACATTATTATTATAGATGAACAAGTGGGACTAATCACGAAAAACATTGTTAGGCTCGCCCATAACCGCGGGCACGGCTATTCGAATAGTTTTACTCTGGCCAGAGGTGTACAAATTTACCCACAAGACACAGCCTCAACATCATGTCAACCATGCGTCGCGATACTGCAAAAGTACCCGAATAGAGACTGTGACAGTACCCCCAACATAACACAACACAGAGCAGTGCACCATTCCCGGATCATAGTCACCCCCTTTAGCCAAGGTATGGACTCCCCAGCGACCCCCATGGACTTATCGCCATTTCACAGTCTGGTGCGCCGCTAAGAACCATGTTATACCAAGGATAAAGCCGTTGCCCACGCTGGCTTGTGGTTAGTACGGTTAATGCTTCACAACAGTAGCTCGCGAACCGGTCCTTAATTGTCATGAGCACAACTATCCAGACCTCAAACCATGTGCTCACAACCCACCATTAATCAAGTTTTAGTTAGACAAATTAATTAACTAATCACGATTAACCATCGTGAGCTACCATTAAATATCCATCATAAGTATTAGTGAAACATTAGTTATCCTAATAGTGTGCTAATGTTTCTAAGCATGACTAAGCAATTATAACTAATTTCTAGTTGAACCAATATATATAAAGTCCAACTAGTCAAATTATAACCCAAGGTATCAAGGAATAGGGTAATCAATGCAAATTGGCCATACAAAGAATAGATTCACATCACTCAATGACATTCGAAAATAAATGCGTATTTGAAATAAATAGAGAATTTAAATATAGGATCAACATGCTCAAAGGATTGTGTTTGGGATCTGTGTGACTTGCCTTGCAAACAAGCGTCTTTAACTCGTCTTCGGGAACTTCTCGAACAAACAAACGATCCTCCGAAACGAACGAACGACAAGCTAAAACGCAAAACAAGGAAAGAGACTAAGAAAATCCAAATAAACAGTACAATTAAAATACACAACAACATATGATCATAATTTTAGATGAATTATGAGACTTGAACGGCCTCATTCCAACTTTATATGAATTAGTTATGATTTTTACAATATTTAATCCAATTAAAGCCTATTAAAGAAATGTTATTCCAAATTAATTAAACAATTTACAAATAATTTATAACTGACAGAAAAGATTAAAAACATCCTCCAGAAAAGATTGGATCAACTTTGATGGATGACATATAGCAAAAAGGACCAATATGTCATTGATAACGAAGGGTTAATCTGGACGGCTAGGATTAAACTCGATCTAAGGATTCAAAGGTGACTGTCATGCAAGCAAAAGGGCCAAGGTGGCAGCCAACGAGGCAGACGACGTGGCGTGCCACGCGAGATCGTCGACCGGTGGCTCGGGACAACGGTGACAACGACAAACGACGGCACGACAGCGGAAACGGAGGGCACCGGAAGAAAGAGCATGAGACGACGAACCTTACCAACACTTACGCGACGACGGACGGCGAAGGAAGATGCCGATGGCGAGCTCCGGGAGACGGCAAGGTTCGGGTCGATGGTGGCGATGGCGCTCCAGCGATCTTCGGCGAAGAAGAGATGGTGGATGGGCTTCTCCTTGCAGCTGCGAATCCAATGGAGGTGGTGGCGAAGCTTAGCGACGACGGGAAGAGCAGCAGGGCTTTGCTGGAGATCAAAACACGGCGGCAAGCTCGGCCTTCATGGTGACGGGTACTTCCGGAGGGATAAGGCGCAAGGCAACCGGTGGCCGGGCTAGCCCTCATCCTTGCGATGCCGATGGAGGCGACGGCGCAAGGCGGCGTCGACCAGGGCAACGGCGCAAGGTGGCTGGAGCGGCGGCCGAAGGTGGAGAGAGAGGGAGATCACGGGGAGAGGGTTTCGGGTGGCGGCAAGCTTGGGCAAGGGGGTGGAAACCGAAGAGGAGGCCGAGGGGATCCTATTTATAGGCGCAAGAGGTCGAGTCCGGGCCCAAGACGGCTAAGGCGGCGCCGGGAAAAACTAGGTTCGGTTTGGAGAGATAAACTCAAGTTCGAGCTCGATTTCCGCGTGGATTCAAAGGGATAAACTCCGATTCTTGGGGGAAACGGAAGAGGTGGATAAGGGAAATATTTCCCCTCAACCAATTGAACACGGGGATGAACGGATGCGCCGGATTTGGAGGGGAAATGGCGGCTTGGGGCTTGGCTGGAGCTCTGTCCCGAGCTAGAAGATGACACTGTAGCGAGAGGGAGGTAAAACAGACTTCTGGGTAAAAGGGCCGGCATGAAAAAGAAAAAGAAAAGGAAGGAAGGGAGGCAAAGTAGACTTTTTGAGGTAAAGATAGGAGCTGTGGATTCGGGCTGGACCAGCAACAGAGAAGAGCCAAACTTTCTCAGATTCGGCCCAAACCTGGAAGGAGACTTAAATTACTTTTTTCCAATTAAATAATTGTTGAAATGATCTTCCGTTTATTAAAAATACTTTCAGTGCTCAAATAATTCCAAAAAAAATCCTGAAAATACTTGGACACTTAAAGTATTTAATAAAATTATAATCAGATCCTTTAATGATTAATTTATTTTTTTAATATTTACTGAAATGTTATTTGTATTATTAAAATTAGTATTTGAGCTCCGAAAAATCCGAGAAAATTCCAGAGAGTAGAATTAACCATGAAGAATTTAATAAAAATTAAATTCAGCCATGTTTAATTTAGAAATTTATTTGCCACATCAACTTCACTTGTAAATTAATAAACATTTAATATAAATTCTAGAAATAATTTATTAAATAATTTATAAATCCCTGAAATGAAAATCAGGGTGTGACAGATCTAACCCCCTTACAAAGAATCTCGTCCCGAGATTCGGAACGGCTAGAAAGAAAGATGGCATAGATAAACTACAGTATACTTTATTCCATAACTCTCATAATTATTCTAAAGGCTGAAAGAAAACTACTGCTGCTTTGAGACTTTTGATTGAGCTGTATCACTTGAAGACACAACTGGCACTGCATTGGCTCCTGTGACAACATTGTGGTTACTGATGCTTCGGCTTCAGACACTCTCTTGCAAAGTGACCTGGCTCATAGCAGTTGAAACACACAAGCTGCTTCCTTCCATTACGTTGTCTTCTTGAGACTGATTTGGCTTAATTGGCTCTGGTTGAGTAGCTTGCTCATTGCTTACTTCATTACTTGCATTGTTAACTAAGTCAACCTCACTGCCGTTGTTAAACTGCTGTGACTGTTCTTGTGATGTAGAAGACGATCCTTCAATTTAAAGTGGCTTGATACGTTGCCTTTGGATGCTACCTTGTGCTTCTTGAAAACAAACATTCTTCTCTTGCGGTTATCCATCATGTTCTGCTTATCTTCCTGGCGAATAGCTTTGCCAACTAACTTTTGAAAATCAGCATAGTCACCAGAGATTAACTTAACTGACAACTCATCATTTAGTCCTTCCAATAATTTCTCCTGCCTTTCTTCATCAGTACGTACATCTTCTGGAGCACAACGGGCCAAACGATTGAACTCATGAAGATACTCTGTCACAGTGCGATCCCTTTGCTTCAGTGTTCTGAACTCACGCTTCTTCAAAGCAACAACTCCTACAGGTATATGCGTCTTCTTGAATTCTTCAGTGAACTCTACCCAAGTGATTGGTTGTCCTTCTGCTCTGTTCATCCGGAAGTGATCCCACCATTCTGAAGCAGGTCCTTGCAACTGATGTGAAGCAAACAGGTCCATCGGCTCAGCCGGTGCCAACCATGCCACTGGTCCTGGCCAAGCAAACAGGAGGAAGTCCCCAGCACATCACGGAGGAACAGTTTGCACAGTGGACAAAGGGGAAACAACGGGTGGTCGAGCCGATGCAGCAAATTCCAGTAAACCCGCCATCGGCCGGACAGCCTCAAGCCCCCATGTTCAGTAACCCTCCTTCACAGACTGCTTA
The DNA here is from genome assembly GCA_008326285.1 of Oryza officinalis. Lineage (NCBI taxonomy): Eukaryota > Viridiplantae > Streptophyta > Magnoliopsida > Poales > Poaceae > Oryza > Oryza officinalis. Next base: position 57,747,024 of record BDMV01000002.1, on the reverse strand, counting down.
CAACGTGCCACAAGGCTACCAGCAGTATACCGCAGGGCAGTACGATGCACAGAACTTGAATCATCACTTCCAACCGTAATCCCCCAAGCAATATCGAGCAGAGGGCCTGCAGCAATCCTACCACCAGGACTTCCCACATCAGCCCGCAGGATACTGGGCCGATATGATAGCCGAGGTGATGCGAGATCAGTTTGGCTTAAAGCCCAAGGAGAACTCTACAGTGTATCGGCATCCGTACCCCGAGGAGTTTGACAGAGTACCACTGCCAAGCCGATACAAAATCCCAGACTTCTCCAAGTTCTCAGGGCAAGACAACGTCTCTACATACAAACACGTGAGCCGATTCCTAGCACAGTGTGGGGAGGCATCGGCCATAGAGGCGTTGAGGGTGAGGTTTTTCCCTCTGTCTTTGTCAGGGTCGGCATTTACATGGTTTTCCTCTTTACCCTGCAATTCCATCAGAGGATGGATGGATCTAGAGAAGCAGTTTCACAAATATTTCTACAATGGTGTACAAGAGATGAAGCTGTCTGATCTCACCGCCATCAGGCAACGTGTTGATGAATCGGTCCCAGAATACATCCAAAGGTTCAGGGACATAAGGAATAGGTGCTACAGCCTCACCTTGACCGATTCTCAACTGGCCGATCTGGCGTTCCAAGGATTTTTAGGGCCGATATGAGAGAGATTCTTCTCTCAGGAATTTGATAGCCTAGCTCAACTAGCACAATGAGTATCGGCCCACGAGCAACGATTCCAGGAGGCGAAGAAGTTCACGAAGAAGATCAATACGGTCTATCAGTACGCCTCCGACGAAGATAATGAAGAAGATGCCGATCAAGAGTTTGTATGGGGTGATAAGCAACAAAAAGCGCTGGACAATATCAAGGAATATTTCACGTCTTTGCAGGGTTGCTTTCTTAGTTCTTAACAAAGGGGCCGATTGAGTTCTCTCCTTGAGCAAAGACGACGCGATGACCTGAAAAGGATATCAAATTATAGTATACCAGCAGAAGAAGATTACATAAATTCAAGGAAGGGATTGTATTAACCTTGAGAATTGCATGTCTGGTTCTCCTTGGTGGGATAGCGTCGCCTTGGTCATCGGCCGGTGGGATCACAGCGGTTTTGTCCGATGGCTCTTTAGTGGTGTCAGCCGATGGATCTTCTTCATGCAGGTCGGCAGCTGCTGCATCGACCTCTTCCTCCATCACTTGTTCATCGAGGAATTCTTCAACGGAGGGGTCTAATTCATCAAGATCGGCTTGATCATCAGTCTTGGCTTTCTTGCTAGTTTTTTGAGCTTTTTCTTTTGCTGGCGCCTTCCTCTTGGGGTTTTCTTTGGTCATCGGCCCTTGGAGTAGTGATGATACCTTTGAGGCAGTAAGGCCGATGATTGACTCCAGAACAGTTGATCCTGATGGAGCCACGGTTTGAGCATAAGAAATTTTCCGTCCACTGTTGTTGATTGATGGTAGTGGAGCATCAGGGACTTGGGGGCTGATGTTGTCAATAAGTTCTGTCAAGTAGTACCTGGCCGATTGATGGAATAGATGAGTAGCCCATTCCTGCCACCATGATTGGAAGCTAATATGGATGAAGGGGCTCAACCATAATCAGTCGCAGTCGCCCAAGTTTGGTACTCTAATCTCTAGATCTTTGCTCATGACCACGGCCGATGGGACTGTACCCCTGCTCTCTAGGAGCCGATGAAAGTGTAGGCTGATCGGCAGTTGTCCTAACCCACATTGTCTGGCAGCCACCATGGGGTTATAGAACTCGTATGATAGATTGGTGTTCCTGCCTTGAAATATGTCTACTGGGAGCAGGCAAGGAGTGATGCCGATCATGAAGATTTCCCTTGAGACCATGTCATCATTCAGCTGGCTCAGGGTCAGATCGGTAGGGAGCTCGAATTCGGCGTCCGAAGGATATACAAACATGTCCATCTTGGCTGATGGAGGGAGAGTGTAGAACCGGATGAAAACCACGTGAATGCAGACCCTGATAAGGATAGAGGGAAAAACTTCACCCTCAATGCCTCGACAGCCGATGCCTCCCCGCATTGTGCTAGGAATCGGCTGACATGCTCATACGTCGAGACGTTGTCCTGCCCCGAAAACTTGGAGAAGTCCGGGATCTTGTATCGGCCTGGCAATGGCACTCTGTCAAATTCCTCGGGATACGGGTGCCGATACACTGTAGAATTTTCCTTGGGCTTCAAGCCGAACTGATCTCGCATCACTTCAGCTATCATATCGGCCCAGTATCCTGCGGGCCGATGTGGGAGGTCTTGCTGGTATGATTGCTGCAAGCCCTCTACTTGATATTGCCTGGGGGAGTATGGCTGGTAGTGGTGATCAAGATTCTGTGTGCCATACTGCCCTGCGGTGTGCTGCTGGTAGCCTTGTGGCACATTGTATGCAGCTTGAGGTGGAGGATTGTTGAACATCGGGGCTTGTGGCTGTCCGGCCGATGGCTGGTGAACAGGAACTTGCTGCATCGGCTCGATCACTGGTTGCTTCCCCTTGGTCCATTGAGCATATTGCTCCTCCGTGATATGCTGAGGGCTCCCCCCTGTCTGACTGGTGAGGACCAGTGGCAGTGTTGTTGTTGGCTGCGCCGATGGGGGTGGCATCGGCGCTGTCGGCTGAGCCGTGCTCAGGTCGTTCCTCAGGGTCCGATAGGCAGGGAACTTATTTTCTGGTTAGAAAATCGGCCCCTGAGGCTTGTACTGGTGAATCGACCCATCTAGGATCGATTTGACCGTATTGGTCAATGTGTTCACCAGGATCCCCGATTGGTTGACTAGCGCAAAATGAACTGCGGAGTCAATCCTGTCTTGCAACATCGGCGCTGCAGTATCTTCAGTCTTGACGGTGTGGTCGTGCGCCGCCGCCGACGTGCCAGCTCCATCTCCAGGACTCGGCATAACTACCTTGGATTTTTGGATCAAGGTGCCTTGCCGAGTCCTAGAATATGTTTGCATGTACATATTCTGGAACTGCTCGACCAGCTTCTCCATCTCAGCCTTTTGCTCTGCGTTGAGCTGGTCGGCGGTTACAGGGACGACGTTCTCCTCGGAGATCTCGGCCTGCTTAGACATCTTGAGGAGATTTGTTGTTGTTGCAGAGTTTGCATTCTTTGTTCTCTGGAAGTGAAGTTGAAAATAGATGTCCCACTGGGCGTGCCAAAAGCGTGTTGGCGCAGAATTTGGACCCGTCCAACAACCAAACGGGTTCCGTGTTACCACGGTGGCCTGGGAGATCTGCTTAACTCCAGTGCAGGTCCAAATTGGCTTGCCTAGTCGTGCACAGAGCGTGCCAGTTGATTTGATCTGCAATCAACAAGAAACAAGTAAACCATATCAGAAAACAATGGTCGATCGGCCGATAGGCCGATGTCACATTGTTATAGCCTAGCCGATAGGGCAAAGCTGTATCGGCTTACTTGATATAATAAGCAAATTGACAAGATCTAATCTCATCGGCCTATGCTAAAAGCGTGTGACAGATTAATGAAATTGGCCGATGAGGGTTTCATGAGGATAACTACACGAGCTATTACTCTAATGTAAACTTATACAAGTCAATCGGCTAATATAAATACACCAACCACAGAGAAGTCTTTAGAAACACTCTGTGACCGATATGTTTATATTCGTCGATCCACATGTATAAGTGGCAAACACATGCAAAAACATAAATAATCACATGCATTAGGTAAGACCGGCTGAAACCCCGGCGCTATCCTTAATTACAATCGAAAACAGGCTTCGTGTTAGATCTCGAAACAGGACTAAGGTCGATAGCAACTCAAAGTGTGAGTCGAGACTTAACACAAAGAAAATCAAGCCGTCGATTGCTTTTGGGGATGGTAAATGCCTTAGATAATCTAAACGAGCAAACTGATTCGACCGACGTCAACAATAAATCCTAAAGCGAGTTAACTGCTGGCGAGATAGAATCAAAAAACCACATCGAGATTAGCTAACACACGATAAACGACGATTACATCATCAGGGCTTAACGTACCTAAAGCGACACGCTAGCCCCGACGATGCAAATCGTCGGGTACGAGTTCTTACCTTGCTCTTGGGAAGCAAGAACTCGTCAGAAGTCAACCTCTTGCGAGGGTTGGCGATGCGCCGAAAATAGATTGGTTTGATTGTATGATTGATTGAGAGAGAACTTCTATGTACAAACTATCGGGATATTTATACTCGAGGTTACAACAGAACCCTTGTAGGGTACGATCTTATCTACAACTAACAAACAAGTCCTTGCGGCAGACTTAAGCCACAGATTAGATCTAAACTACTTAATTCACAAGATACAATTGCCTAAAACCGAGCTTTACCTCTATTTGGCAACTTCCTTGAAGCTTATTCCGAGCCCAGACCAAGCCCACGTTGACACTGTCAACTCACAACCCGTATCGGCCCACGTTAACATCAAATCCGTATCGGCCGATACGCTCTCTATGGCAACACCTCCCCAGTCCGATACGGTTACCAGGTCCGATACAAAGCCTGGTCCGACTCCAACCCAATCCTTCCTCTCTGCTTCGGTTTCCTCTTTTCTTTTCAAGTCGATTACCAAAATCCGTCGTTAACACATGCCCCCCAATTCCACTTCATTATATAATGTGGCGGAATTAGCTCCGAGGAACCCATCGACTTCTTTGCTAGGTCTAATCTGAAAACCGCGCAGATCCAGAATCGAATCCTTCCGCCGCCGATTCAACAAACCCTTCGCGTTTCTCAACTCCGGCGACCCCTCGACGTTCCGTCAACATCGACCCCCTTCACAACGACAACGATGGCCTCCGCCCCGTTCTATGCCTCCGAGATCCCTGCGGTAAGTCAATTCCTTCAAAATCCACATTATCGCTTTTTCCGCCGATTTCTCCAAGTTAGGGTTTTTATTCTCTGCCCCTCGGGTCTTATATTTTCATCGTCATTCTCATGATCTAGGTCTTCAAAAACCAAATCTTGATTCCCACCGATGACAAATCCCATCGCTTTCTGCTAGGCCCCATGGGCGATCACGACCCAACTTGGCTAATCAATGCCGAGACGGACAGAATCCCCTTAGGCAAGCCAAGCCCAATGTTTCTTCCTGGAAACATACCTTCAGGTCCTGGCCATTGAAGCTTAACGGATACAGAACCTGGCATAAGAGGATTGCTGCTGTCAAACAAGTCCACTGGGACGAGATTGGGATCAGCCAATGCATCACTCTGTCCCTGGCCGATACCAAGAAGAATGAACCACTTATGTCAGCTGCCAGCTACTTTTGGTCCAGTACCTTGAACGCCTTTATGTTCAAACAAGGTCCGATGACCCCCACCCTGATCGACGTCAAGATACTAACAGGGTTGGACATTGATTCTGAGATCAAACCCTTCAGCCTCCTGATACATAGCAGCCACAAGTTGAAGACCAAAAAGATTGGAGGTTGGTCTAGGTTCATCTCTGAACACATGGAACAGGGATCGGTCTCAGAACAAGAACATGTAGCCTTCCTGACATTATGGTTGGAGAGATTTGTCTTTTGTGGATCGACCTGCGGCCCCACTACAAACTGTCAACACTTGGCTCAGGTTTTGGTCGACAAGAAACAAATCCCCTTGGGCCGATACCTTTTGGGAGCTGTCTATCGGCTGCTTCATGCCTCCACACAAAATTTGATATTAAAACAAACTGTGGCCTTTGGAGGACCATGGTGGTTCGTTCAGCTCTGGCTCACCATCCACACCAACCCCATGGTCAATCGGCCTCCGTTATCGGACTCCTGCTTCCCCTCCAAATATGCTGATCATGAAGACCCCAGGACCAGAAGATGCATGTCCTATGGGGAAGCAGCTTCTATCTACCCAAGCGCGGACCAATCGGCCGAGGACATGGCTACATGGTTCATCAGCTTCTTCACCGGCCCTCCATCGGCCAGGATGGAAATGTTTGTCTACACATCGGACCGAGATTTCGAACTTCCTGACGATCTTCAACTGAGTTTGATAAACGATGATTCAGAGTCAAGGGAATTGTTCATGATCGGCCTCACCCCATGCCTGCTCCCAGTAGGCCTATTTCAAGGAAGAAGCACCAGCCTGTCTTACGAATTTTATAATCCAATGGTGGCCGCTAGACAGTGCGGGCTTGGACAACTTCCTGTGAGTTTGCATCTTCATAACCTCCTAGAGAGCAGAGGCACGGTTTCATCGGCGCTGGTCATGAGCAAAGCGCTAGAAATCGAACTCCCAAATCTCGGCGATTGTGACCGATTGCATCTGACTGCCTTTGTTCATATCAGTTTTCAGGCATGGTGGCAAGAGTGGGCTGCTCATATTTTCCACCAATCGGCCAGATTCTATGTGACGGGCCTTATCAAAAACATCAGCCCTCAGGTCCCCGATGGTCCGATTCCGGCTGTGAGCAACAGTGGGCGAGAAATTTTTTATCATCAAGCCCTAGCCCCGTCAGGATCAACTGTCATGGAGTCAATCATCGGCCTTACTGCCCCAAAATTGGCGTCGCTCCTCCAAGGTTCGATGCCCAAAGAAAACCCCAAGAGGAAAGCGCCGGCCAAAAGCAAATCGCAGAAAGCCAGCAAGAAGGCTAAAACCGATGACCAGGCCGATGCCGAAGAGCTAGACCCCTCCTTGGAAGAATTCCTTGATGAACAAACGATGGAGGAGGAAGTTGATGCGGCGGTGGCCGATGCACATGAAGAAGAGAACCCATCGGCCGAAACTACCAAGGAGCCATCGGCCGAAGCTACTGAGATCCCGCCAGCCGATGACCAAGGCGATGCCCCCCAACCAAAGAGGACCAGACATGCAGTTCGCAAGGTCAATATAATCCCTTCTTTGTGCTTACATAATCCCCTTGTAATGTCATACTTTAACTTCATATCCTCTTCAGGCTGCGGCATCATCTATATTGAAGGAGAGAACTCGATCGGCCCCTTTACCCAGAACCAAGAAAGCCACTCTACAACGGCGCGAACGAACCAAGGCACGATTGAGGACTCCTTCTCCTTCTCCACCACCCTCTCCGACTGTCTCGGTAAGAGTTAATTTTCGCATTATCTTGCTATTTACATAACCCTATTTACCAATTTCTTGCTTTTTCAGCCTAGGGCTCCATCACCTTCACCACATCGGCCAACCCCCTCGCCTACTGCCTCAACACAGCAAAGGGAGGCCGATGCAAGCATCACCGATGCTCCAACACAGGTAACCATGACTACTCTAATCCCCTTTCTGCCGGTCCCTGTTTAACGAGGCTAACCTTGACCCATATTGATATTTGCAGACCCTAGCCGATATGTTTTCTTTTGATATCGGCCAGTTTCTTGATGATGAGGACAAGGAGCCACCCACCACAGCCAGGGCGTCAATTTCTGATGATCTGAAGAATCGGTTGTCCGACATCGCCAATCGGCTGGAGTCCTCTTTGGAGTACTTGGTGGAAGATTGCACCCCCATCAGGGCTAGGGTACAAGAAATTCAGGATGAACTGCCTGAAGACCTGATGGAGATTCTAACACCGGCCATCTTCTTGGAGCAATACCGATTCGAGCTTAACAAGGCAAGAGAAAGACTCGCAGAGCGACGAGAGCGTGAGCAACTGGAATCGGCCCTGTCCGCTAGCAGGGCTCAAGTTAATGCCGACAAGACCAAGTTGGACGAGCTAGCGGTGGAGCCAATTGTCTTGAAGCACAAACTTGAAGAACTCCGTCGTCTCGAAGCAGAGCTAGAATCGAAGCTGGAAGCCACGCGCCACGAAATCCAAGAAGTTGAAGCCGGGATAGCTGCATCACCCAAGGCTATCGAAGACCAGACGGCAAAGCTCAAGGCATCGGCCAAGTATCTTGCCACCCTGAGTAAGTCATTGAAGCCAATCCCAGGGTCGACGGCCGATGACGCCCAAGCTATAGAAGACATCGAACAGATTCACCGTAGAGCCATTGCAGCTATTGCAGACTTCATAGGGTGATGCAACCTATTTTTCTTTTTACCGTGTAAATACAAATCTTATCGGCCACGCAGCCGAATTTGATCTGAAAATTCCAGTGTGAAAATTGTTTCTGAAATCCATCCTGCAAACAGATGTCCCTTTACCAATCAATCTCATCGGCCAGAAAGCTGAATTCGATCTTACTCTGAAGAAGAAGATTCCTTAAAAAATTCCATCCTGCAAACAGATGTCCCTTTACCAATCAATCTCATTGGCCAAAAAGCCAAATTCGATCTTACTCTGAAGAAGAAAATTCCTTGATGAAAAATTTCGTCCTTTACTAATCAATCTCATCGGCCAGAAAGCCGAATTCGATCTTACTCCGAAGAAGAAAATTCCTTGAAAAATTCCGCGCTTGTATATATATATGCCCCCCCAAATTTTAGAAGATGAGGGCTCATATTGTAAAATTTGAACTAAGGGCGATAGTATGTATCGGCCATCTAAAGACGATGCATAACACATCGGCTGTAATCATAAATCGGCTGGAGGGCCGATCATGAGTCGATCCAGACGCTAGGATAATATTTCTTCAAGTACTTGCCATTAAGAGCTCGTCCATAAATCTCGCCATCCAACCCCTTGAGCAAATAAGCATTGTGAGGGACACAGCGATGAATTTGAAAAGGACCTTCCCAATTAGGTGACCACTTGCCGAATTTATTATCTCTGGAACCAATCGGCATTATTAATTTTCATACAAGATCCCCTTCTTCAAACTACTTGGCGACAACTTTTTTGTTGTAATGACGAGCCACTCTATCTTTATCACGTTTGATCTTCTCTAAGGCCCGTAATCGGACATGCGTCAAATCGTCTAACTCATCTACCATAAGATTATGGTACTCATCGGCTGTCAAGTCGTCTTGCAAGGCAATCCTCCTTGAGCCGATGTTGGTTTCCCACGGTAGCACCGTTTCGTGTCCATAAACCAACTGATACGGAGGCACTTGAATTGCACCATGGCAGGCCATCCGATATGCCCAAAGGGAATCGGCCAGTGTTGTGTGCCATTGCCTCGGCTGTTCGTCGATTTTCCTCTTGATTAACTTGATTAAAGTCTTATTAGAAGCCTCTGCCTGTCCATTAGCTCGCGCGTAATAAGGAGAAGAATTTAATAATTTAATGCCCATGCTATCGGCGAACTAGACGAACTCATCGGACACGAAGATTGATCCCTGATCGGTGGTTATCGTCTGAGGTAACCCAAACCGATATATAATATATTCCTTGACGAACTGAATTGCATCTTTGGAATCAACCTTCTTAAGGGGAACGGCCTCAACCCACTTTGTGAAGTAATCTGTAGCCACCAAGATATATTTGTGTCCCTTGCTCGATGGCGGGTTAATCTGGCCGATCATATCTATTCCCCATCCACGAAATGGCCACGGCTTTATGATTGGATGCATAGCCGATGCCGGTGCTCTTTGAATTGCTCCAAACTTCTGACAATCCTGACATCCTTTATAATACTTGAAACAATCCTCTAGCATGGTTGGCCAAAAATATCCGACGCGCTTCAACAGCCATCTCATTTTATGGGCCGATTGATGGGTTCCACAAATCCCTTCATGTACTTCACTCATAACAGTTTTGGCCTCCTCGGGGCCTAGGCACTTGAGTAAGACACCATCAATCGTCCGATAATACAAGTCATCGTCCAGCAAGACATAATGTAAAACTTTATACTTCATTCTTCGTGACGCCGATTGAGAAGGATTCCTCAAATACTCGATGATGTCAAACCTCCAGTCGTCGGCATGCACGAGAGCAATCTGAATCTGGACATCTTTAGCCATCGGCCGGTATCCCGATGCCCCCTGAGCTAAATCATTGGCCTCGAAGTTCTGCTTCCTGGGTATATGCCTCATCGTCACAATCTTGAAACCTTGTAGCAACTCCTTGCACTCCTCGTTGTAGACTCTGAGAATATCGTTCTTGCATTCATACGCCTCAGAAAGTTGATTGATTACCAGTTGCGAATCACCAATGATTTCTACGGAATCGGCCTCGACTTCTCGTAATAACTGCAAGCCTTTAAGCACCGCTTCGTACTCTGCTTGATTGTTAGTATAATAAGGCTTGATAGTAAAAGCAAACTCAAAACTTGCCCCCCGAGGGGATATGATAACTAGGCCGATACCGCATCCATGTCTGCAGACAGACCCATCGAAATACAAGGTCCATGGCACAATATCTGAATATGCAATTGAGTCATCTCTGTGCTGAACAATAAAATCGGCTAGGGCTTGTCCCTTGATCGCTTTAGCCGATTCATACCGTAGGTCGAACTCTGTCAAGGCAAAAATCCACTTCCCAATTCTTCCTTTTAATACGGGGGCCGATAGCATGTATTTCATCACATCGGCCTTACTTACCACAATGCACTCATTGGAAAGTAAATAATGCCTCAACTTAGTACATGAGAAATATAAGCACAAACAGAGTTTTTCTACCGGCGTGTACCTTGTCTCGGCATCCAGCAACCTCCTGCTGAGATAGAAAATGACTCGCTCTTTGCTGTCAATGTCCTGAACTAAGACTGAGCCGATATACTTCTCATCGGCCGATAGGTACAGCCTGAACGGAATTCCCTTCTGTGGAGGAATTAAAACTGGTGGGGAGCTCAAATACTCCTTGATGTCGTCCAGCGCCTTCTGCTGCTTATCACCCCATATGAACTCTTCATCCTCTTTTATCTTCAATAACGGAGTGAACGGCTCTATTCTTCCTGACAGGTTCGATATAAAGCGCCGAACAAAATTGATCTTGCCGAGCAGAGATTGTAACTTGGTCTTGTTCGTCGGAGGTTTGATTTTCTTTATAGCATCGATATTCTTCTGTGTAATCTCGATTCCTCTTTCGTGGACCAAGAAACCCAGGAACTGACCGGCCGATACGCCAAAGGCACACTTGTTAGGGTTCATTTTTAAACCATACTTCCTCGCTCTTTCGAGTACCTTGCGTAAATCGGCCAGGTGCATATCATATTCTCTTGACTTCACGACGACATCATCAATATAAACTTCAATCAAAGAGCCGATAAGATCATGAAAAATATAATTCATGGCCCTCTGATACGTAGCTCCAGCATTCTTCAAACCGAATGTCATGACAACCCATTCATATAGGCCGATTGCCCCTGGGCATCGGAAGGCTGTTTTGTGAACATCTTCTTCGGCCATGAAAATTTGGTTGTAGCCTGCGTTCCCATCCATGAAGCTGATAACCTTGTGCCCAGACGCGGCATCGACAAGCAAATCGGCCAGAGGCATAGGGTACTCGTCTTTCGGTGTTGCTTTGTTCAAGTCTCTGAAGTCAATACATACCCTAAGCTTGCCATTTTTCTTCATTACTGGAACTATGTTGGAGACCCATTCTGCGTATCGGCAAGGTCTGATGAAGTTGGCATCATAAAGTCGTGTGATCTCTGCCTTGATAGCTTCGTGCATATCGGCCTTAAATCTCCTAGGAGCTTGTTTAAACGGCCGATAGCCTGGTTTGATTGGTAGCCGATGTTCTACAATCGATCGGCTTAATCCTGGCATCTCATGATATTCCCATGCAAAACAATCCATGAATTCTTTCAACAGATTTATAAGATTACTCTTGTATTCCTTTGGCAGGTTAGCACTTACGTACGTCGGCCTAGGCCTATCACCTATTCCTATATCAACTTCTTCAAGTTCATCGGCCGACGTAAAACCCTGTCCCAACTTGCCATCGAGCTCGTCCACCGCATCATCTGTGTAGGGACTAGCTTGTTCATCTTCAACGGCGGACGGCACATCTTTGCTAAAGTAACTGCTTGTCTTGATCTTCAATCGTCTCGATGTCGCAGTCAGTTACTTTGAGGAAATCGGCGTCCCAGACTCGCCCGGACAAGCAGTCGATTCCCTCCATCTCCCATACTGCGAGATCGGCATTGGCCACGTGTACCGACCGATCGGCCTGCACGATCTCGACCTGGTCCCCTTGCCATTGCATGAGGCATTGGTGCATTGTTGAAGGGACGCAACAGTTTGCGTGGATCCAATCCCGTCCCAACAACAAGCTGTAGGAACCCTTTCCGTCGAAGACGAAGAAGGTGGTGGGTATTGTCTTGCTGCCCACGGTGAGTTCCACGTTTAGGACCCCCTTCGCTTCGGACGCGTTGCCACCGAAGTCCTTTAATACCATGTTGGTCTTGATAAGGTCTTCAGGTACCTTCCCAAGCTTCCTGAAGGTTGTGTACAGCATTAAATTGACCGCCGCGCCGCCATCGACTAGCATCTTCGTCATCGGCCGCCCATTGATGAATCCCTTGATGTATAACGGCCGTAAGTGTCTGTAGCTGGCGTCAATTGGCTTGTCGAAGATGGCTTGATCTGGTGACAACTGTAGTCTGGCCGAAGATTGTTCGTCGTCGGCCATTGCTTCATTGGCCGCCTGCACGCTGTACTCTGCTGGCAGTATAAAAACCATGTTAACAGGCGCCGATGTCGCTCGTTTACCTTTTGAAGCCGAAGAGGTCCGGGCTGTATTGGAGGTGCCCTCATCGGCCGTGACCACTGTGGATTTTATCCTCCACTCTTTCTTGGTCTTGGCCGGCCGATGGGTTATTGCCACCTGTTGCTCTTGGATTTGTTCCTTCCTCCTTATCCTCTGAACCCGTCGTTTTTGTGTCTTAGTGAATACATCGCTTGGGCACCATTGAGGGTTCTGGACCTGTTCCTCGGCTTCGGTCTGTTGGTCTTGGTGCATCGGCCCTAACCTCTCATGAACAGATTTCCTTTGCTTGGCCGGCCGATGCGCTTGCCTGCTTGAGTTGCCCTGATAATAATCTTCTGCTCCATTGCACGCAGGGCACTCCTGAATGGATGGCAACCTCATCCCCTCATTCCAACAAAACCGGAAAAACTCGCACTCCCAATGTGGGTCGTAAGAGTTGTCTTGATCGACGTGGTCTTGAGCCTGTTCTTCCTGCCGCCGCTGGTATTTTCTAATCAGGCCCTCAGAGGTCTGATAAGGTCGCTTGCCGGTCCGATGGGCACTACCATCGGTCCTATCCGCTCGCACCATGTTGACTGGGAACGGATGTCCTTCGATTTTCATCGGCTGCTTGGCATCATCGATTTTAATCCTGCCTTGCTCGATGGCCGATTGAATCTGTTGTCTGAAGATCTTGCATTCATTTGTATGGTGTGAATAAGAGTTGTGCCATTTGCAATATCTTCTCTTCTTGATCTCTTCGGCCGATGGCAATACGTGACCTACTGGCAACTGAATTTGCTTTTCTTGCAATAGTAGATCAAATATCTTATCGGCCTTGTTGATGTCGAAGTCGTATTTATCTTCCTTGTCGCCCTTCTTGGCCCATTGGCAAGTTGTCGGCTTTCTCATCCGGGCCGACTCGGCCAGGTCGACATCAACATCTTCCTCGTCGTCGTCGGAGGCATACTGATAAACTGTGTTGATTTTCTTTACAAACTTCTTTGCCTCCTGAAATCATTGTTCGTGGGCCGATACCCGTTGTGCTAGCTGGGCTAGGCTGTCAAATTCCTACGAGGAGAACCTTTCGCGTATCGGCCCTAGCAATCCTTGAAATGCCAAATCAGCCAACTGGGAATCGGTCAAGCTGAGGCTATAACACCTGTTCCTTATGTCTCTAAACCTCTGGATATACTCTGGGACCGATTCATCCACTTGTTGCCTGATGGCAGTTAGATCGGACAGTTTCATCTCTTGTACGCCATTGTAGAAATACCTGTGAAACTGTTTCTCCAGATCTATCCATCCTCTGATGGAATTGCAGGGTAAAGATGAAAACCACGTGAATGCAGAACCTGATAAGGATAGAGGGAAAAACTTCACCCTCAATGCCTCGACAGCCGATGCCTCCCCGCATTGTGCTAGGAATCGGCTGACATGCTCATACGTCGAGACGTTGTCCTGCCCCGAAAACTTGGAGAAGTCCGGGATCTTGTATCGGCCTGGCAATGGCACTCTGTCAAATTCCTCGGGATACGGGTGCCGATACACTGTAGAATTTTCCTTGGGCTTCAAGCCGAACTGATCTCGCATCACTTCAGCTATCATATCGGCCCAGTATCCTGCGGGCCGATGTGGGAGGTCTTGCTGGTATGATTGCTGCAAGCCCTCTACTTGATATTGCCTGGGGGAGTACGGCTGGTAGTGGTGATCAAGATTCTGTGTGCCATACTGCCCTGCGGTGTGCTGCTGGTAGCCTTGTGGCACATTGTATGCAGCTTGAGGTGGAGGATTGTTGAACATCGGGGCTTGTGGCTGTCCGGCCGATGGCTGGTGAACAGGAACTTGCTGCATCGGCTCGATCACTGGTTGCTTCCCCTTGGTCCATTGAGCATATTGCTCCTCCGTGATATGCTGAGGGCTCCCCCCTGTCTGACTGGTGAGGACCAGTGGCAGTGTTGTTGTTGGCTGCGCCGATGGGGGTGGCATCGGCGCTGTCGGCTGAGCCGTGCTCAGGTCGTTCCTCAGGGTCCGATAGGCAGGGAACTTATTTTCTGGTTAGAAAATCGGCCCCTGAGGCTTGTACTGGTGAATCGACCCATCTAGGATCGATTTGACCGTATTGGTCAATGTGTTCACCAGGATCCCCGATTGGTTGACTAGCGCAAAATGAACTGCGGAGTCAATCCTGTCTTGCAACATCGGCGCTGCAGTATCTTCAGTCTTGACGGTGTGGTCGTGCGCCGCCGCCGACGTGCCAGCTCCATCTCCAGGACTCGGCATAACTACCTTGGATTTTTGGATCAAGGTGCCTTGCCGAGTCCTAGAATATGTTTGCATGTACATATTCTGGAACTGCTCGACCAGCTTCTCCATCTCAGCCTTTTGCTCTGCGTTGAGCTGGTCGGCGGTTACAGGGACGACGTTCTCCTCGGAGATCTCGGCCTGCTTAGACATCTTGAGGAGATTTGTTGTTGTTGCAGAGTTTGCATTCTTTGTTCTCTGGAAGTGAAGTTGAAAATAGATGTCCCACTGGGCGTGCCAAAAGCGTGTTGGCGCAGAATTTGGACCCGTCCAACAACCAAACGGGTTCCGTGTTACCACGGTGGCCTGGGAGATCTGCTTAACTCCAGTGCAAGTCCAAATTGGCTTGCCTAGTCGTGCACAGAGCGTGCCAGTTGATTTGATCTGCAATCAACAAGAAACAAGTAAACCATATCAGAAAACAATGGTCGATCGGCCGATAGGCCGATGTCACATTGTTATAGCCTAGCCGATAGGGCAAAGCTGTATCGGCTTACTTGATATAATAAGCAAATTGACAAGATCTAATCTCATCGGCCTATGCTAAAAGCGTGTGACAGATTAATGAAATTGGCCGATGAGGGTTTCATGAGGATAACTACACGAGCTATTACTCTAATGTAAACTTATACAAGTCAATCGGCTAATATAAATACACCAACCACAGAGAAGTCTTTAGAAACACTCTGTGACCGATATGTTTATATTCGTCGATCCACATGTATAAGTGGCAAACACATGCAAAAACATAAATAATCACATGCATTAGGTAAGACCGGCTGAAACCCCGGCGCTATCCTTAATTACAATCGAAAACAGGCTTCGTGTTAGATCTCGAAACAGGACTAAGGTCGATAGCAACTCAAAGTGTGAGTCGAGACTTAACACAAAGAAAATCAAGCCGTCGATTGCTTTTGGGGATGGTAAATGCCTTAGATAATCTAAACGAGCAAACTGATTCGACCGACGTCAACAATAAACCCTAAAGTGAGTTAACTGCTGGCGAGATAGAATCAAAAAACCACATCGAGATTAGCTAACACACGATAAACGACGATTACATCATCAGGGCTTAACGTACCTAAAGCGACACGCTAGCCCCGACGATGCAAATCGTCGGGTACGAGTTCTTACCTTGCTCTTGGGAAGCAAGAACTCGTCAGAAGTCAACCTCTTGCGAGGGTTGGCGATGCGCCGAAAATAGATTGGTTTGATTGTATGATTGATTGAGAGAGAACTTCTATGTACAAACTATCGGGATATTTATACCCGAGGTTACAACAGAACCCTTGTAGGGTACGATCTTATCTACAACTAACAAACAAGTCCTTGTGGCAGACTTAAGCCACAGATTAGATCTAAACTACTTAATTCACAAGATACAATTGCCTAAAACCGAGCTTTACCTCTATTTGGCAACTTCCTTGAAGCTTATTCCGAGCCCAGACCAAGCCCACGTTGACACTGTCAACTCACAACCCGTATCGGCCCACGTTAACATCAAATCCGTATCGACCGATACGCTCTCTATGGCAACACCTCCCCAGTCCGATACGGTTACCGGGTCCGATACGAAGCCTGGTCCGACTCCAACCCAATCCTTCCTCTCTGCTTCGGTTTCCTCTTTTCTTTCCAAGTCGATTACCAAAATCCGTAGTTAACAGAGAGCCAGGAAGTTGATAGAGTTAACACGGGCTTGGTCTGGGCTCGAGATAAGCTTCAAGGAAGTTGCCAAATAGAGATAAGGCTCGGTTTTAGGCAACTGTATCTTGTAAATCAAGTAGGTTTAGATCTAATCTGTGGCAAGAGTCTGCCGCAAAGACTTGTTTGTTAAGTTGTAGATAAGATCGTGTCCTATCTGGACAATGTTGTAATCTCGGGTATAAATATCCCGGTAGTATGTACATAGAAACTCTCTCTCACAACTGAATACAACAATCAACTTGTTTCAATCTACTTTCGGCGCATCGCCAACCATCGCAAGAGGTTAACTCTAGCGAGTTCTTGCTTCCCCAAGAGCAGAGGTAAGAACTCGTGCCCGACGATCTACATCGTCGGGGCTAGCGTGTCGCTTTAGACACGTTAAGCCTCGATGATGTGATCGTCGTTTATCATGTTTTGAATGATCTTGACAAGTGTCTAAATTATGCTTCGCCAGCGATTTACTCGTTTTAGGGTTTGTTGCCGATGGCGGTTTAATTACTATGCTTGGTTAGATCTTTCAATGCATCTACCATCCCCAAAAGCAATCGGCGACTTGATTTTCTTTGTGTTAAGTCTCAATTCACACTTTGAGTTGCTATCGACCTTAGTCCTGTTTTGAGATTTAACCCGAAGCCTGTTTTCGGTTGTAATTAAGGATAGCACTGGGGTTTCAGCCAGTCTTACCAAATACATATGATCATCTTAAAGTCTTTATGTGTATCTGCCATCTACATGAATGGATTGATGAATATGAATGTATTTGTTATAGATTACTCTTTAGGGTTTATCTGTGATCAGTAGTTTATATTGGTTGGTTAGTTCATATAGATTCACATTAGAGTATTAGCTAATGTAGTTATCTTTACTATTCCTTATCGGCCGATGCCATTAATTGACATTAGTATGTTGATGAAGGCTGATAAGATTAGATCCATGCTTTAATCTCGTTTTATCATGAGTAAGCCGATATAGCCTTACCCTATCGGCTGGGCAACGACAATGCGACATTGGCCGATCGGTCATTGTTTTCTGATATGGTTTACTTGTTTATCTTGTTGATTGCAGATCAAATCAACTGGCACGCCCTACACGCACCTAGGCAAGCCTTTGGACCTGCACTGGAGTAAAGCAAACATCCCAGGCCACCGTGGAAACGTGGAACCCGTTTGGTTGCAGGGCGGGTCGAAATTCTACGCCAACACGGCGGTACGGCGGTTACCGGCGGTAACCACGCAAAACCGCGTCAAATTTGCAAATCGAAATTTGAATTCAAAAATTCGGGCAAACCGCGGTATCGACCGCGGTTACCGTGCGGTATGGCGCGGTAACCGCGCGGTTTGGCGCGGTTACCGCGCGATGTGTGACGGGCCGCACAGTAACGGGCCGACCCATTTTGTTTTCTTTTTCTAATTTTCAAATTTATTCTCCATTTTTCTCTCAAATTTGAATAAATATTACTCTTTTTTGAGAAATTTCTTCACCATAAAACACTACAAATCAAGCACTACCGTCACTATTTTTTTTATTTTTTTTAAAAATTTTTGAATTCAGTCGAAATTCGTTAAACCGTATGGGCGGTAACCGCGGTAACCGCGCGGTTACCGCCGGTAAATGAAACCCTGTGTGTAGCACTTAGTTATTGATTTATAAATTACGACATGATTTATTTGAGGGAATTTGACCGATTTGGATGAACATATGTAGAAAATAAGTATGATTGGCGGTACATTTAGATGAAAAAACCAATTCGGTATATTTTAAGATCTAGAACAGAGAACATATTGTTATAGAATTTAACTTAGGCACAGATTAATCTAGGCAACATATTCGTATTACGAAATAAACTCAGTTTGAATCTATTTATCAGGCGCAATGGCAAGCAAGGTCATATTTCAGATAGTTCACGGTGAAGGCAATGTTAGATATGGTCGAGATGGTGTTGATCTGTCAAAATTTAGTATGAAATCGAAGGGCATCGATAGGCCAGCCGATAAAACATTTGAGTCAGTCTATAGTTGGTTACTTCGTGGATTTAAAGTGGATACAAGAGTGAACACAATGTCCCTATCCGTTGTAGTCAGTCGTGCAACAGAAGGATATTATTGGGAACTAATGCCTATAGATAACACCAAGTCCTAGAGACGTTATGTGGAGATGGCCTTTGAAAGGTCCTGGCCCCTTGTTATTTTTGTGGCATTGCATAAAATCGATAGCAGTGTTACAGTGCAAACAGAGGATGGTGAAGGTCCTAGCAATGCTGTGGGGAATGTTGGACCATCGATGCGAACTGGGGGTAATGAAGCAAGGTTGGATGAGGCAATAGGCGTGGCAGATGAGGGGGAGAGAATCGAAGCAATTGTTGAGGAAATGGAGAGGGAAGATTCTGAATGAGCAGGCGGAGGGCGATGAATCATCGGACGAGGAGGAAGATGTAATGCCCGTTGATTGGACAAATGCTGATTTCTCTCAACTTGTTATCTCAGAGGGGCAGCAAGCACCCTTTGAATACAAAAATAACGAGGTAATCCAAGGTGCCAAGTATGCTCATAAGGAAGACATGAAAGAGGCGGTGAAGCATTGGGCGGTCTCCTTGCATAGAGAGTTTAGGGTGGTGAAGTCTACAAACTATGTGTATGACGTGAAGTGCATGAAGGATGATTGTCTGTGGCACATTCATGCATATAAGGGAAAATGGAATGACTATTGGAAAGTGAGCATTGTTGGTGAGCACACATGTTGGTTGCCAGGGGTTGATAAGTATCACCGCAACATCACCTCAGCTTTTGTTGCCGGTGAGATGTATAGCGATGTGGTTTGTAACACGGACTTTGAACCGGGCTCCATTATCAGGCACATTGAAAACAAATTCAAGTATACTATAAGCTACTACAGGGCTTAGAGGGCGAAACAAAAGATTTTGAAGATGAGGTATGGCACATTTGAAGCATCCTATGATAATTTGCCTCGTCTGTTAGGCATCATTGCTCAGAGAAACCCCAATACCTATTATGACATTCAGACCTTTCCGTCGTCGAATGACCCGAGCAAGAGCGTGCTGCAAAGAGCCTTTTTCTCTTTGGGTGCTTGCATCAACACATTTGTGCACTGTCGTCCTGTGTTATGCATAGATGGAACCTTTTTGACAGGCAAATATAGAGGTCAGATACTGACGGCGATTGGAGCCGATGGGAACAACCAGGTGTTACCTATGGCGTTTGCATTTGTCGAGAGTGAGAACACCGAAAGCTGGTATTGGTTCTTGGAGAGAGTTCGCTGCCAAGTCATGCGTATGAGGCCCAATGTTTGCCTCATTCATGATCGTCATGCGGGCATGTTGAAGGCAATTGACTACCTGCAGAATGGTTGGCCGGAGAGGGGACTTCCAGCTAGGTGGCATGATGTTCGTAGTAGATGGTGCATGCGTCATATGGGAGCCAATTTCTACAAGCAATTTAAGAACAAGCACCTGATGGATCTATTTAAGAGGCTATGTGGTCAGAATCAAGAGAAAAAAATCAATGAGTTGTGGAGGAGGTTGGATGAGCTGACAACAAAGCAAACCAATGAGCAATCTCGTCGGCCACAGGATGACGATCCTCCAGTACCTCTCGGTCCACTACATGATGACTCGCCAACAATGAGAAGAAGGTCCGCATCATCAATACATAATTTCTCGCAGTGGATAGAGAATGAACCGAAAGAAAAGTGGTCTTTGTTGTATGACACTAACGGGTCTCGGTATGGTATAATGACAATCAACCTAGCCAAGGTGTATAACTGGGTGATGCGAGGAGTGCGAGGACTTCCACTGGTCGGTATTGTGGAATTTATCCTTCATGGCACTCAGGCATACTTCAGGGACAGATACAAGAAAATTGCCCCTTCAATGGCGAATAACAACATTGTATTTGGGAGTGTGGTGACAAAGTATATGCAAGATAAAATAGCAAAGGCTATGAAGCACAGAGTTATTCCCCAAGGTACCCAAGTTCATAGGTACGAGATCATGTGTGTGGACAGGAGAAGGCGTGGCATCAACCGCGTTCAAGCTGTGCAGGAATGTGTGCTTCATGCGGAGGGCGGTTGCAGTTGTAGCTGCATGAAGCCCAAGCTTAGACATCTGCCTTGCTCACACGTACTTGCAGCAGTTGGGGATTGCGGCATACTTCCCGATATCTATGTGTCACCCTACTACAGGAAAGAAGCAATATTTCATACATGTAAGGAGGAGATATATGGGTTCGGGATATCTGGATCTTACACAACTCTGAGGTCACAGGTGTTATACATTCCAGATCCGTCGAAGTTAAGGCTAAAAAAGGGACGGCGTCAGTCAAGACGCATCAGAAACGACATGGACGAGTCGGAGGCAGGGGGAGGACTGTACGGTGCAGCAAATGCGATGAGCGCGGGCATACTTACAAGAAATGCCCGAAGAATTCGCAATCTCCAACCGTTCCAGGTTCTAGTCTATCTGGACAGGCAACCGATGGCCGCCGTCCATCGGGAGAAAGAACAACAATGAGGCGACCACGTCCTAGGCATTCTTGTGCGGCCACTACGTCATCCACTGGCGATGCAATGACTTGATTATTCCTGTCAGCCTTTTAGTCTAGCGATGATCCATTTGATGTAGTATTTATAATGCTGTTGTCATTTGTCATGTGTGTAATATTTATCCTTGTGAGACATGAACTATTGTAATGTTGTTATCATTTGTGTAGTGTACCTTTAGCGTTATGAATTACCATTGTAATGAACAATTTGTGTAATGTTTTTAGTTATCAATTGCTTATTTCTAATCACTCTTATGTATGCAGGTATGGCGGACCAGACACCAGCTCTCCTAAGTAGGGGACTGGACAGGAGCCACCGTTCGTACTTGTCGGTGGTGCAGGGTGCGCAGCTTACGACCTTTCGTCCACGCCCGTCACGAGAGTTGTTGCGTGCCGATCCGCGACACGTTCCGTGGTATGATAAAACTTAATTACTTGATGGAATTTTTTGGCTATTTGGAAATATGTGGTACTAATGTTGAACTCGACGGTACGCAGGTTGAGTGAGGCAGGCCTGATAGCGATATCCAGGCTTGTTGAGGCACGGGCGGATGAGAACGACCCGGCTAAGCGCTGGGATGCGGACCGGTCGCTGCTGGCTGCTTTGGTAGATCGGTGGCGGCCGGAGACGCACACCTTCCATCTCCCCTGTGGGGAGATGGCACCTACGCTGCAGGACGTCACGTACCTTCTTGGGCTTCCACTGGCCGGGGAGGCTGTCGGCCCAGTGGACGGTGCGGGTGGCTGGAGGGAGGATATCATGGAGCGATTCGCTCCCGTGATGAGGCTACCTGGGCTCCCTGCAGTTGCTCCCCCGAACATGTACACCACCGCCGGGCCTACGAATGCTTGGCTGCTGCAGTTCACAGTAAGTTAACTTTTACACTTTGTTACTTTCCTAGAAATCTAACGAGTTGTAACATCGTTTGCTTTTTGTTGTAGACCGACCAGCTCCACCCCGACGCTGACGAGTACTCGCTCAGACGCTCCTTAGAGGCGTACCTACTGTGGATGTTCGGTTGGGCGATGTTTACCAGCACCACCGGGCACGTAGTAGACAGGGGCCTGATCCACTACGCCCGGGCGATCGCGGATGCGGAGCTAGGGGCCGTGCCGCAGTGGAGCTGGGGTTCGGCAGTCCTCGCTGCCACGTACCGTGCGCTGTGCGAGGCCTGCTGCAAGACGGATCCTGGAGCGATTTTCGTGGGCTGCCCTCTCCTTATTCAGCTCTAGGCAGCTGAGCGGTTCGCGATCGGCCGACCGATCGTCGACACCGCTGCATACGCCTCAGGACCGGCAGCCGACCACCCAGCCGACGGGCCGACGATGGGCACGTACTGGTGCCGCCGCAACGTAAGTACAAATTGTTTTCATTTCAAATTTTAGATTATGTACGACTGATGTTCTGACGAGTGGGTTCTCCATGTGTCGCAGCGCCGTTACGCCCACGTCCAGGTCAGACGGAGCTACCCGGAGTTTGTCTTCGAGTTCGACCGTCTGCAGCCTTCGGACGTCGTCTGGGAGCCCTACACGCAGCAGGTGGTCGCTGGCAGAGCACCTCTAGATCTGTCTGCCTTGTGCACGCGTGACACAGCGTACTGGTTGACGGTGGTGCCGTTGGTTTTCGACATCTTCGTCGAGCCTCACTGCCCTTACCGTGTTATGAGGCAGTTCGGACTGAGGCAGGGCTTTCCAGTGAACGTACCGATACCCGTCGCCCCTCAGGACCACCAGTGAGTATTTCTCTTTCACCTTTACTATTATTATGCCGACTACTTTTGAACGTTCGATGACCATTATGTTCTTTGCAGGTTGACTCGACGGGGACAGCACACAGGGACACTGTGGGCACCTCGGATCTTACCGTACGTGGAGGACTGGTTGGTAGCCACCGAGGAGGTGATTGCCGAGATCCACCCACACTCGGAGGAGAACTACACTGCCTACCTTCGGTGGTACTTGCCGCGCACACGTGCCCGCGTCACCTTCACCCCGACCGCTCCACAGCTACACCAAGCAGGCGTCAGGGACACCTACCCCGTGCACCGTGACCAGGAGTACTTCCTGGGGGTACATCCATGTTTCTCGGACTTCTTACTTTCTTACTACGCGGTTGGTATATATGCGAGTGACAAACCTAATTAATAATGATTCCCGCAGGCCGACGCTACACGCGCCATGAACACCGACATCAATGCGGTGATGCTGAGGTTGGACGCAGGACTGCACCTAAACAACGTTGAGCAGAGGTTGACGTTCGAGCGGATGCAGACGAAGATGCGTTCAATCTTGCGCATTTTCTCGTGTCGTTCGGCCGTGGACGCGGTACCTCCACCGGCAGCTGCAGTTCCCCGTCCACGCGGCCCGACACCAGGATCGACATCGCACGGTGCTGGTGCGTCCACAGGTTAGTTCCGTACCTTATCAGTATGCAAAACCTTGGCCATGTTATTGCAAAACCTTATCAGTAGGTCCGACGCTGCCAACAGGACACTCAGCTGGAGCGAGTGGATCATCGATCCGTCTGCCGTTCGTGAGTCGGCCCAGCACGTCAGCCTTTGTTGGAGCGAGCGGTTCGTCCATCCCTCCTCCCTTCAATCGGCCGCCAGGTGAGCAAGCGTCTTTCGATGAGTACTACAAACGTACTATTTTGGCCGAATGTTGCTTAACTTTTGACATCTGCAGAAGGATACTACCCGGCGGGGATTTTACGTTCGGGCGCGTCTTCCTCGCAAGCGGGCGGGTCTGGTGACGACGACGACTTCGACGACATGGAGGACCCAGAGGACCCATAGCAGGACGTTCTCGGCGCCTCTCAGCTTGGTGGAGCACCACCACCACAGAGCCAGGAGCAGCCACAGGAGACGGCCGCACCAGGTGCCCGCGCTGGTCGTGCCGTGCCCGTTGACAGGCTGACGTACTCTCAGGGGCACAATAGGGCGCAGGCTAGGAGGGGTAGGGGTAAGAGGCCTCGCCAGTAGGCTACGAGTGCTTCCTGTTTGTAATATTTACAGTTAGTAACTTTTTGTTACCTCTTTGTATATAACTCTATTCGGTCGTCGCACTCATATGTCACGAAAACATTTCATGTCATTCGCTACCTCTACTCAACGAAACGACGAAAAACTTTCGGCGCGTAACAGAGGGCTACGATTGGTCGCTATCAGTTTTTGGCCCGTGACAGACGTTTACGATACGTCGCTATCATCTTTCGGCGCGTGAAGGCATCCTGACTCAGCTTTTGCCGATGCTTTGTTCGACACAATCATTCAATTTGCGCTGCCGCGTGAACGGCGAGAAGGAAAGAGAAAATGGAAGACACGCTTAACGTCGTAGAAGGGTTCTGTAGGAAAGCCGAGGATCGACTCGTCGAGTCCGATTAATTTGTATCATGTATGCATGGGATAGGTTCCGCGGTTTAATTACGTGCAATAATTCTTACGAAACATATGCCATGTATTGTATCGTTCAGATTTCAACTACTTTACGACAAACTAAATAACATTTTATGTTCGTTAGTTCGCTACACGTTGTGAGGTTGTAATGTACGCAACATTATTCATTGATACACCATACAACTACCAACTCGTGCATACTACTGAGTGCAACGAGGCCACTTTCCCTTCTTCTGCGCATCGGGATTCTCCTCCATTGCTGCCTTCGCTCACCGCGCACGCTCAAGCTTCCGCTCCCGCTCCTCCCTGTACGCAGCAACACGCCTCCTTTCCACCTCAGCCTTGTGCTCTTTTTCTGCGGCCTCCTCCTTGCGTCTCTGCTCTATCTTCTCCTTGCGCTCTGCATCCCAACGCCGCATGTACTCCAACCGCTCCTTGTTTTGCAGCTTGATCTCTGTGTCGATCCACTGCTCAAAATCACATAGCGGTGGAGGGGTCTGCAACAAATGCAATGTTTACTAACCAAATAAGTTGTTCAAGACTACTTAATACACCAAATAATTATTACAAAACATCAGTTCCTCACCATTAATTTAATGCGGCGTATCTCAGGTATTGGCTCAAACTCAAAATTGGCACACATCCAGTATCTCTGCATGTACGTCTCCTCTTCATCGGACTTGGCTACCTTGCAAGGATCACCGCACCAGCACATGGGCACTGGAACACCGCTAGGCAAAGGCAATGGGTTGAAGGCATTTCCAGTCTTCAGGCGATAACTACAAGTCAACAATAAATGAAACACCCTAACCCATTAATCTAGGATTCCTCATTTCATGCACAACGAATAACACATAATATCACAGAAACGATTTATGTTACCTTGAGTTGGTAGCTTTTCCACGCCTTGGCATCCTACAGTTTAAAAAAACAACTATCAAATAATGTACACACCCTTAATACTTCTCATTGAACGGTCAAATATAGTACTACTACAAACCAAACGTGTGCACAACAAATCTAGCCTAAAATTATTCACACTTCTAAGTGCTACAGATCTACTCACAAATTTCAACATATCTACTCACAAAAAATCTAGGGTCCGCATCTAAGTGCTACAGATCTACTCACAAATTTCAAATACATGGTAATTACACTAGTATGCGACACAAAATATAACCATACGTCAGGATATTGTACTAACCTGCGATCGAATAAGCCCAGCAACAACGTTTCGCGGCTCTTCTCCTTCTTCCTCACCTCTCTCTTTTTTTTCCTTCAATTGTGACCGGTTGAAATGAGCACTTCCTCGGGTCATTGGGGCTTTATGAGATGCCGACCAAAAATTGCCCTTGCAGAGGGCGAGATTAGGCCAAAAATCGCCCTCTGCAAGGGCGGCGAGGGGGCTGCCTGCAAATTTGCCGCACCCCTCTATAGTTATAGTTGCACTTTTTTCATATTCTCATCGAGAACACACAACTGATCAGCTTTGATGTGTTTCAGTAGCAAATTACAAGGAAATTTGTTTTCTTACAAAAAATACTACAATTTATCTGTTGCATGTTTCATATTACAAGTCGTTTTGATTTTTTTCAATCAATCTTTTTAAAAGTTTAATCAAGTTTTTAAAAAATTATAGCATAATTAAGTTTATAAAAATATAGCAACATTTATATTATCAACTTAGTTTTATTATATTTAACGTTACATATATTTTGATAGTTTTTTATGTTACTGTTGACGCCAAATCCGTACCGCCGATGTGGATTCGGCGCGCGGACACACGAAGGCCTGGGAGATCTGCTTAGCTCCAGTGCAGGTCCTAAAATTGATGAAGCGCGGGCGTGCCAGTCAGTTTGATCCTGCCACTGACAAGATATGCAAAACAGCAGAACAGAAGGTCGATAGGCCGATAGAGCAAAAACGTATCGGCCGATAGGCCGATAACCAAAACAACCGATCGGCCGATAGGCCGATGGCACAATTCCAGCCGATGTACTGAACAAACATCTAAATAGAGACGATCGGCTGATGATAACATGATGATATAGCAATATGATATAGCATAATCCAAATAAATATAAGATAAACATTGATCTGAAGATTAAAGCACACATCAGCCAGAGGTCCGATGGCATAAACTCTCAATAAGCAGATAAACAATATATACTCTGTTGTCATCGGCCAGATCCAATCTATATGTAAAACTCTTGGGCCGATGCAACATCCAGATAACTCACCGGCTGAAACCCCGGTGAAACCCTTATTGGCAGCCAACAAGCAGGTTAGAGATTACGGTTCTAATCACGACTTAGTAGATCAAATTGGACTGATGCAGCACTAAGTATGAAAAGAAACGCAATATCTAGACAATCAAGCCCTCGACTGATTTTCGGGGTGGTGGTTACCTTAGCCAATCCAATCTAGCAAGGCGATTTAGTCGATACCGGCATAAACCCTAAAGCGAATCTCGGCCGATAAGACTAAATCGAGAAGCCGAACCAGATTGACTAAGATATATGATAATAGGTGCTTACGTTGTTGAGATCAAAACGTCGAAGCCCTAGCCCCGACAACGCAGGCAGCCATAACGAGACTTACCCCTCGCGAGAAGGGCATGAACTCGCCGAAGAAGACGAAAATAAAAAGGTTGGCGATGCGCCGAAGTTGATTGATCGTGTGATAAAAATTACATGAACTACGGGCTTACATATTTATACCCATAAGCTAACAAAAATCCTAACAGAATACGACTCAAACTTTCCTAAAGATAAAAAGGAAACTAACAAACTTATTCTAATTAACAGATACAAGCCGCATCCTCCTCAAATTCGGTCTTCTCTGGATAAGATCTTCCCGAATCTAACAAGAATCCGACTGCTGTTGGTAGTTAATTTAAAATAACCCCCATCGGCCGATGTAGAACTCTAGGCCGATACTAGCTTCGAGCCGATATGGATCCTGAGCTGATGGGGACTTCGGGGCTTACCAAAATCTGATGTTAACAGTTACAAATATTGTTATATTTGTATAACCTTACTTAAATAAAGTTAAAATAGTTTAACATGGAAAAAATTCAAAAATCATCCTTTTTGCAGGCAGCCCCCTGCCGCACAAGCAAAAATCGCCCTCTGTAAGAGCGGCAAGGGGGCCGCCTGCAAAATTGCCAGGGCGGCCGCCCTTTGGCAGGCGGCCCCCGTACAGGGAAAAATCGCCCTTGCCGAGAGCGGCGAGAGACTTTTTTGCATAAATGCCACGACGCGGGCAGACGGCGCCCAACGGCCGTCTGCCACGTCATCAAAATCGTCCTTTGGGAGGGCGATTTTTAAATTTCGCCCTTCTAAAGGGCGATTGGAGATTAGTTCTGCAATATTTCAAAACGAGAAATTATTTTTGCAAATCTTTAAATAAATAAAATTAAAAATGCTAAAAATTCGAAGAAAAGGATTCCCACGTGCGGTGCATAACTGGGCCGAATAACGCGAAGGCGGGCTGGGCGGAGAAGCTGGGGTTGGAGTTGCTCCCGATCGGCTGGCGCGCGCCCACCGGGTGACGCAAGCAGGCAGCAGCCGACACGACCCGAGCCGTCAAAAAGGTTGGCGTTGCGAAGCTCACCTCCTCCCTTGCATTCTCAAACATGGGGCTTCCCGTAACAGATACCAGGTGGAGGGGGGCTCTGTTAACTCCGACCGCGCCGGCGGTTCGGTTTCAAAAGCCGCGAGTCGTACGTGCAGCTAACACGCGCCGGATCTTAGTTTCAACGGCGGACGGAATCCTTTGGTTGGTTTAGTCCACTTAAGTACTCCAGTTTTGATACTTGCGCACGGTGGATTCAGCTTTGTGTTCTAACATCTTAAAATAAATATATATGTTTTACGGTCTCATGTTTTTTTTACGTTCCAGGTTAATTATGTCATAAACTATTGTAGATTTGTGCCAGTTTTCTCCTATTTCAGTTAGTAGTATATATATATATCTCGCACTACGTCGGTATTTTACTTAACTTTGTGGTAAATTGTAATCGGATGGTAATCACAATACCTATGCGCCATTGTTCGATGTTCCTCTCTCGTATCACCAATCATAATCAATTTTAAATATCGTCAAATTCACTCGGACGTACTAGTGCTATTATTTCCGTCAAGTTTCAAAAGACAGTAGTCGATCGTACCAGTCTGACTCGATTCGTCGTCGGTCGTTCCAGCAGCAGATGCAATTGTTTAGTACAAATTGCATACTAGTACAGTAGAAGATTCGCCAGGTTCAGCGAAAACCTCACACGGTTTACGTGCCAGGGTTGGCTTCCTGATCCCCTCGTCCAGAAAGGCAAAGGAATATGCTCAACTGCTCGTACGCGCACGCCCAACCCATCGGCAATTCGGCCTCGTCCTGCCCAGTTTTTGCGCGCCGCGCCGCTGAATCCTGAAGAATGGACGAACAGCGAGTCGACAAGGCGACGGCACTCCGTTTCGCTCGGTCGCAGGCTCGCAGCTGCGCCTCCCCCACCCCTCACCTGCTGACCGCCCCTACGCTAGCGATCTTGCTCTTGTCGTCCTCCTCCTCGCGCTTCGCGGCGTGGCGGCGCAGGTGCTCGGGTATAAATAGCGGCCATGTCCATACACGCCAGACTCACACACCAACATACAGAGTTCTCGAGTGACAGCGAGCAGCACCAAACGCAAGCTCGATCGAAAGTTCAGAGTAGAATTTGGCTAGTGATCGTAACTGGTCAGTGTCTCTCACCATGTCGTCCGATCTTGAGGTCAGCAGCAGCAACAATGGCGAGAAGAAGCGGGTGGTGTGCGTCACCGGAGCAGGGGGCTTCATTGGGTCGTGGGTGGTGAAGGAGCTCCTCATCCGTGGCTACCAGGTTAGGGGAACAGCCAGAGATCCTGGTAAGCTACCAACTACTCCAGTAGTTCACGGTGTTTGCACAAATAAACACAGCATTTTGTGATTGATTAATTGATCAGTTCTTAAATGTGTGTATCTGTAGCTGACAGCAAGAATGGTCACCTGTTTGAGCTTGAGGGAGCAGAGGAGAGGCTCTCCCTGTGCCGTGCCGACGTCCTCGACGTTGGCAGCCTCCGCTCCGCCTTCAGCGGGTGCCACGGCGTCTTCCATGTCGCCTCCCCGGTGTCCAATGACCCTGTAAGTTCACCTTCCTGCCGAGTTCTTGAACCCAGAAGAGATGACAACGCGGTTTTGTTGATTTGCTCGACCTTTTACTGATGCTGCTCCGTGATGCAGGACCTGGTTCCGGTTGCAGTGGAGGGGACGAGGAACGTGATCAACGCGGCGGCAGACATGGGCGTGCGCCGCGTAGTGTTCACGTCGTCCTACGGCGCCGTGCACATGAACCCCAACAGGAGCCCCGACGCCGTCCTCGACGAGACCTGCTGGAGCGACTACGAATTCTGCAAGCAAACAGACGTAAGCACATTAATCTGCTCCGTTCTACCAACTCCAACAGCTTTGCTTACATGAACAGTAAATTCATCTCGGCAAATTTCTCTTCGTACGTGCAGAACCTGTACTGCTGCGCCAAGATGATGGCGGAGATCACGGCGACGGAGGAGGCGGCGAAGAGGGGCCTGGAGCTGGCGGTGGTGGTGCCGTCGATGACGATGGGCCCCATGCTGCAGCAGACGCTCAACTTCAGCAGCAACCACGTCGCCCGCTACCTCATGGGCACCAAGAAGTCGTACCCCAACGCCGTCGCCGCCTACGTCGACGTCCGCGACGTCGCCCGCGCCCACGTCCTCGTCTACGAGCGCCCCGACGCCCGCGGCCGCTACCTCTGCATCGGCACCGTGCTCCACCGCGCCGAGCTCCTCCGGATGCTCAGAGAGCTCTTCCCCCAGTACCCTGCCACTGCAAAGTATGCAACTATTAGTCATTGATTTGCTTGTGTGCGTTGCTTAATTACTCTTCTGAGATGTCTCAAATTCTCATGCGTGCTTGTGTGTTTCTTGGATTTTTTTAGGTGTGAGGATGACGGGAAGCCGATGGCGAAGCCGTACAAGTTCTCGAACCAAAGGCTCAAGGATTTGGGGTTGGAATTCACTCCACTGAGGAAGAGCTTGCATGAGGCAGTCCTGTGCATGCAGCAGAAGGGCCACCTGCCTCTGCTTTATCCCGTTCCAAAACGTGCATACCTATAAAACCGAGATGCAAATACGAAGTCGTCTGTTGCGATGGGAAACAGAGAGCAACAGGAAAAAAAAAACAAGGGTTCTGAGTAATTCAGTTTGAAATTGTTTATTTGTATTTTGTTGTTACACATGCATAATCCTTCTGAAATGAACAATAAGGTCTCATGGAGATGGAGGGAATGGTAAATGCAATGGATTTCATTTGTATTCTGGGCTTCTGGATGTAAATTTGAATATCATTGTATTTATTCCTATTTTGTGAGGCAATTTCCTAGTATTCAGTGTAGTAATGTTGCCGCGGAGCATATCGAACCTAAATGTTTCGGCAGAAATTGAAGAGTTATCTAAACTCTAGAACACCGAAGTCTGATGATACTTTTAAGAGTTGGACAGGTATCTGAAGTCTGAACTCTGACGATGTCATCTAGATTTTGTTCATAGACTCTTGCAGAGTTTTTGTTCATGGATCAGCAGGTCAGTGACCAATTTCATAGCAAATTTACGACGAAAGCTATCCGAAATTTTGAGTTTCATGACCAATTTCATAGCAAATTTACGACGAAAACTATCCGAAATTTTGAGTTTCATGGATCACCAATTTCGTGGCAAATTAATGACACCTAACATCAGTACTCAACTCAACTCTTCCCGCAGTATGCAACTTAACAGGCGTAGAGGATCAGCATTCAGCATAAGAAATCATCAAACTTTAAACGTTGTTTTGGTTGGAGTGTGACAGGCCCAGGCAGCAGTGCAACGCCTGGGCGACACACAAGGGTCCCAGTGGCAAGCCACTGTGGTGGACCCTCCCTCACAAAAAATAAATTTAATATCACAGTGGACACATGGTCCATGTATCAGATATTAAACTGATAAGAACAGATACTGCACTTGATCTTAGCCAAAAGACCGAGAAAGGTATGAGTTGTTTTGAACAAGCCCACCTGCTTATATACATAGCGCAGCGCCCTCCTCCACCTTCTGTCTCCGAAGTGGTACTAAAACCAAAGAACCATCCATCCATCTCTCCCGGTGCAACCGTTTAACCGCAGACATGGGCGTGAATTTTTGTTTTAGGGCCGAAATCCGGGTCGTATTTACTTATGTTGTCGTAATACTAGTGGAAAAGGCTCAAAAGTAGAACTGTCTCTATTTGGGAATAAGTCCACTTTGACTCCCTCAACTATAGCTTTAATCTGATTTATATTTCTGAACTGCAATACTAAATATTTTGACCCCCCTTAGCGGTTTTAGAGGATGATTTCGCTAACGTGACACTTTAGCTTGGTCAACTTGTGTTGAGTCAGCATGTGACATCCACATGTCGGTCTCTCCATCCCCCCTCTCTCTCCTTCCTCTCCCCATTCGGGCTTCAGGCCTCTTTCCTTCCCGATCGGCTTCATCACAGCGGCGGCGGCGGTGATGGCGAGACGACGACAGGGAGCAGCGGCGGCGACGGCGGGGCTCTGCTCTCTCTCCCACCTCGGCCCCTTCCTCTCCCTTCTCTCCCCAAATTTCCTCTCAACTGTAGCACCACAGCAGGCAGCAGCGAGGATGCAATAGGACGACGGCGAGCGGCTTCCTGCCGCCCACGCCGTCGGCTCCTGCCCTTCAAGTTCGTCGTCGCCGGTAAGCTAGCTGCTGCATGTGTTCGAATGCTTGTGTGAGCTTCGTGACATGTCTCTCATGGCGTACGTGAACGGTGACATGCATGCATGCAGGTGACCTTGGGCAGACGGGATGGACGGAGTCGACGCTCCGGCACATCGGCGCCGGCGACTACGACATGCTGCTCCTCCCCGGCGACCTGTCGCACGCCGACCTATACCAGCCGCGGTGGGACTCGTACGGCCGCCTCGTCGAGCCGCTTGTGAGCGCGCGGCCATGGATGGTGACGCAGGGCAACCACGAGGTGGAGAAGATCCGAGGAAGTCATTTATCCACTCGAGAAGATCCCCATCGTCAAGCCCCACGCCTTTAAGGCGTACAACGCGCGGTGGCGCATGCCGTACGACGCCGGCGCCTCGCCGTCGGGGTCCAACCTCTACTACTCCTTCGACGTCGCCGGCGGCGCCGTGCACTTCATCATGCTGGGGTCCTACACCGACTACGCACTTCATCATCTCTGTGAGCATTTCGTCATTCATCTCGTTCTTACCTGGCTGTCCAGAAGCTCCTGATGACGACCAGCCTTCACTGCTGTGGTGAAGCATGACACCAGGCTCCTGTCTTCCTCTGGTCCGTCCAAGTACAATGCCTTCTTCCTGGTTAGAAGCTCTAGCACGACGACACCAAAACTGTACACGTCACTCTTATCAGTCAGCTGGCATGTCATTAGGTATTCAGGGTCTAGGTACCCACAAGTTCCCTGCACCAACGTTGCAATCTCGGCCTCATCAGTTGGTGCTAGTTTGGACGCTCCAAAATCTGAAACTTTGGCATTGAGCTTGTCATCAAGTAGGATGTTTGCTGTCTTGACATCTCCATGGAGGATTGGCGGTGAAGCAGAGGAGTGCATGTAGGAGAGCGCCTCGGCTGACTCTGCGGCTATCCGAAGACGGGTATCAAGTGCTATGTCAGCTATGGATTCCTTGCCATGAATGTAGTGGTAGAGGGTGCCGTTTGAGACAAACTCATAGACCAGCATGGGCACTTCAACTTCAAGGCAACAACCGAGCAGCTTGACAACGTTCTTGTGGTTAATCTGGGAGAGGATGAACATCTCTCTCGCGAATTCCTTGGTCTGGGCTTCCTCCATCATCTTCGACTTCTTGATGGCCACCACCATGTTGTCCTCCAGGACACCCTTGTAGACAACACCGTGGCCACCGCGGCCGAGAACACGGTCAGCGGCGAAGTTGTTGGTGGCCTTTCGGAGCTCTTCCGTGGAGAATATTTTGAACCCACCAGTGCCTCCACCAGAGTGCATCTGCTGCTGGAGGATCACTCCGCCATTCTGCTCGAAGAATCTTTGCTTTGTTCTGATGAGCTTCCTCTTCTGGAGCCCCAGGTATAGCCAAAAACACATGAACACCGACAGGAACACACCAACGCTGACCCCTGAAGATGGCATTGCAATGTCACTCATCAGAAATCGGAGAATCATTCGAGAGAAAGGTGCATTAGTGTTACCATGATGGGCAGTTAGTATGTTAAGTTACCTGTGACTACTTTCAGGGCTAACGTGAACTTGTCCTTTGGACGGCAATCATTTTTTATGGCATCTCCGCTGAATCCAGGAGGGCAATCACACTTATAGCCTCCCAGCACATTTGTGCAGACTCCGTGGCATGGGTACTTGTCTAAGTGTTGGCACTCGTCAATATCTTGGAAGAGGAAAACAAATTCATCACTTTTTCTTTGTCAGAATGTATTATTTGCAGATAATGTAAAGGCGAGCGGAAGAACAATTCAATGTTAGATTGATAGCCAATGTCAGCATTAATGTGTTAAGGTGCCTATTGTATACCTTTGCACCCGCCATCGAGGTAAGGGTTGCCATCGTAGCCCTGGGAGCAGTTGCAGCGGTACCCGACGCCGTTGGTGGAGTCGACGCAATGGCTGTTGGCGCTCCGGCACGCGTAGTCGGCCGTCATGTTTCGCTTGGCTTCGATGCAGTTGCGGACGTTCCGGATGGCCCAGTCGAGCACGACGGGCACGGCGAAGTCGTCGGTTCGGTTGAAGTTCGCGCGAGCGCGGTAGGTGGTGTCGATCCACTTGTCCTCCACCACGAACGCGTAACGGCAAGCAGTCGTACCGCCACGTAAGATGGGGTCCCCTTCCCCTGGCTTGAAGGTTTGAATGTACTGCTCGTAGTAGTCGGTATTGGTCGGTATCCCGCTCTGGCAGCAGCCTTCGCCGGTGCACACCGTCGACGATACAAAAAGCTTCTCTGATGATGGGCGGCAGATGGATGTGCAGCCACTGACGTAGTAGCCGTGGGTGTCGACGAAGTAGCCCATGCTTGGGCAGCCGAGCGCGACGAAGCGGTTCCTCGCCGCAGAGAAGCGGTAGGTAGAGCTGCCGACGAGAGTGACCGCCCTATCGTTGACACTGGTTTCATTGACCAAACCCTCCGTGCTGTTATAGCACTGACGTCTGGCGTTGATAAGGGCAATAGCCTCCCCGTCGGCGAGGGACAGATTGAGCAGATGTTGCCGGTGGGTAGACACGATGAGGCGCGGAGGGAAGTAGGTGCGGTTGCACTCGAGCTCGAAGTATGGGTCGCGGGCGCAGCCAGTGCCAATTCCGAAGGGGTAGGGGATGCTGATGTCGCCGCACTTGTCGGGGCAGCCCGGCAGCTGCTGAGCCAACGTTGCTGATGTCACTGCCGCCGCGCAGACGAGAAAGATGGTTAAGGCAAGCACCTGCAGATGCAGGGTACTGGTAGCCATTTCTGTCATGCTAGCTAAACTCTTGCCTCGTTGCTCTGTTAGCTTAAGTGTCCGGCAGATTTCCATATAAATAGATTATACACGCGATTCATTCATTAGTTGGAAGATTGGATTGGAACACACGTGCTTCGTTGACGAAGCTGCCTGTCTGATTGATACGACCAGTGTGATTGCAAGGATTTCTCCGAAAAGCGGTAAACTATTCTAAACTCTCGAGGGACATCCACTCGTTATTTGCATGTCATTTAAATAATTAAAAAAATTAACAAGATAGATTAATATGTGATAAATCACTTCAAAATAACTTCTACAAATAACGAAAAAACAAATTACTAGCTTTTTGTTACAACTTATATAGGTTGAATTTTAACTTATATGTTTGTGGAGTGATCTATCATAGTCTATTTAATTAATTTTTTTAATTTTTTCATAACCATTTGGATAACATAAAAAAAAATAACGAGGAATGTCCACTCAAAATTAGAATTCACTCCCCAGAAAAGCAGGGAGATGTGCATGCGTTCCACTTGCACGTGGTCAGTCTGGCTCAGTCAATTGCCTTGCTTTCTCGAGCTTCAGTTAACAAAGCAAAGCCCATAAGCCTAATCAACCACTCCATCATTTAAAAAATTCTTGCTTCAATTTAAAAAATTTCACTCTTACTTCTTTATTTATACTTTTTTATTTATAGATTTAGTTAGAATGGGGCTTGTTTTTCTCGATTCCAATAAGCTAAGTGTTCAATGATAATCATAGCCACGTCAAAAAGCTATGACTCGTGATGACAATATAGATGTGCATTACAGGCATTAAAGATTCTATTTTTTTGCTTACATAAAAATAAATCACTGCATGACACAGTTCTTCTTGCAACCCTCATTTTAATAAATCTTCTTCTGTCTGACTTAGGTAGATCACAACCGCCTAATTTAATTATTCTTTTGTTTCTTGGTGTTTTCTAAGTATAGGAATTCAATTTGTATTTCACACTATGTGGCACTCACCGATTGACCATTTTTAGGGTTCTTAGGGGCTCTGGAATAAAGGCTATTGCGAGATGCTTTCAAGTTCTTAATCAAAAGTAAGAAGTGGCATGTGACAAAATAAAACTATCAAAGCCGATGGTCTCCGTTTACTTGATAACCTCCAACAAACGAGAATAGGAGCATCTTAAATCTTTTTTAAAAATATGTATAGATATGCAAAACAGAAAATGACCAGTAATTAAGGGTATGCGGAGCGGGGCGGGGGAGGTAAATGAGGGGACATTGTGCTCGCTATCATATGCCGCGTGCGGCTGCATGTTGCAGCTGCTGCAACACAGCCAGCATAGTTAATGCGATGATACAAACTACTGTGCTGAAAGGTGGCTGTGTCACACAGCTGTAGTAGTGCAGCCGAACATGCCCATATATAGTTTCAACAAGGAAAGGTTTCCATCAGAGTTTATGATTGATCTCTTAGGGGTTTGAAAACAACTTTATCATTGCTTGAATTAAGAGTGATGTATACGAGAGATACATAGCCAACATCTTAACTGGCTAGAATAAATTATCGTGCGGATTGTTGCTATGAATTAATCTACATGATTATAGGTATAGATTAAATATTTTTGATAAATGAACTTAACAAACAACTTAAAACAAGCGATCTAACAATGCAATAAAAATATTTTTTAAAAAATATGGAGCAAATAGTCAGTTTTAATACTTAGACAAAAATCTAGAAAGAAGCATGGGCGAAAACGGATCAGATAATATCCGATCCGCTTCGAATCCGTCTGAAACGAGGATAAGGTATGGGTTTACAAAATTCTGACGGATATAGATATGAATGCGGATAGTATAGTGTGGATTCAGATGCGGATGTGGTATCTCTAAAATCTGGTGGTGTTGATGTAAAACACGGCGGCCTAAGAGTCCTGCTTAGCTCCAGTACAGGTCCAAACTTGTTTCGGCTTCAGGACATGTCAGTTGGTTTGATCCTGCAACCAACAAGATATACAAAAAAAATAATGTTAGTAAATGATAGTCAATCGGCTGGTGAGCCGATGACGTATCGTAGAGACAACCGATTCAAGCAAGTCAAATCGGCTATAACGTAGAAGATGTTGTTCATAGACTAGATCTAAATTGAACATAATCATAAACAACTTTTCTTTAACAGAATCAATCCTATAGGTCAAACCTAATTGATGCAGCATAAGATTGATAATATTAAGGTCAATTATTATACAATTATATGTTCTAGATACTAGCTAATGTACAGATAAATTTAGATTAAATTCTAAGGCAACCCTGATCGGCTATAGAGATAGATAACATGCAATTGATAATTCAATCTTCTTCTTAAGAACTAGCAACTATGATAGATCGGACCTAACCGAGACAATATTAGTTGCTAATAACAAACATCAGATGAATTAATAATTATATAAATTTATATCATAGTCGATGAAGTGTCTCGAGAAGAAAAAGATAACGTATCGGTTATAGCTCCGATATAGTCTTATATAAGAATATCAACTTTGATTAAATACATTAAACAAGCTACAGTCTCAATAGATCGGACCTAACCGAGACAGTATGATACTGAAAGCAAGCTTAATAGATTTAAAGGGTTGATAAAATTATATAAGATGACAGATATAACACATTAAATTAAAGACAACATATAATTTTAAAATGAAACAATTATACCAGGTAAGATCGGCTGAAACCCCAATACTACCATTTTTGGCAATCAACAAGCAACTTAATTTTTACAATTTCAATCATGACTTTATAGGTCAAACCTAATTGATACAACACTAAGTATGAAAGAAAGGATAAGATCTAAACAATCGAGCCTTTGATTGTTTTTCAGGGTGATAAATACTCTAAAAATTCTAAACTGACAAAAATAGTTTAGCCGATACCGGCAAGCCTTAATTAGGTCAACCGATACAGATAAAAAGCACTATCAATTTAGATTATATAGAGTATATGATAACTTAGCGCTTGTATCGACAAGATTAGAGTGTCGAAATCGATGGAAGCCCTAGCCCCGCTGATACAAGCAACTAAAACGGGTCTTACCTCTCACTGGAGATCGAAGCCAACGCAGCCCAACTCGAAACAATAACTCGTCGAAAAGTAAAAGCGAAAAGGTGATGATACGCTGAAAGTGTATATTGAACTGCTGTTATTTACAAGACTTCAGTTGTACATATTTATACCTATGAACATAAACTGATCCATATCAGACATAACTCAAACTTTCCTAAAGATAAAATAAACATACAAGCTCTCATGCGAACTCTAACAACAATTTCCTAAAGATATAAAAGGAAAACGACTGACTCTTATCCTAATTAATAGATACAATTGTCTCTTTTCCAGGCTTGATCTTTGTTTGGTAACATTATCAATCTCCTCTTCCGAGTCCGACAACTCCGTTTTCTATCGGCAACCCCTTAAGCTCTTTCATTCTATACACGCTTGCCGATATATCTTTGGCCGATGCAATTTTTTCGTTAGAAACTACTAAAATCACGCCTTCAATTTCGCTCCACCTTTAATAGAATATGCCAAATTTTACCGTTAACAGGCAGATGCGAATTATCCAACATTTCTATTAGATTATCTGATAGGTCATTTGTCGGATAATCCAAAATTGTCAACCCACGAAACCACTTTGTTTCTTGTATACTATAAGAATGGCCCACATAGACTCCTTAGACTGAGGCTCTCATTGTCTCATCTCATAGTTGCTTAGTGTTTTTCTATATCATGGACATACATATATTCATGTTATTTAGCACTTAAGCATATAGTTATTAGGATGGATGGTTTATTTATTATTATATTGTTATCCATTATATTTCTAACTCGATGTTGTATTGATTGCATATACACGTTACCTCTGACAATTTCAATCCATTTTCGAACCGACATCACCATTTCTGATATCCGAAACAATCCGCTCTGCATCCGTATACTATCCGCATCCATTTCAAATTCGTTTAAAATATATGGTTTTTGATATAGTATGATTATTATCATTCAAATCCGTTTCGTTTTTATCCGTAGAAAGAAGCCGCAGGGGGAGAGCACGTAACACAAGAACTGCGTAAGATAGAGCTTGTACCAAGACTACAAAGGCCACACGCTGACACGCATTTAGCTGAAGACTATGTAAGCTAACCTTCAAGTTTCAACCACGAAACTATCAATATATCCATCCAGAGCATTCCCAGTCGGTTCAGCCCTTGGATTTGCACACAAGTCCGTCGGGCTCTGGTGGATGTCAGTAAAAGCTGGACCATCGTTTCCCTTGATTATGCGTGTTGGATTAAGCTAGACGCGTCACAGCGTCACTACCTCACTCCTCATTTAGCTCCTTCCCCACTTGAATCCATGCGCTA
The DNA here is from genome assembly GCA_008326285.1 of Oryza officinalis. NCBI lineage: Eukaryota > Viridiplantae > Streptophyta > Magnoliopsida > Poales > Poaceae > Oryza > Oryza officinalis. The sequence goes on along the minus strand of BDMV01000002.1, from coordinate 57,707,615 downwards.
CACTTCACTCCTTGTTGCGTCATGTTCGACGATCGATCGAGTATTCGAGTTGCGGCGCGATGCTGGCCATTCGTTCTCACGGACGAGCTCCACGCAGAGATGATGGCCATGCATATGTCACGTAGTAATCACCTGGCTCCTTTAAAACGTTGAAATTTCAGTTGTTTTTCGTAAAATCACTATGTTCCTGTAGTAATTAATTACGTAACAAGTAGCAGGGCGTTGGAGGTTGGTTCAGTCAAATTAACAAGTAGCAGGGAGATTAAGCTGTAGCAGAGCAATCTCAATTCGATCTCTAACTAGAATGGTTTCCCTAACATTGAATAATATTTCCACAACGAATAAAAGATTATGTGAGAATATATATATGCATGAAATGAGGAAATCGAAGAAATGACATGTTTCTACACAATATGTAAGCGAGAAATGCGTAGTGTTAAAAGAGCGTATCGAAATAGTAATGTTGTATTAGCGGAGTATTAGCGTGACGTAGATGATTAAAAAAAAACTTCACCAATAGTGGTCATTAGATGAAAGATCTTTATGATTTGACTTTACATGAAGAGAGCCGACAATTCACAATGCACTACCACATCCGCAGTGGGGAAACAGGCTCTTTTACGCACAAACGAAACAAACAACATGACGTGCAGTATTAATGTGGCAGGACGAGTTCAGGTGGGAAGGAAGTCAAGGACCGAGGTAATAGCGAGCTAGGGACGGTGGATTTGTGTGTAAATCGATGGGATCAATCTTACAGTGTGCACCAGAGCACCAGTGCGGCCTCCCAATTCCCAAACCACCGAACCAGTGAGCTTCGTTGACATTGACGAAGCGCGCGCGTTCAGACTCGTCAACGAAGCTGTTTAATATAAGGAAAATTTTAACATCTTTAAGAAAATTTCTCAAGATACCAATATTTTACGCTAAAAATTTTAGTATCTCAAGATATCTAATAGTAGAGGTATATTTTTATATTAGAAAATACGATTTCTCTCGATACCTTCTTAAGAATGATAAAATTGCTCTTAATATAATGACATAATTGATTTTTTTTCTTAAACTTTAAGTAACAGTGTTTATTTAATTACTCAGCTAAATAATATGAAAATAGTACCACCAAATCTTTCATCAAAGTACTTTAAGCATTTGTATATTTGCATAAATATTTTTATATAAATCAAATGGTCAAATGAATTTAAAAGGTCAACCGAGGTAGCATGTCGTCACAAGCAGCACTATCATCTACTCCTAACTATTTATATGGATATGACAGCCGGCAATGTTAGCAAGCAGAGCAATGAGGCTAGAGTTTAGCTACTAGCATGTTAGAAATGGCTACCAGTACCCTGTGCCTGCAGGCGGCTGCCCTCGTCGTCTTGATCGTCTGCCTGGCGCCGGTGGCACCAGCGTGGGCTCAGCAGCCGCCGGGCTGCCCCGACAAGTGCGGGAACACCAGCATCCCCTACCCCTTCGGCATTGGCTCCCGCTGCGCCCGCGACTTCAACTTCCGGCTCGTTTGCAACCACACCTACTCGCCTCCGCGCCTCCTCGTGTCTAACTCTAAAGTCGAGCTGGTTAGCCTGTCCCTCGATGGCGAGGCCCGGGCCCTCATCAACGCCACAAACGATTGCAGCGCCCTCATCGACGCCAGAAGCGATGTCAATAACAGCGGTGGCTCCGGCTACATCAGGTACTCAGATTTGAGGACGGACCTGCCTTTCTCTGATGTGTCTTTCGGCCGTAGCGCCGCCTACCGCTTCTCCGCGGCAAGGAACAGGTTCGTGGTGCTCGGTTGCCCCGTCCTTGGTTACTTGGTTGACGCTGAGGAATACTATGTCAGCGGCTGCATATCCATGTGCCGGAAGTCGCAAGCCGGTGATGACTTGTCGAGCCGGTGCACCGGGGAGAGGGGGTGCTGCCAGAACACCGTACCCCGGCCTCTCAACTTCTACAAGCCTTACTTGCTCAGCTTGAATAAGACGGCGGAGGAGAACCGCGCGCAACCCCTCTACCATCGCCTCAACTCGACGGCCTGCAATTACGTGTTCCTGGTGGAGGACAAGTGGATCGACACCACGTACAGCTATCGCGTCTACTTCAACCGAACCGGCGACTTCGACGTGCCCGTCGTGCTCGACTGGGCGATTCGGAGCGTCCGCAACTGCAGCGTCGCCAAGCGCAACGCCACCAAGTACGCTTGCCGGAGCGAGCGGAGCGAGTGCTTCGACGCAAGCGACGGCGAGGGATACCGGTGCAGGTGCTCCAATGGCTACCAGGGCAACCCTTACCTCGACGGCGGATGCACCGGTACGTACTACGTACTCATTTTAACCCAATCAACTGTTACTTGTCGTCTCTGTATTCCCATAGATATATATGCTGCGGTCTGATCAGTTTGATGAAATTTCTTGGCAAAAACGGAAGACATCGACGAGTGCCAAGACAAAGAGAAATACGGATGCTACGGAGACTGCACAAATACGATAGGAGGGTATACTTGCAGATGCCCTCGGGGGACTATTGGAAATATCCACGAGAAGAATGGTTGCCACCCTAAGGACAAGTTCACGTTGGCTCTCAAGGCCGTTACGGGTAATGAACTAACCCACCATGCAACATTTATGCACTTGCCTCAACTCTCAATGGTTCTATATATATCCAGCAATTTCTTCATAGACGAATAAGCCGATGTGTATGCAACGTTCATGATCTATCAGGGGTTGGCCTCGGTGTGTTCATGTCGGTGTTCATGGCCTTCTGGCTCCACCTGGGGCTTCAGAAGAGGAAACTCATCAGAACAAGGCAAAAGTTCTTCGAGCAGAACGGTGGAATCCTTCTGCAACAGCAGATGCGTTCCTACGGTGGCGCTGGCGGTGGAGCGGGCGGGTTCAAGATTTTCTCCACGGAAGAGCTCAAGAATGCGACCAACAACTTCGCAACCGATCGCATTCTCGGCCGCGGAGGGTACGGCATCGTTTACAAGGGCGTCCTGGAGGACAACACGGTGGTGGCCAGGCCATCAAGAAGTCAAAGATGATGGAGGAGGCCCAAACCAAGGAGTTTGCAAGAGAAATGTTCATCCTCTCCCAGATCAACCATAGGAACGTCGTCAAGCTGCTTGGTTGCTGCCTTGAAGTTGAAGTGCCCATGTTGGTCTATGAATTTGTCTCGAACGGTACCCTCTACCACTACATCCATGGCAAAGACCCCGAAGCTGACATAGCACTTGATACCCGTCTTCGGATAGCGGCAGAGTCAGCCGAGGCGCTCTCCTACATGCATTCGTCGGCTTCACCACCTATCCTCCATGGAGACGTCAAGACAGCAAACATCCTGCTTGATGACAAGTTCGACGCCAAAGTCTCAGATTTTGGGGCGTCAAAACTAGCACCAACTGATGAGGCCGAGATTGCAACGTTGGTGCAGGGAACTTGTGGGTACCTGGACCCTGAATATCTAATGACATGTCAGCTGACCGACAAGAGCGACGTCTACAGTTTTGGTGTTGTCCTGCTGGAGCTTCTAACCAGGAAGAAGGCATTGTACCTGGATGGTCCAGAGGAAGACAGGAGCCTGGTGTCATGCTTCACCACAGCAATGAAAGCTGGTCGTCATCAAGAGCTTCTTGACAGCCAGGTAAGGAACGAGATGAGTGATGAAATGCTCACAGAGATTGCACACCTCCTGATGCGATGCCTAAGCATGAACGGGGAAGAACGACCGACGATGAAGGAGGTAGCAGAGAGGTTGGAGATGGTGAGGAGATACCAGCAGCACCCTTGGGCTGAAGCTGAAGGTATTGCCGAGGAGAATCAGAGCTTGCTCGGCATGGAACAGTAGAATTCAAGCTACCAATTCAGGCAGCATGATGTTCTTGATCTGGAAGAAGGAAGTACATATACATTTAGCTTGTAGATAATGTTGTTTGCGTTAATCTTTTATAAATTAATAATACCTGGATTTCATATACAACTCTTACCTTCGATTTCTATAATCCTTAGATTTTATATACAACTCTTAGATTATATTTCTATAAGGTCTGGATTTCATATATAACTCTTAGATTTTACTTTTAGAATTGGTGGATTTCATATACAACTCTTAGCTACTATTTCTATAATCCCTAGATTACAAATACAACTCTTAACTTTTATTTCTATAAGGTCTGGATTTCACATAAACTCTTAGATTCTATTTATACAGATATAATTGTATTTTATATACAACTATTTCAATCAATCTATACCGTTATAATTTGGACCCGCTATGATCTAACAGCTAACATATTTTTTTTCTTCGATTAATGTGGAAATTTCTAGCCTTCACAGCGCACGTGTCATCTTATTTTAAGATTGTCTTAATAATATAATAGATAGATAGATAGATTTTTTTCTCTGTAATATGAAAACACATCCAGGGAGTGCAACCAAAGAACCACCAAGAAATTTATGTGGTCTGTAATATAAAAGCAAGAAATTGCATAGACAATAGAGAAGAATGATATGCAACTATGAGTATTGAAAGGTACATGTCCGTTCTTCTCTTAAAAGAAAAGGTAAAAACAACATGGTGTATGGACAACTCATGATCATTAAATAGAAACATATAAATAAGAAGATACGGGCTTTGCAGACCTTCCTATGTAGTTTTATATTTACCAACCATTTGAACAATCAACAAATAGACTTAACTAGAATTTGAAGATATCTAGGGGAACATATGTTGTGCACTCACGGGCGAGCGCATTCAAAATAGAACTTCTTGGAATATTCCAAAAATATTTCTTTATGTACCTTTTAGAGTTTTAGTTGGAGAAATCTGCCATGAACTTCATTGACAGACGATTAATTCAAGCCTCTCACTGTAGGCCATAGTGACAAACCAACAAATTGTTTTTTACCAGCTCCTTTTGTCAGCATCCTTCAGTGTATTGATCTTGGCCTTGATTACTTCTTACTTCTTATACCCATAGTTAAAAAAACATTTCTCCCCCACTGGCAAGAGCTTCCACTTCTGCATGAAACCAAGAATATAAATGGCTAAAAGGCTAAAACCCACATGATATGATAATATATGCTGATAATATCACCAAGAAAAACTTAACTATTATTCCCACTGCATAATCATTAAGATGCTTAAATAATGTACTTAGCCCTTATGAGGCTGCACAATGAGAACTATTATTAGTGACAATGATCAGTAAAACCAACGAGCAACAAATATATGATCCATCCCGCAACAAGCTGAAGTAGATGCACATCAAATCCACCAACCACAGGCCTTAAGTTGTGAAACTAGCAAATGCCTTGGATAGTTAGAAAAAGAATCAAAAACTTTTTGTTATGGTCGCGGTGGTTGCGAGAGTCACCATTACTTATAATATCACTGAACATAACAACATGCTAATAAGACAGACTATTAATTATTGGCAGTGATGAGTTCACATCACATAACCAAATCATTCAAGCGTCATGAAAAAATCACCATCACCCCATTAGATCGAGTTCAAACTAGTAGTGGTAAATAAGATGGAATCACAAGGTAACGCCACAAAATCAAAGATATACTGTAAAGTGAATTACATTGGATTATCATGGAGCAATTTCTCCCTAAATACCGCCGTGTATGGGTCAGGACCATCATACTCCCAGAGTTGGTCGTCCAATGAAGGGAGGCGATCGTCCCTGAGAGGAATTTTTTCAACACGGAGTGGGTCATCTCTGCATGCCTGATTTGACTGGAATCAGACCAAATTACCAATGTAGTTCCCTAATCAAGCAAAATATCCATGATGCTGGCTCACATATTGCTCATTCATTCAGACTGCGATGTGCGGCGCCGGTGAGACAGATTGAACCACACTCGCACAAGTCGAAGAGTGGACTAGAGTGAAGAAAAATTAGTAGAGTTATTCATAATTTTGCGGCGCGCTCGGCGGAGTAGGAACAGCCTGCGGAGGGCGTAGCGGACAGCTCCCATAGGATGGAACGAACAGAGAGCTTCTGGTAGACACCATGTCAGGCGGCGGCGGCACTGGAGGAAGGGTTCCGGCTGCCGGCCGCTGACCTGCGTACACAGGTAGAGAGTATGCGGGTGGGGAAGAGGATGATACTTGGGCCACATTGAGCCTCAAAAACCTTGGTAAAGAAAAAAAGAATAAATCTATTTTTGCCTCCCTCACCTCTTGCCCTCGTTGAATCGCCTCCCTCAATCGTAAAACCGGATATAATGTCTCCCTTATATTTAAAAACCATTGCAAATCGACTCTTTCAATGGTTTTGAAAGCAGTTTTGTCCTACGTAACGCTTATGGGACTCACATATCGGTGAAAAAAATAAAAAAAATAAACAACCCCACATGTCAGTCATCCTAATCTCATTTTTTTCCTCACCTCTCTCTTTCCCATATTCTCTCTTGCCGGTGGAGGAGAAGCTCGAGCTCCGCAGCGGTGAGGGGCGCCACCGCAACGGCTGGAGGGGGGGCGAGATGCAGAGCAAGAGGGTTCCGAGGAGCACGGTTCTCTAGCGGCACGCTCCGGTGGCGGCGATGAAGCTTTTTGCCTGTGTCTACAGTTGTTCAAGGGAGGCGTTAAATGGCACAAGCATCAATGGAAAAGTTGTTCTATGCATTGAATTAACTTTGAAACTTTTATTTGGGTTGTGAACTTTGCTAAAATGCTTCCTGAATTCTCAGGCGATGATTTCAATTTATCAAAAATTGGAAATATCTTTGAGATAGAAATTGTGAGTTTTCAGCAGAAACATAAATGCATGAGAACTACAAAACCACGACGCTTCGCCGATGCAGGGTGGTGTGATTGCGCTGGAGAGATTCAATGACCGTTTGGGGAAGGGAGGCGGCTGCACACTGGATGGCGAGGGGACGGATGGGGTGCGAAAATCGGACAACAGGATTACAGGAAGGTGGTGGCTAAGGGCGCTGGGATTGCAAGCAGGTCAGAGGTGAACCATGGCCCATGGGTGCATAATTCTGGTGTTCTTGCTGTTTAATTTAGATGTAGTTATCTTCCATTTTTCTTCACACCTTACACATTTTGATTAGATGATCATTCATTTGTTATATTGATGTTCATTCAAAAAATGTTGTATCGCACTGAATAGTAGGATAACTGATGCAAATAGACAGGAGACTTAAAAATCACTGGTTGTCACTGAATAATAGCTGTACTTCATAGATCCCAGAAAAAAAAATCAATGCATGGACATGCCTTACATACTCACGTTGCAGAAGACAGAGGAACCATCGCGAAACGTCCCCGACCAACGGCCGCTCCCGCCGACGGAACCCGTCTTCCGTTATCTCGAGTCAACTAATCGCCAGTATGTGTTCGTGGCGGAGGACAAGTGGATCAAAACCAACTACAGCTGTCGCGCCTTCACCAACCGAACCAGCGACTTCAGCGTCCCCGTCGTGCTTGACTGGGCCATCCGGAACGTCGCCAACTGCGACATCGCCATGCGCAACAGGACGGACTACGCGTGCCGGAGCGCGCACAGCGAGTGCTTCAACACCAGCGACGGCCAGGGGTACCGGTGCAGGTGCTCCAAGGGCTACGAGGGCAACCCCTACCTCGACGGTGGATGCAAAGGTGGGTGCCTAAACGCAACGCCCAAACACCGATATCCTCGGCAAATAATAATCTTTCTGACGTAAGAAATAAGTGATGAATATGTTTGCTTTCCCAACGCTAGACATCATGAATGCCAACGCCCAAAGGAATACTCGTGCTTCGGAAAATGCACAAACACAAATGGAAGCTACACCTGCGAATGCCGACCGGGGACTAGTGGAAATGCAACCCAGGAGAATGGCTGCCTCCCAACGGACAAGTTCACGTTAGCTCTGAAAGTCGTTACAGGTATTCAATCGGCCGGCTATCAAGCAACATTATTAATGCACTTATTTTCTTCTCGAGAACTAATGAATATCATTGGCATACTACCATGTTCAGGGGTCAGCGTCGGTGTGTTCCTGTCAGTGTTCATGTGGTTTTGGCTATACCTGGGGCTCCAGAAAAGGAGGCTCATCATAACGAAGCAAAGATTCTTTGAGCTGAACGGTGGCGTGCTTCTGCAGCAGCAGATGCGTTCCTACGGTGGCACCAACAGCGGAGCGGGTGGTTCAAGATTTTCTCCAAGGAAGAGCTCGAGAAGGCCACCAACAGCTTTGCTGCCGACCGTGTTCTCGGCCGCGGTGGCTACGGCATCGTCTACAAGGGCGTCCTGGAGGACAACACGGTGGTGGCCATCAAGTCAAAGATGATGGAGGATGCCCAGACCAAGGAATTCGCAAGAGAGATGTTCATCCTCTCCCAAATCAACCACAAGAACGTCGTCAAGTTGCTCGGTTGTTGTCTCGAGGTCGAAGTTCCCATGCTAGTCTATGAGTTTGTCTCAAATGGCACTCTCTACCACTACATCCATGGCAACGCCCTCGACACCGCCATATCCTTGGACTCTCGTCTTCGGATAGCAGCAGAGTCAGCAGAGGCACTCTCCTACATGCATTCTTCAGCCTCACCAACAATCCTCCATGGAGACGTTAAGACGGCTAATATCCTCCTCGATGACAAGCTCACCGCAAAAGTTTCAGATTTTGGGACATCAAAACTGGTGCCTAATGACGAGTTCGAGATTGCAACTCTGGTGCAAGGGACATGTGGGTACCTAGACCCTGAGTACCTCATGACATGTCAGCTGACCGACAAGAGCGATGTGTACAGTTTTGGTGTTGTCCTCCTGGAGCTTCTGACCAGGAAGAAGGCGCTCTACTTCGGCGGATCAGAGGAAGACAGGAGCCTCGTGTCATGCTTCATGACAGCGGTGAGAGACGGTCGCCATGAGGAACTTATTGACAGCCAGGTGAGGAATGAGATGACAGAGGAGGTGCTCCAACAGATTACACACCTCGTGATGCGATGTGTGAGCATGAGTGGTGAGGAACGGCCGATGATGAAGGAGGTCGCTGAGAAGCTGGAGATGCTGAGGAGATACCAGCAACACCCCTGGGATAAAGGTGATGCCAATCCTGAGGAGAAGCAAAGCTTACTTGTCATGGAACAGAGAAATGTGGATCAGAAGTTCAGACACCACCATGACTATGATCCTGAAAATCTAGCTTGCAGATCCTAGTATTTGTGCCATTCGGGTATGACCAGTGTTTTGGGTGCAGAAATAAAATGGATAGATTGTTACCTTGAATGTGCGTTGGTACTAACCATTCCTATGTTGTGTCCAAAACACACTCAGGAATAAAAATATTGCTGTCTCTCCGTTGTCCGTTCAGTTGCAAGAAATCAACCTATCAGAATAGAACTTTCAGTCACAATAACGTTGTGAAATAACCCCAATAAACTGGTGGGTCGCACAATTGCACTGGTTTTTTTTGTCATAATTCTTCTTGTGGTGTTGTCATAACTGTCTCTGTAGCAAAATAACATTCGATTCAGGTATTTATAGCAAGTGGCAAAATCAAAATTTAAAATTAAATGTACTTTACAAACTATTAGAATGGAATATTTGCTTAGCTAAATTATAGGTCGCTAAACAACTGGACTTACAGGATTGTTTATGGGCAAAAACTGTGCCTTGTATTTAGATAGCTGATGATGTACCATGCAGTCCCCAGAGAAATGCATCATTCACAGCTTCCTAATAACGGAATAAGCCTCCCAATGTAGGTCGTAGCACTCAGCATCCCATGATAAAACTTTTGACATCGCATCCTTAATACGCCAATCCCACTTGGAAGGGTTGTTCTTCTGCACATTTGAAGCAACTTATGTGTCTATTCAAGAAGCAAAGAATTTATATAGCTTATTCGGGGATGTTGTTTTAGCTTCCTATAAGCCTTTTTTTTTCTTGCGGATTTGGCATGTCCTAATGATCCAACAGCTATTCCAAAGGATAAGTGTTAAGTAACTAAGTAAGTAGTGCCCTAGAGATTGTGAACTTACAATGCCGTCAAGAGCTTGAGAAAGGGACAAGTCCCCATATGTTGAGATGATGTACTGAGAGAGGGCTGTGTTGGGGTAGTCATGCCACTCAATTTGCCTGGTTACAAGTAAATTTAAACACAGAGCCATAAGTACACATAAACACATTATTCGCCACTTCTTAGTAAACTTGACCACACATAATTGCCAATTGGCACATCAAACATCTATCAAATATTTTGCACTTTTCACCTGGATCCATTACTGGGAAAGTTTATCTGTACTGGTGCAGATCCATATTTTATTGCCCTCATCTGCCCACAAAGACAAGAGTCAACTTGCTAGTACGAGAAAAAGTAGTGAGGTTATAAGCTAATTTTCATTGCACAATTAATTTCATTTTCATGTATGTCAAAAATCAAAATATAATTCCGGTAACTTATGATGTCGCTAAGATCAACAATGCGTACACAAGTACACAGCTAAAGCGGACATGCAAAACAAAAATGTCACCAAAGAACAAAATTATATCTGAACTGCAAGGAGTTCTGATCAAAGTGCTTGTCAATTGCTTCATTTCACTGTCTGTGGAAATGAAGTTGCGCTAGTTATGTGTCAAGGAGCTGATTTCACTCTTGACTCACTGAGTATCTACCAATAAATCATACTCCGAAAACTGGAGAATCCCTCCTTCCATTAAATCATGTGATACTGACTTTTTCTAAGTTTTTGGACGCCATTGCGAAGTGAACATTAGCTTACTAGGCAGAAGCAGGAAATAGAAAAAGTTTTACGTACCGCTATTTGTAGCGGTGGGTCGTAAAAGGAAGAGCACAGAAATATATCAGAACCTGCAAATATCAAATGTTCCAGGGCCTCATCGTATATCTCAACAAACATTACTCTGTCTCCCTGTTTGATAAATTGAAACAAGTGAACCGAAATGTAATGTTACTCTACAGTCTCCATGAACATAGAAAGCTTTACACAGGTTACTAATGATAGACATGGAACAGTAATACTTATACCTTCAGTTCTTCCTTTAATGCCTCCACTGTTGAGTTCATCACAGGCCCTTTGTTTTCCATGAAGATGACCTACACAGTATAAACTCTGAAAACTACGCTAGGAGAGAGCCTGAGCCCAAAGTGAAGGTCCTAAATTAATAATTAGTAACACAAACCTGAGCACCTCCGTGCAGAGCAACACGAACAGCTTCCCTAAGACCATCAATATTCGAATCACCATTGCAGATACACCCGACCTGACAAACGACATATACTTCATGAAACACTGTAATGGCTAAACAAACATATGTTTTTTTGTGCAAGACAATGAGAATTATGATGTACATACAACAATGGGAGTACCACTGTGGAGTCCAAGGCGTCGCTTAAGTGCCTTTCTGCAAAATGATTTTCCTTCAATGTCATTTGGAGAATACCTCTGAGGAAGATAAATGTCTTTGGATGGATCCCAAAGCTCACCATCCAATCCATGAGAAGCAACCAATACTTTCTCCCTGGAGAGGAAACAAAGTTCGTGTGTGAAACAAGAAACTGCAGTCATGGACATTCATTAGCCCCTACAGGCTACAGGGAGGAAAATATAAAAAGCAAAACAAGATGATAATTACTTATGTGTAGTTAATGTTGCTTCCAAACCATGTCCTAAGCCTTCGATAGCCATATCTCTTGGGAGGGTTGAGGACATTAACAAAACTTTATTTGAGTAAACAATACCTCCCTGAAAACAAAATGACCTGAAGCTCATAAAAAGTTTTCTCAGGGATATCAAGGAGTCAAGGACTTTCATATCTATTTGAGTAAACAATACATCCCTGAAAACAAGATGACCTGAAGCTCATACAAAGTTTTCTTGGGGACATCAAGGAATCAAGGACTTAAAACACATGTCAATCAAGATTAATAATACCGATATTATTCACAGTTCTGATAATGTCAAAACAAAGTCGTTCATGTCAGCAAGCAAAGTTTTCCTTGTGATAGTTCCACACAACACATGAACCACAGTCTGAATATATAGTTGCATGAAATAAAGCTTGCAAATATGCAAGTGCCAAGTGATCGCAGTTGCCATGGTGCATTGGTGCTTGCCTTATTCAAAATTAAGCTTCACATATTTATCATTCAAAGGATTATGTGTGAAACAATTTACTTCTGTCTAGCATTTTGATATCTTCTTCAAGCACATCTTTGAACTAGTTTCTTATAGAAAGTTGGAAGTGTCATGAACAAAGGATTAAATATAAAGATGAAAGAAATTTAGAAAAAACAATAGCATAGTCTTCAATTGTCATATGTCACAGTACTCAACCCCTGGCATCAACTCCTAAAATTTTAAGAAGGCTGACCTTTAGAACATTAACAAGATTTATCTTGCTATTATCCTGCAGACGGTCAGGGCGATGAAGTTTATGAGGATCAAGTCCGCACAATTCCAGCGTATTTGGATCCTCTAGGCACTGCATATAGGATTTTTTTATTAATATGTCCATTAAAGTTTAAATATATTTGAAAGACAAAAATCTCTAGTCTATCCAAATTTCGCTGTGTTGTTGATAAAATTTTGAGCACCGTGATGCCTGAAAGAGTGAATGAGCTTATGATGGTAGTGGTGCATACATATTCCAATAGGGTACTCACTGAAAATATGAATTAGCTAATACCGCCAGTAATAACAGATAGGTCCCTAATAGATATTGCCAGAAAAGAAAAGGAAATAGCAGAGAAGGGTTCCTTTCCCATATGGTTACTGGTAACCAACAGTGAACATTTGCTGTGTACTTCTATTTCTCAATTTCAAGGTCTAATGAAACAATTTCACCAACAAAAAAGATCGACAGATAATTTGAAGATATGATTTACTGCATCAGAAGGATTCATTTTCTTTATTCTTCAGATATTTGATATTAGAACAGATTATGTTTAGCAACTGTGATCAGCCTGTTTAATTAAGAACATCAAATATAGTTAACCAGTAGCAACTCAAATAAAGCATATATGATATATACTTGCGAAGTCAAGTCTTGACATGTCAGTAATATCCGAGTGTTCCCAAGTCCCTGAAAATTGAATACAACTTATAAGGAAAAACTTCACATGAGGAATAACAAAACGACCAGATGATTTTCTGCAGCATATAAAAAATTCAACTACTCTTCAGCATCTACATTTCTAATACTTTATAGTCGCTCTAAAGACTGGGAAGAATCTTTTGTGCAATAATATCCAATATAAACAGGGGGAATGAAGGTGTATTTTTCTGTATGCAGAAAATAATAATGGTCACATCAATTTCCTGTCTGTATAACAGTGTGTATCCGTTCCCTGTTTTGTTTTCAGAAGTACTAATCAAACCTTGCGATACTAGGAGACAAGTGAAAAATATATTATAAGAAACATGAGATCTGACAGAAGAAATAATTTGTGATGTATGAAGTGTAAACATTTACACTGAAACAAACAATGTCTTTCAGAGATAGCATGACTGACCTGGTGAGCAAATATATCCCAGAATAGCGGCCCCACTATAGCAGTTTCCCAGTTATGTACATGCAAAACATCTGGCTGCTTTCCGGATTTTACAATATAATCCAATGATGCACGTGAAAAATAGGAAAATCTGTAATAATGTATTTATCAATGTTAAATGTAGTCAAATATGCTAGTTATGGTCTATATAATCGATCAGTTTGTTTCAGGCTCATATAACCCTTTGTCGATTACATACAGTTGTTTCTAGCTCAATACAGCACATGAATTGTTATGTACCAAACAAGGTAGCAGAGCAAGGGTCTAATAGATACAATCAACTGAAAGGAGGACCATATGTTAAAACATGCAGTAAGCACATATAATTTATATGTCACATACATCAGATAAACAGCATGGCACAAATATGTCACAAGTTGAGCTTCTGACAAAAGCTAGAGCTAATGATCAACAGGTATTCAAAATAGAATCAAAACAAAAGCAGATTCTTCCATATAGCATACAACATACCGCTCGAAGTCATCGGGGTAGCCATGTAACATATCGCGATCAAAATATGATAGCTGCATCGGTTCTATGAGTGTAAGACTAACACCACTTGATATACTGCACTAAAGAAGGTAAATTAGGAGGAGAAACCAGAAAACATGGCTAGAGATCTAAAAAATACAAAAGCACGCACAGCAATAAATTCTCTATGAAATTACTTTTTAAAAATAAGGTCTTGATGATAATCAACAAAATAAGAAATTTTTGTTATACTGATAGTACAAATTTACCCTGTCCATATTCTGTTTTTATGCCAACGACCGCCATAATAAGATTCATAGTCTGCTTCAGCTTTCCTCAGGCAATGAATTCCATCTTCATTTATGCCAGCATACCTGTTTTGGGTGATACCAGTGCAATTAACACAATAGCTTTGCTTGCAATACTTGGGGCATAAATGTGACACAACCAAAATCAGACTACATATAAAGCTCCAAATCCAACAAATTTATCAAAAACAAAATATCTGTCTTTTTAGAATAATGATCACTGTACTATGTATTATAGCTAAACATTGCTGAAAACCCACAAGAAACTGTTCCCATTTTTATGCCTAGTCCATTTATAAATATAATTAGCATTATTGCAAACATTTGAAAAAGGACAAAATTATTAGTTCACTGGTGATCACTTGCTTGTCACAAGGAAATTGCATACTTGGGCAGTATGACCTCCACCAAGTTCCCCTTTCTTTGAAGTGCGGAAGATAATCCAGTAACATAGGTTGCTAATGATCCACGTGATGTTATTGGATCCATTTCACTGCAGATGTGCACAACGTGTAGAGGTTTCCTGCAAACCAGTAATTTGAATTAACGATAGCTATGCACAATTTGTAAGTAGCAGTTATGATGGCAGAAACTCAGATTAAACAGGTAGTTTGTGCATCATAAAGAAAAAAAATGCAGTTTTAGAATTATGCAGCACAAAATATAAGCAGAAGGCATATATACGAAAAAAATTGTAGTGCATTTTGAATTTTTCATGCTTATTCAGGTTGAAACATGTATGTATAATGCAGTAGGATCTTTGAATATAATATGACAATAGTAAAGCTGGAATCTGGAGGACAGAGGTACTGAGGTAGTGGCACATACTCTGCTGGTTTATGCAGAAAGAGTCGCAATTCTGAGAGTAGTTCAGTATCTTGCTTATGATGAATATCAGAAAAGACGCTATGTATCATGTATCGGTTGTCAATAACTTTCTTTCTCAAATCAGACGCTTCTGTCATGCCAACCATACCAGAAATGGTCATTGTATCTAAGCGCAGAAGCAACTCACAGAACCTTGATGATTCTGCTATTTCTATGGAAAAACCTGAAATATGTAAAAGGAGAATGCAGCGTCAAATTTTAGGTCTGTCGTTTACCTCTTATTCTCTTAAGTTAACAATGATAAAGAGAAAATAAAAGTATCACATCAAACACAGGATTGAATTGCTCGATGTTATGCATCTCACATTCTATCTTCACAGTTAATATACAAAGTATCTTGGCATTAGGATGGTATCACCGCCGCACCTTGCCTTTCTGTTTCCAGTACTTCTATGTCCTGCAGAAGTGATTTATTTTCATCCTGCAGTTTCTTGAGCTCTTCCATGGCCACAAGCCGCTGCTTGTTAAGGTGTAGGATATCTGTGAAATTGAAGCCACCAAAACAGATAACGCTTTTCTTTTAGCAAACAACAAGTGGTGCAAATGGTTGACTCTAATTGAAAAGTGCCATAAGCATGCCACGCCAAACATCAAATGATACTGCTACGGTGTGGTTCAGCAGTAAGTTTAGATAAAAAAACGTAGTTATTACTCCGCTGAGCCTCGCTGAATAGCTCCCAGATGTCAACCCCCTCGTGTTGTTCATCAGCCAAATATGTTTCCTGCGACATCAGCTCTAAATACATGATCCTCTCAAACCATAAGAGAATGAATGCAGATACATGAAGTAAAATATATGGAGAAACGTGTTACAGATTCGAACTCTCACTGCATACCTGGTCATTGTATGCTTTCACGTTCAGCCTAAAATTGAAAAAATAGTACAAACATTAACCACTCGCTGCGTCAAATAGTACAAATAAAACTGAAAAAATCTAGAGATAATACGAGCGGCGGAGCACACACCGGACGGAATTGGAGCCCTCGTGATGGGGTTTGCAGCGAGCGTTCCCTTTCCCCTCCCTGGAATACACACAGATTCGAGGATCAAACGTCCAAACAAGCCACAGTGACAAATACCCACATGTTACTAGTGCGCGGGTGTGAGAGCGCCAGTGCGGTGGAATCGCAAGCAAGTACCTGGAACAGTAACACCGGGTGAGAGGCGCGAATCGAGGCTTGCGCGAGAAGACGAGGAGGCGATCCGCAGCGCCATGAGTGGGGCGCGGGAGAGCCCGTCGCCGGAGAGGAGGTGGAGGTGGTGGCGGTGGCGCGGCTCGCAGCGCCGCTCCGACGACGAGGCCCGGCGCATCCATCCCCGATTCTCCGCCGGTGCTTATCCCCGATTCGGCGTGCGAGGCGGCGGCAGCAGCATTGGGGTTTGGATTTCTGAACTCTGAGGCGGAGATGATCAGACGAGAGAAGAAGAAGAGTACAGAGAAAGGGAGGCGAGGTGCGCGCCGTGCGCGTGAGCGTGATGAGGTAGCGGTGGTGGTGCGGGCCGCGCCATGTTTATCAGGAGGGTTTGGAATTAAGCGGGTGGTTAATGGGCGTATTAGCTTTTCCTCTCTCTTTTCTTTTTTTTGGCGTTTTACTGTGGGTTCGGTGGGAGCGAGCGAGCCGAGGAGCCCATCACGTGCAACTCCTCCGGCCCACTACTGATCCGCGTCACGTGCCGTCTGTTGTAGCCTGGCCCATTTTGGACGAATCGTCAAGGCCCAACAAACGTGATAACGAGCCTTGCGGCCACAGTATTGCCGTTGTTGCTCGATCTTGTTCTTGCCGTCCGCGCGTATTGCATATGCAACCGCTCTGTCAACAATGGGAAATACTCATACGAGACCAGGCCTCGTGCACGTAGATGATACTAGGCTTAAAGGATAACTAACATACTGTATAAAATTTCGCCAGGCAATATATGTCGCTGACCCTGACCGGTCTTAACAATAGCTGATGGCGAGAAGATCGAGAAGGAGCACAGTAACACGTACTACTGCTTGTTTTAAAAAACAGCTGATCTTTTATATGGCACACAGTACATAGCTGAAAATATATATTGCTAGATAGCTGCAGGAATTAATAACCAGATCCAGATAAGAGTATGTGGTGCAGCTAGATTCAAACATGTACGTGCCGATGACATAATCAAGAAGCATGCACTGTTCATTCGATTAATGCCGTAAATTAATTTGTTGCATTCGAAGTCGATCGAAGGTGGCGTCACCCATGACGTCGCGGCCACGCCGTTCATCCAATCGACTCGACACAGGTGCATGCATGCATGCGATTGCACCTGGCTGGCCGGTTCCTGTCACGTCCACATCTCATCTCCGGTGATGACTCGTCCGTAAGAGGTAGCGTAAATAAAAAAAAATGTTTCACCACATTTCCATGCCTCCAAAATGTACCCATTAACCACGAGTACGTACGCCAAGAACTGATTGGTAATAACCGGTTAATTGTGATGTAGTAGAAAGATATCATTATTAGGCGTGGTACTATTCAAGAAAAAGGAATGACTGATTAACCACGAGTAGCACGACAAGAACTGATTGATAATAACAGGTTATATATGATGTCTGACTACATGTCCGTGGTAGCATCACTATTAGCGACCGGTATGATTCAAGAAAAAGGGACTGGTTATATATATTAGCCATGAGTGGTACGGAAAAAAATGATGCAATACATACATATATACTTTTGTTCAAAAAATAGTGTATGTCTAGATTTATTTTTATGATTTGGTTTTTTATGAAACGAGCGAAGTATAGCGTACTAGCATTACTATTGGGCGATACAATTCAAGGAAAAAGAGAACCCATTAACCACAGGAATCTAGCATGGCAAGAACTGATTGGTAATTAATAACCTTGGCACCAGACGGTATACAATTCAAGAAAAAAGGAACTGATTAACCACATGAGTATAATAACGCGGCAAGAACATATACGCTGCCAAACTGACTGCTGATCGATACCATGATCAAGTTGTCGAATTAATGAATCTATACTATATATATATATATATATATATATATATATATATATATATATATATATATATATATATATATATGATGTCCACTAACTTTTAAAACTCTATATGTAAGTTTGTCACATAATCACTCACTAACAATTATTATATAGAGTATTTTAAATATCATACAAACATGACGTATCATTTATAATTTTGTTGTATTTTTAGAACTTAATATACAAGCAATGTCAAATCATCGTCTCTACATTATTTTTATATTATTTAAACATATACATCTATCACTTTTATAATATATAACATATATTCATTCACATATCTCGCAGCAAAGCATGGGTACCAACTAGTAACAGCTTATTTGTTGTGACTCTTGTGACGCACTATCTTTTAGCTAGAAAAAAAGCCGATTAATTATTAACTACTTGCTCCGTTTCATATTATAAAGTCGTTTGATTTTTTTTAGTCAAATTTTTAAAAATTTGATTAAGTTTGTACAAAAATATACTAACATGTTCAATATAAAACAAACATATTATTAAAATATATTTAATATTAAATTTAATGAAACTAATTTTGTGTTGTACGTATTACTAAATTTTTATAAATTTAATCAAACTTAAAAAATTTTGACAAAAAAATATCAAACGATTTATAATGTAAAACGAAGTACATGTAACACCACGAAAACAGATAAGCGCTGCCAATTTTTACTACGTACAGAGATAGATCATGACTTGTCGAAATGGACAAACAACTTGGATGTGAACCTGTGATCGATACTTACGTGTATTTTTTTGTATCTTTTCACGTATGCGTATTGTATTATGCTCCAAGAATATTATACACAGCAGTGCCAGCCGGCGTCGATTCTAGACTTCCAAAATATGTGGCTTGCCTTTTCAGAATAGATGACAGTGATATATGTTTTTATCATATATGTATGGAGGCATGCGTATAGTAGTTGGCAACTTGTACAGAAACAAACGGTTGATTCTAGTGTGCTTCAGCAACATGCTCAGAAACAAACATTTCATTGGAGTCTGCTTCCATCATGCGCAAACACTGAGCACAACCATTTGTTTTTGTCAGAATCACTCATTCGTATAAACTAAAGCCAAATGAATTTAGATTAGATATGGTGCTAACCTATGGCCAATATAAAATAAACGTTGAGATGAGATATATAACCTCTCTTAATTAGTGGTGTAAAAACAATTCCAATTAGGTGCGAGGTGTCTATCACACACAGATAAACAACAGCACAAATGATATATCACGCCAGCTAATTAAGACTGCGGTCATTGGATCTAAGCTAAAGCCAGTGACCTGCACCTGCAGGCTGCAGTGACCAACCAACCACAAGCATTTCAGCATTTGTATTTGTCCTTTAATCGAGAGGAGGAGAGTGGAGATGGAGATGCAACTATAGCAATAATATTTTCAATTAATCCACTTGCCTGGTCAGCCCCCACAGCCAGGTTTGCAGAGCAATTATATATACAGAGTCCAACCCATATTCCACATATTCCATTTCTTTTCTTCCTGGCCTCAACAGCTGATGAAAAAGCTGGTCCATTTCCGTCGCCTGCTTTTTCGTTGTTAACATGATAAATTGTTACTAATCGTTTGTTATCAAGTTGGCGATCATGATTCGTTTGATTCATTATGCATGTATATATACACTTTCCGCTTTTGTTATCATATAGTAGTAGCTTTCTGTCACTCTCATTCAAGTGCAGCCGATCGATCGCGAGCGATGAGATTCCGGAACTGTGTGTTCGTTGACGTCCGAATTGAAGCAGAATATACGGTTAGGTTGGTAGCTAGGCTAGCTGCGAGAAAAGTAAGCGCGATACGATCGAGTTGAGAAGCCGGTGCGTCCAGTTTGGACTTTGGAAAACGTGGAGCTCGCTCGCGCGCTCGCGGGCGGAGTCGTCGTCGCCGTCCGTTCGAAACGCGCGGTTTGCCGGCATGGGAAGGAAGAAGTCGCAGCCGGATTCGCCGTCCAAGTAGGCGCGCGGGTGCAGTGCAGGCAACATGGCATGTGCGCGCGCGCGGATTCTTGTCAAGCAGCGGCAGCAGCCGCGCGGTCAATTCAACGGCGGAAACGGAACAAACGAGATGAAACGATCGATCGAATGGTGGCAGTTTCACTGTCAGGCTGTTCGCGATCCACTTGTCGTTGGTTTGAGCCGCATGCACATTGCATCGTGAACGATGAAATGTCGCTTGTGCAGTTGACACTGACAGTAGATCGAGCGCGTTCGCCGGTGCAGGTGGAATTCTACGGCGATCCGAAGCAGCGACGTAAGTTCTCGGTCGAGTTTCTGCAGCCTGCCTGCAAGCTACAGTTCAGGACTTCAGGCGTTCGACTATACTCCCTCCCGGGGGCGGAGACAGGCCTACGGCAGCTGAAGCTTTGAACCAGGCCTATGACAGCTGAAGCTTGAGCCCTGAATCTGCTTTCAAAATCATGGTTAAATTATCTTGAATCATCATGTAAATTAACTGATTGATCTGCGCAATTACGTGACTAATATCCATATAAAATTATTTATTTTTTACATATGATTTTACTTAAAAATTTGTTAAATAGCTATCTCATTGTCTTGGGATTTTGAAAGACCAAACCTTATCATCCTATGTTTCTAATTTTATAGTTTTTAAAAATCACACCAGTCGCTACCCTTACTCCTTTGTCACTCATTTATTTGCTTGCTCGATTTACCACGGCTTCTATTCGTTCTCCTTTGAACCTTTAAAAATAGGACATTGTAGTTTGTAGAGTTTATTGTTTCGTTAGGTTTTGTTATTTTTAGAAGTTCTGTCAAACGTCACCGCTGTACTCCTCTACGGTCCATTTGTTGCCTCCTCTATTTATTATCATTGAAATTTTAAAAATAAAACTTAATTATCGTTGGGGTTTATTTTTTTACTTTATATAAGTCCCGCCAACCGTCTGGTGGCTCCATCACTATACTGCTCTACGGTCCACCCGTCGCCTTCCCTCTTTATTGTCAATGAAATTTTTAAAATCGAACATATATCATTGGGGTTTATTTTTTTACTTTCTAGAAGTACGTCAATCGCATGACTGTGCTGCTTAATGGCTTACCCGTCGTCCTTCCTTTTTATCGTTATTGGGATTCTATTTAGGGTTTTTGTTTATAGTTTTTAGATGTTCTATCAACCGTCACCACCCTATTTTTTATGGCGTTATTGTTTCTATCATCTTTATTGTTATTTTTCATCGTTGTGTTTTAGATGAACTTTTTTTAAAAAAAAAATCATGTTTTTCATTCTGATATTTTGTTATTTATAAATTGTATTTATACTTGAACTCTTATAATTATTTTTTCATTTTCAGAATTTATTTTATTTTTTATTTAAAATTTTAATTAATCTCATGTTGTGTTCTAGGTGGTCTCTGCTTTCAATAGTTTTTTTTTTCTAATTTTAGTTATTTATAAATTATATTTCTAGTTGAACTCTTATATTTCTTTTTCTAATTTCGAAATTTTTTTATTTTTTATTTCGAATTTTAATTAATCTCGTATTATGTTATATATGGACTATTCTTTTAATGGTCCTTATTTTTTATTTCTAATTTTAGTTGCTTGTTAATTGTATTCTTAGTTGAACTCTGATTTTTATTTTTCTAATTTCAAATTTTATTTTATTCTTTATTTTAAATTTTAATTAATCTCTAATTGTGTTCTACATGGACTTTTTTTCAATATTTTTTATTTTTTATTTCGAATTTCAATTATTTCTAATGTATTCCTACTCAAACTTTTTTCTTTTTTATTAATGTGAGAATTTTTATTATTTATTTTAAATTTTAATTAATCTCTAATTGTGTTCTACATGGACTCTTTTTCAATATTTTTATTTTTTTATTTCGAATTTCAATTATTTCTAAATTTATTCCTACTAAAAAAATTTCAATTAATGTGAGAATCTCTAGCCTCCACAGTAAACGTGGTACTTTCTTTTAAGGCTGTTTTAATAATATAACAGATAGATTAAGAAAAAAATAAATAACTCATTAGTTAAGTCCTACCTTAGCTCTACTCTTGAATAATTTTCAGCTTCGTCACTGCTACATTCGTTCCAAAATATAAAAGTTTTGCATGAATATAACATATCCTAGTACTGTGAATCGAAAAAAAAGCTTGTTCAGGTTTGTAATGGTAGGATATGTCATATTCATCCAAATTTTTTTATATTTTAGAAAGAAGAAAATATATTATTTTCTCTCTCATGCAAAAAAAACAATGGCCCATTCTAGCACTAAACACATTTCGATGTGTTTTCCTCGTATATAAATCTAGACTACGTAACCGAGACAATCTCTCTTCGGTAAAAGATTTATACTACAACATGCATGCACGCGTAAAAATCCTGCTTAGGCATGCATGCATTTGTGGGCCTCGTTAGCTCCAGTTGATAAGAACGAACGAGAGGTACCAATCGTGGCAGGTTTTCATTACGCATGCAGAGGTGTCGATCACACAAGCTAAGACATGCATGCAGATATATAATCCCTACATATATATCCTCGTTCGTCATAAAAACCAAATGGATAAGGTGTTTAATGGTAATCACGGCAACACCGCAGCACAAAACAACAAAATGGCGGCATTTCCATATTCGTCGACGAGGCCATCGCATCGCTCGATGCGATCAAGACGATCCTATCTGAAAAAACCAGCCAACGAGACAGGCATGCATGTCTTGCTCTCCGGCCGTGCTCATATGCACAGTACCATTTGTTCACTGTTTCGCAAAAAAAAGGAAAAAGAAAAAAAACAGTGAACTTTGTTGATCACAGTTTGTAAAACCAAGGGGGTTAAGCTTTAAACAAATAAGAGACGGTAGTCTATTTCCTCACCTCTTTACCTTTTCCCTTGCAAAAAGCAAGATAATCATCGGAAAAATGGAAGATACACACGCCTACGTAGAGGCCATGTCCCACGCTGCAGCTGTGCAACCTGCGGCACTGTAGCGACACAGTATCCTCGTCATCACGCTCCAGGGAGGCCACGTTTCATGGCCCCCAATAATTCGCTGTTCTTTGGGCCCCACCGACCATACAGACACTTGTCCCGTGCTTACATCGGTTTCTGCACTAGTTAATCCTAGAAAAGAAAAAAAAATCCATCCGTTGGCCCAAACAACCAAACCCAACCCGTCCACTGCTCCCGTTTTATAATCCCCTCAACAAATAAATACAAATCTCCAAATTTTAAAAAGAAAGACATTATTAGGAGTAAGACAACATAATACACTTCATGTCTTCATCCATCTGGGGAGATGCGTATCTCATTTCTATTTTGCTCAAATTTATTTCCTTGTTAAATCATGAGTCGGTAACTAATAAAGCTTATTAATCACTATGCTAATGAGTAATTGAATGTTTAGCTTGACAAAATGGAAAAAGAGAGGGGAAAAAACTGAGACGCATCAGCAGGTAGGTTCGCTAGGAGCCAAAAAAAAAGGCGAGGAGGATATTCCATTTCGTCTCCTTGGCCGCTGCGTTTCTCGCCTGCATTTATAGGCGAGGCGGCCGCGGCGTCGGAGACCAGCGGAGACAGAAGGGGGAAGCGAATCGCGCATAGCATGAGCAGCGGCGGCGAGCTCGCGCTGAGGCAGGAGTACGTGATCGGCGACGAGATCGGGCGCGGCCGCTTCGGCACCGTCCGCCGCTGCTACGCCGTCGCCACGGGGGAGGCGTTCGCGGTGAAGTCCACGCCCAAGGAGCCGCTGCGGGAGGTGGAGGCGGCGGACGCGCTCGACCTCGCGCTCGCAGAGCAGGAGCCCAAGGTCCACCTCGTCGCGTCGGCGCCCGGGCCGGGGGCCAGCCCGCACGTCGTCGCGCTCCACGCCGCCTTCGAGGACGACGCCGCGGTGCACCTCGTGGTCGACCTCTGCGCGGGCGGGGACCTCCTCTCCCTCGTCTCCGCCCGCGGCCGCCTCCCGGAGCACGAGGCCGCGGACCTCATGGCGCAGCTAGCCTCCGCGCTCGCATCCTGCCACCGCCGCGGGGTGGCGCACCGCGACGTGAAGCCGGACAACCTCCTGTTCGACGGCGGCGGCGTGCTCAAGCTCGGCGACTTCGGGTCGGCGGAGTGGTTCGGGGACGGGCGGGCGATGACGGGGCTGGTGGGGACGCCCTACTACGTGGCGCCGGAAGTGGTGGCCGGGAGGGAGTACGACGAGAAGGTGGACGTGTGGAGCGCCGGGGTGGTGCTCTACATGATGCTGTCCGGGACCGTGCCCTTCTACGGCGCCACCGCCGCGGAGATCTTCCAGTGCGTGCTCCGCGGCAACCTCCGCTTCCCGCCGCGCGCGTTCGCGTCCGTCTCGCCGGAGGCCAAGGACCTGATGCGCCGCATGCTCTGCAAGGACGTCTCTCGAAGGTTCTCCGCCGACCAAGTCCTAAGTACGCATTAATCCTCTCCTTCGTTTTGCTCCAGTTTGTAATTTGAATTCATGATTCCCAGAAATGTGAGGTGTTTTTCTAACGATTGGATCGTTTGGTGTTGGTGTTGCAGTGCATCCTTGGATCGTGAGCCGTGGAGGAGCCGCGGTGATGGGCTAGTTCGATTCATGATGCTGCACTCCATCCATCCATGATCCATCCATCTGTAGATAGCTTTCTTCGGGCAAAGGACAAGGACTCGTCTGCTAGCTGTGAATCTTGGCTTCGTTCTGGATAGAGTTAGTGGCTTAGTGGCAGGGTTCAGTAGTAGTAGTGTATTAGTGGTTTTATTAGTGTTGTGTCCCGTAGGAGTTAGGACGATGAGCTTTGGTGAATTGGCTGGAATTTGGGAGCTAGCTATCTTCTACCCGAGTTTGTCCGATGTACATACAGTGATCTCCTTTTGGCTGAACTGAAGAAGAGAGTAGTCTCTCTTAGTGCGTAGGCTTGTTCAGATGAAAATTGAATCCAAAAACATGAGAAAATTTCTGTGAATCGCAGCTCACTGTTCAGTTCACCTAGTATGCTATTCGTTTCTGCTGCTTCCATAATTCCATCTTTGGTGGTTGGCTTCTCATTTTTCGATGCTTCCCATGATCCAATGTGTGGGCTATGATGGTCAGTGGTGACTGGCGCAGCGGTGCTCATGGATTTGGAAAAATTGAGGCGGCTGTTACTACTATGTTGGTAGTGGTAGTAGACCTAGTGGTTAGATTCAGATATTAGTAGTATCATAATCTTGGGCGTTGAATTAAAACTGAAGAACAGAAGCAGCCTGACTGACTGGCAGATCCGTGAGTGTGGTCGCGTGGTGGGGATTCTGGGCCGTCTGTTGGCGCAAGTAGCCGCACCCGGTGTCCCGGTGATGCCCATTTCTGCCAGTAAAACCGGGGGAAAGCAAGCGCGCCCAACCGCAGCCTCTCCAACCGGGTGGAGTCACGTTCTGCACCCTGCTCGCAAAGCAACCGCTCTCCCCCTCCGTCTGCACGACGACTGCACCGTGCAGCAGCAAGCAGAAAAAGCAGCACAAGATTTGCTTCCCCGTGACGCCTTTGGAAAACTGCTTTTGTTTCATGATCACCTGCACTTGCAAAGTTGCAACTGTTGTGTCTGTGTAATAAGTATATCTTGCAACTAACTAAAGAAAGATTTGGGATTGCTGCTAAAAGGTAGCATAACTAGGATTAATTAGGCGTCCCGTTGAATTTGTTAAGAGTCCTTCTATATATACGATCAGTGCGTATAACTAGCACCCGACCACGTTTCATTCATCAAGCCTTGTGCTTAGCTTTTTTTTCATGTGGCTCATGAAAACAGCAACTGTGTCTATGTACTGTACTAGTTAAGTCGAACGTGAATCGTACGCACTGGTCGTATGTATAGCAATTTTGATTTGTTAAAGGAGGATAAAAAATCAGGATTGATGAGATGATCTTGCTATACGGTCTAGTAGTAGAAGAAAGGATGAGGAGGGCAAGTCGCCCATGCGATCCTCAACGTTGGAGGCTTGGAACTTGGAGCGAGCGGGCGCGGCGCCCATGCAACTGCTCACCTTGGATGGGGCCTGGCAGGATGGAATGCTTTGTCACTATCGTCGTTTCGAGCACCACATTATTGTCGAAATGTCAACTTTAACATCTGCTAACCACACAGCCACACACCACGCGCTGCAGGCCGGACAACCTGACCACCTGCCCCACTTGCTCAGCGTCATGGTGTCCAGGTACAGTCCCCCCTGGCTTGCCCTTGTTGGCTTGAAACTTCAAGTTTCATTTTTTTTTTGGTTTTGTTTCTCGAAATATTCTTTTCCCCTCGATTTCTGTAAAACTGAGAAGGGGAAAAAGATAGTTCAAAAAAAAAAATCGCCTAACGTCATCCTTACTACTCATATTTGGGTTCTGGCTTTTTAAAGCTGCTTGGTTCTTGAATTTGATCTTCGTTGTTTTCCGCGTGATAGATAGGAGTAAGTTATGTTCAGTGCAAATAGCCATGACTAAAAAGACAAATCTGAGTCTCCGTTTGAAATGGAGGAGAATTTCACCTTCCCTGTGGGAATTGAAATGCTCCGTGTGAAAATCCCATACACGCATCGGCCCAAACCCGCGCGGCCCGCTCTAGTGAGCTTTCACGGGCTTTGTATGGCACGGCAATTAGTGGGCTGAACATTTTTTTTCCTTTTTCTATTGATGAGGTGCATATGTTGACCAATGTGCTAACAATGCCAGCCTGACAGACAGTTGAAGAATCAGCCGATGTACACAGACTATAGAACAACAAAACTATCAGATATTTTTAATTCAAACTGTTTTACAAAATTTTATTTGTAATTCTGCTAGACACGACAACAAATTGAGCCAGATCAACGAACATACTAACTTGTACGTAACTGTAGAACACATCATGCCAAATGCAAGGTTGTCACTAGAGCACTGATGCTGCAACCCTCTTCAGGGATTCAGATAATTTGAAGATATCAGATTCAGTGTGACCAGCTGACACGAACAGGCGGATTCCAACCGGAAGGCGACACTTGTCCAAACTCGATCGTTTCGTCGCTGCAATGAAGACTGAATCTTCCTTTAAGACCTGTGAAATTACAATTACGTAAAATACATTATTGGCTTAACTGCAAAATTCAAATCTCAAGTGCTTTTCAGGAATATGTTGAATCCACCACAAAATACCTTCTCTGAAATAACCTCAAGGAGCTCCAGGTCAGCAACAGCAGAACCTGTTGATGTCTTCAATTTGAGGAAGACAATAGGTGACAAAATATTACTAGCAATTTCGAGCCCCTGTACATCTGACAACTCTGCACATCAAATGCAAATGAAAAGATAAGTGGATGGACAAATATACAGCGAAATATCACAAGTACATCAAAATACTTGTAAGGATGCTACACATTGTGTATTTTCGGTACTTCGATTATAGCCCATAGTAAGTACATCACAGTTTTATAAACTAGGTTAGTAACGTATTACCAGTGCACTATGTTTGGTAAATTAATGGAAGCAAGAAATAGTAAAATTACTCAATAAAGGTGCCAAGAGAATAAGTGACCTTTATGCAGAAGAGTGATGTTTGATCTTAGATTGGCAAGAACCGATGGGTTCTCCTCCAGGTGGTCCACAGCAGAAATTGCTGCACTAGCAAGATATGGTGGTAACGAGGCAGAGAAGACATAACCAGAGCTGCTTAGACGCTGCAAGATGACAACAGTACAGCCAGTTAAAAATACTGAAGATGCAAGTATTTCTATACCATCATCAATATGCTATCGATCTAATCTGGCACCTACCTGATGATCAACCACTCTGATACTTCCTGTACAGAAACCACCATCCGTAGCTAATGCATTTCCCATTCCAGCAGTGATAATGTCTATTTTTTCAATCTGCATAGGCAAAGAATACTTAAAGAACTAGTAGAACTCAATTGTGCAGCAAACTAAGCTGGTCAACAAGGAAGATTTTCTTAATACAAATTGCCCTTGTCTACTGAGCCACTGATTATGCCTGCCCAGTTCTTTATTTGTTGTTTCATATGCGCTGTTGTGGAAATATATGAAAAGAAATGAGAGGGAGCACTCACGGGAACTCCATAATGTTCAGCAAGGCCACGTCCAGACTTGCCAAGAACGCCAAAAGAATGACTCTCCTCCAAAATAACACGAAACCGATATTTCTCCTTCAATCGAACTATCTCATCCAAGGGTGCAATTTGGCCAGAATTCTGTATCCAGAACAATAGACAGACTTTAGAAACAAATTCAGTCAGTGTATTTCTCAGCAAAAAGAATTCGTGAGTAAGCTACAAACCTGGTAAATAGCTTCCACAACAATATAGCGCCTAATCTTTTCTGTACGTTTGTTTCCATGAGTTAGTTTTTCCAAAGTGCTCGCAAGTGAAGCCATGTCATTGTGCTTGAAATAAACAACAGTGCTTCTTGAAAGCTGCAAACCATTTTGTACTGCCCAATGAACACCCTCATCACTGCATTGAATATGAATATCAAGATTAATTTTTATGAAGAACGTGACCATATTGAATTATTTTTTTCTGGGTGCAAAAACTAGCTAATAATTTTAAATATGAACAATGAAAAGAGATATAAGGACTGAAAGCACACACACACACACACAAAATCCACCATTTCGAAATTATGAGTTTCAGAAATGCATGATGGCTAGAAGGTCAAGTAGGTTTGTCAATAACACAGAAGGATTAGTGAGGTCCATGATACCATTTTACCAATTATACAAATTTCCAGAACTACAATCAAATATCTATGTTCATTTTACATCAGATGGTATGGCACGACTTGATTCATCAGAAAATGTTGAACAATATGTTACTAAATTGTTGTAAACAGGAGGAAAAAGGTTCACTTACGCTACAATGATATCTCCTTTCTTACAAAAGGCAGGAATCACACTGAAGATGGTTGATATCCCATAGGAGTACAAGATCGAATCTTGCGTTCCCAGGAACTTTGCTATTTTAGTCTCACAGTCAAGGTGAACATCTGAAAACAACAAAATGGCTAAGTTCCTCC
Organism: Oryza officinalis; assembly: GCA_008326285.1. NCBI lineage: Eukaryota > Viridiplantae > Streptophyta > Magnoliopsida > Poales > Poaceae > Oryza > Oryza officinalis. Next base: position 57,678,397 of record BDMV01000002.1, on the reverse strand, counting down.
CCTGAATTTGCAGTAGATACAAAGTATTGAATATAAGTTGTAACAGAACAATACAAACCAATCGTTCCATAAAAGCCACGAGGTCCGCATGATCCAACACCATATTTCTCCACCGAACCAATACAGGAATCCTGCAATTTCCTTATATATCACTCAAATGTTCTAAAAGAGTACTAAAGAAAAATAGCAAAAGCATGAGGTTCTTACAAGTATCTTTTCATTGCCAATCAAACCAAGGTAATTTGCTGACGCAAAGTTTATAACTTCTTTTCCATCAACAGTTGTATGTGGTCCAGCGGCACTGATCAAACAATAGAATATCAGTATTCAATCCTCTCGGTCTTGGTACAAAGATAGTGGGGAACCATAGCTATAATTGTGTGAACTCTAAATCATAGTTTGGTTGTAATTCTAGAACTAACAAGCTCTGGAGATCAACACCCATATTGCATGCTCCCTAGGTCCTAGTATCATAGTATAAGTGTACAACAATGCTTATATACCGACTTCCCTAATCCTTACCAAATGAAATGGCTACAAACTGAACCCATGCAATCATTAAAAAGAAAAAAAAAACTAGATTGCACCATAGAGCCTTTGGTGAAGCGCATAAAATACTCTACTGGTGACATGAAGGACTAATTAGAAAGGTCAACTTTATCGGGAGGGGATAGGGCTTGAAACGAACCTTTCTAATGTAGGTGCCTCAATCCGAGCTCCCTCCTTGATAGGTGGGCAGAGAGGCTCTGGTTGCCACTCATCACAGAGCTCATCAACCTCCTGTTGAGGGAAAAAAAAAGGCACCTGATTAACACACTTGATGAAGCATTAAGAAATGGAAAGAAACAGAAAAAAATACTTCCAAATTAGTATTAAGCAAAAGAAAGTGTAGCCCACCCTCTCAGTGAGTGGCTTCTTTGGAGGCTTGTAGCTCTTCCTGGAGAGCTGGAACAGTATGGCGGCAATGAGAAGCCCTTCCACAACCAAGTGTCCTGAAAAATCACAGAATCAGCTGCATAAGTTAAAATGGAACACAATAGTCTCCCACCACTCCAGAATTTCTTTGCTGCTGGAGAAAAGAAATAACATTTACCATCAATATGAATCCCAAAGACAACAGCACGAGCAAGCGGGGCATTGAACATAGCAGAAACCCGCGCAAGTGCTGCAGCAGTCGCATTCGCGACTGGCAACACCATGTCCATTCTCGAGAGTAGTTTCTTTCTTGTCCCAAGATTGCAAATTCAGCACCGTTCTAGACCTGTACAAACACAAAGAGCGAGACGCCAAAGCCCCAAGAATCAACTCGATAAACTGATCCAAGAACTACAATTTCTCTGCAACTGTTCCAAGCACGGAAACAGTTGGATCTAATCTAAGACACGGCCGAAAGACGTTACCTTTATCTCCCTAATTCTTCCACCCTGACAGATCTCGATCAAAAAATCGCGAACGAATTGCGCTCACCCGATTTACCTCAGCATCGAGCAGAGGGGCGGGGTTATATACATGGGCTAGGTGGCATGGAGGCAGTCGTGGTCGGCGACGGAGCGGACGAGGTTGGCGTGTGGAGGGCGGGTAAACCGTGGGTTGGCTGATGGTCGGAGATCTGCGGGTGGACCGCATCCGCGATTCCGCATCGGCGGCGCGGCGGAGCTCATGGTCAGCCTTGGCTGATCTTTTTTTTTTATGAAAAAATAAATAAAATAGATTTGTCAGTTTGCACGGACGGGTTCAACATTGGACGGCTATAGCCTATGGCACGGCCCGTTTCTGTGGCCTAAGCCCAGCCACGGCCCAAGGTGGAGGCGTGCCGGGCCAGGATGGCCCAGGCACGAAAATAGCCTGTGGGCCGGTAGAGCACGGCCCCAACAGAAAAAATGGAAATGATGAAAAAGGAAGGAAAAGAAAAGAAATGGGAGAGGGAAATGAAAAAAAGATGTGGAAAAGTTAGGAGGAAACAAAAAAGAATTTACAAAAATAGGTAAAATATAGGAGAGTATTGAAACATAGGCTGTGCCTCGCGGGTTGGGCCAAGCCAGGCCATGCTGTGCGGGAATGCAGGTCGTGCCTGCGTGCTCGAGCTGGCGTGGTAGGAAGGACCGGCCCATTTGCCAGGTATAAGGACAGCCATAGTATGTCGCGAGTGAAGACCAGGTTCCCTTTACCGTGTTTGGGTGGTTACTGCATCCTTGCGATATGACGGTTACCGCGGTAACCGTCAAAAACCGCAATAAATTTGACTTTGAAAATTTGAATTAAAAAAAAGAGAAACCACGGTATGGATCGCGGTTACCGTGCGGTTGAAAGCGGTTACCGCGCGGTTTGAAACGGTTACCGCGGGTTACAGCAACCTGAAAGCACTAAAGGCGACTACAGTAGCCGTAAGATACCGCGCGATAATCACTTCAAACCGCGCGATTACTAGCTCAAATCGTGCGGTAACCAAGGAAGGAGATATTTTCTCCTCGGTTGGACCTTAATGGGCCGCATGTAAGCATGATTAGGCCCATTTAAATTTTTCTTTTTCCTATTTCCTAATTGACTTTCGGTTTTGCCCTCAAATTTGAATTTATATTACTTTTTTTAAGAAATTTCTTCACCATAATACACTACAAAGCAAACACTACCTTCAGTATTTTTTTGATTTTTTTCGATTTTTTGAATTCGGACAAAATTTGTCAAACCGTACCGCGCGGTACGGGTTACCGATCCCGGCGGTATCGTCAACAATGGTGAAGACTACTCCATCGGTTCTAAAATTTGTCCAATCCATCTTAATTGCCATCGGTTCATGAATGGGTAGGGTGGTAACCAAAGCTCACGGCACACCGATGATGACCATTGATCGAAAATGGGAAGATGAAAGGAAGAAAGAAAGAAGTTATGAACACTCACAAGTGGGGGCCACCAAATGGTTTCATGTTTTTGCTGAGGTATGTGCCACGTTTTCTTTTTTTTTGAATCAAAGGGGCGGAGCCCTCCATTTCCATTAATAGAAATGTAGCGATTCTGCAAGAGTCCTCTACCCGAGAAAACCCAGGTCTAAGTGACAAGCTGACAAAAGTTCAGAAACGAAAGGAGCTAAGCAGAAAAACTAATTCTCAGAGCAACTGTTCATGTAGAAACTTAAAAGAACATGTAGCCCTTTTGAAAAGTCTACTATTTCAGAAAAAAAAAACTCCCCATTTCTTTCATTGTAACTCCATTCCTCCATTTTTCCTCATACGTTGTCCAGCCTTCGCCAGGTAGTCCTCCATTCATATCGTGATTTAAAGATTTCATTTGTGACCTGTTTTAGAAGATGTATTCCCCACCGCAGCTTTCTTTGCCCTTTCGCCGAAGTCTGCAAAATAGCCCAGTTTGACATCCAGTTACAAGCACAAAAGAGAATTTCAGTTGGATCAGTAAGAAAAATGTGGTTAAAACAAGCATTATTTTTAGCCTTCCAAATTGCCCAAAGAGTAGCAGAAATGCCAACCAACATCAACTGTGTTGTCATTCTGTCACAATTTTGTATCCAACCACCCAAAGTTTGTTGTAGGTCTTTGACAGGTTTTAAGTTGAATGCACAGCTCACCACATTCCAGGTAAATCTTGATAGGGCACAATCAAAGCTTTGTAAAAAGATTTAACACTAAACTTCCCATTCTTTGTTAGAATCCAATATAACATATCTTATTTATCTGTTAGTCTTATTTTATCAAAAAAAATTGTTGTTTTAGTTTGTCAGTCTGTCCCCAAACAGATTTTTCCTCAAGGTTATATGCCCCCGACTTTTTTCTTTCACACAAGCCAAAGGGATGTTTTTTTTTGACTGGGTAATCCTGTAAAGCCGAGGGAATTGTTTAGCTAAAGGTTTTCCTCCTATCCAATTACCTTCCCAAAAAAGAGTTTTTTTTGTCCCCTAGTTCCCTTGCGCAGAATTGCCAAAAAACATCTTTTTATTTCCATCAAACCCTGTCAGTTGTCAGTAGTGTGAATCTCCAGCTTTGGTTTTCTGCATTGCTAGAATTTTTTTTATGAATATTTATCCCTTAACAGCTTCTGCCACGTAGGCATAAAATGCACTAGTTTGGATTAATCTAACCAGTTTTAAAGTTGAGAGATATTTTTACACAAACACGATAGTTTAAAGGAGTAAAGTAGAATTATAAGAGAAAAGCAACAACCACCTAAAAAAAAAAGAGAAACAAATAATGGGGCTGTGCTTATGTGATGCCCGATACGGTACCACGTACCTTGTAGGCGATTATCAGAAACCAATCGCTCACCGCGAGCGTTCGCCTATTAACAACGTCCCTTAGGCTCACAACAAAAGATGACCTCAGCTCGCAACGGCGGCCATGTTCGCTACTTGTATGATTAACGAGCGTTCGTCAGTTAAGACGTGCCCAAGCCCATTCAAACAAGGCATGGAGGCAATGGGCTATATTAGGCCTTACCTCCTGAATAGCAGGCCTGACCTCGAGCTTACATGATATGGGCTTCGCCATCTCCTTTCCCCAAAGTTTTCCAGTCCACTATCTCTCAGTTATTCTTTTGTCCGAGTGGTTCTATCTCCTTTTACTTTTATGCAGTCGTCAAAAATGAGATTGGAGTTTTTGCATTTGATAATCCATCCATGAATTATGTCACCACTTAGAGGTTAATGCACGACCTAATCATACTTTGAGTAACCAGACCGCAAAAGGACGAAGCATCAATGCATCATTATCTCTCACACTCTCTCTTAGCTGTCTGTCTGACTCTGCTAATTGTGTCCTGACCGCCAACTCCATTCAGAGTATGTGGTTGCTCCCCAACTCCAACAGCGCATGTCATCACTGTACGGCAACGACAGTTCATCCATAATTTGACTAGCCATTCCATTTTTTGTCAAAAAAAAATGATATAGTACTATGGCCCTCTTCTTTTCTTATCTTGGATTTTCATTTCACGTTTTCCAAGCTTCTAAACCATGCATTTCGTGTTTAATACTTTTCTAAACTTTTTGAAGTGAAATATTACAAAACGTGCGACAATAATGTTACAAAATTAATTAGACCAGTCAGAAAAAAATATTTATTTTCATATATATATATATATATTAGCTCCTAAATTAGCTTGAAATCTAATTTAAAAACTTTCGTTTTTAAATAATTGACATTAGGCATTATTTATTTATTTTGAAACTTTGACCACTTGTCTTTATTTTAAGAAGGTTTGCAAATGCTAAAAAAATGTACCATGTTATCAAAGTGTACAACATCTTAAATATAATCATAAATCGCTCATTCGTCGTACTACTTTTATCTTTTAAGAGTAAATTAGTGGTCAAAGCTAAAACAGTGATATTAGTGGTCACCAGTGACAGCTATTTAAAAACGGGAGGATTACTACTTATCTATTTCTTACGAGCATGTTCATGTTGAAAAATAATGGTCAAAGTTGCATATTTGAAATTGTTCCCATGTCCACTGGCATATATTCTTGAGTATATCAAACAGAACTTTTTATTTGCTTTGGCTTCCGTTCTACAGTTGTCTGATGAAATGGAAAACGTCAGGTATTTTGCTACTGTCCGACAAACTATATTGCTTTACACATCACACTGATTAGTCTCTAACCAGACCAATACCTAATTTTTATTTAGTGGTCACTACAAAGTTGAGTCATGGCTAAGCTCTTCTCCTGACAAGCACATGCTGCATCACACGGTTAATGGCATCTTACCTTTGGTTCTGGCCCCAATTAACTCACTCAATGACTGGTTTTTTTAATGAAGTCCAGGATGCACTTGGTTAAAAAGAGAAGCACGCTTAGTTGATAAAGTGGGGTACTAATTTGATAAAAAAAGTGGGGTACTAATTCTATATTCTTCTGGTAAAAAGGAATTAAACATGATTCAGAACTCTTCACAAAGCAAGGAGATGAGCTGCACATCATCATTAGGCATAGGTTTATGTATCTATCATCTAATAGAACAATGACTTCGAACTAATATATTTGAAAGGATATTATATGTATATAGTATTTTGTATGTTAGAAATGTACTTTATGATGAAAAAAAACACTACATATATTCTCCAACTCCAAATGCAACATCACCAACACCCCACCTGAAAAGCATACGCCAGTCAGATACCACATAAAGCACTGGCACAATCGAACAGTGGACATCCATAGGATTCTCTCATGATATTTTGTTGGCATATGAGAATTATTCTCTCCCAGGATGGATCAAGGCAAGAACAGAAGGAAAGAAGTGCACAGAAAAAAGAAGATGTGATGTATGCGTCCATTGGAAATTGGGAATCGGATGCAACAATTTGGCAACCTGCTGGCCATTTTTACGATGTGTGTTCTTGCCTGCAATCATTCAGGCTTTAGTCTTCGCTGGTGCCGCCAATCCAGTGGATCACCGCATTTCTGCAGTTCCCTTTTCACTACCCATTTTTAAGCAGGTAGTAATAGGATTAATCAGTATCAGACTACTCTCAATCTATCACGGTATGCTATGTAGAAAAGGATTGCAATCTTTAGTAATGGATCAGATAATGTAGAAAAGATTGCAATCTTCAGCAATAACCTCTTCTTCTGGCAAAGAGTGAGTTGTTCGTCAGATATCTGAATATTTCAGAATGGACAAGCATTGTATTCTGCTGCAAGTGATTGTGGATCAGAATGGCACATGTATTTTTCTTCTTGAAGACAATACAATACAATACAACACACATGCATACAAGGAGTTCATAATCACATGCTTGTCTTGTACAAATGACAAATTCTAGACCGAATATGTTTGCGTACAAGCTACTCTACGGATCGCTACGATCGTCCAAGATCGAGGAAGGCGACTACTGGGTGAGCCCCTACCATGAGAGCCAGTGGTGTATATATACTCCATCTCAGAAAGGGCTAAAATCTCGTGCTCTTCTGATGGCAATGGCGTTCTTGGCGGCCATTCTCTTTGCTGCTTTCGATCTGAGCTGAGCTTAGGCTTAGTTTGAAACGGATTATTGAGTGGTTCCACTTAATTATAGGAATAAATTAAATATTTAATAAATAAATTTAACAAATAGGTATAAATTTTTTTAAGAAAATGTATTCTTTGCAATGTATAGCAAATAATCCATTTCGACGATCCGGTGAATAACCTAACAAGCCTAAGGGCCAGTTCTAAAGAGTTAATTGAGCTTAGTTACTTCTCATTTATCGTTAACATATTTTTTAAACTACTAACCGATATATTTTGTGTAAAATTCTAATATAGAATATGATTAAAAATCAAATAAAGTCATGTTTTAAGTTTTTAATAATTAGTACTCAATTAATTACATGTTTATTGGGTTTTCATTTTACGTATAGCTAATAAGCCAAAACCAACCTAAAAAAAAGCGCCCTAAGCACTACACGACCACGCCCTAAGCACTACACGACCACACGACCAGTCGAATTACTGTGTGGTCCTCAGGTCGATCTGAACGAGTCAAGCGATCGACTTGTAATCCTATCAAAACGACATCAATCAGCAGCTAGCTGAACTTCCTTGATCGAGAGGCACCCTGTCGTGGTCAGGATTGAGCTAGCTGGAACGAAGTGTGTAACCAGGTTATTAATCGCCATATCGATCAATTCGTCTCAGCAAATTAATTCAAGCATCAAAAAATTATGGCTTCAACTGTAGCTCGAGATGGAATCGACACAGTGATAGCTACACTACTAAAACCTGCACACAGTGTGCAGATAAGAGGATGGAGACCAGACCTTGAGAAGAAAAAACCAACACAGGATATGACTATCAGTGAGAGAGAAGATGTAGAAAGAGATAATTAACTCATTGACAGATGGAGCAAATTCATCGGGTGAGACAATTAACAAGCTAATTCAATTTAATTCAGTCAAAAAACACAAGTACTAGTCTTCATTTCTAGAGAGTGACTTCAGGTAATAAACAAGGATTGCTTTCTTAAATAAATACTAGTGTGGATTCTTTGATGAATACATCGGGTTGAGACAACAAGCTAATTCAATTTAATTCAGTAAAAAACGCAGCCTAAACTTAAGTACCAGTCTTCATTTCTAGATAGTGACTCCAAATAATAAACCAGGATTGTTTTCTTTGATAAATACTAGTCTGAATTCTTTGATAAATACATCTGGTTGAGACAAACTAATCGTTTTCTTTGTTTCAAATTACTTGTCGTTCTGGTTCTGGGTTTGTGCAAATTCAAACATTTTAATCTTTAACCATCAATTTTTATAAACTAATATTCTTTTAACATTATAATATTTATATTTTTAGATCTATCATCAGAAATACTTTTGTAATTTATAATTTACATGTTGTTAAACTATATGAATTTCTAAGAATTACTAGTAAAAGATATACATATTTGACTTAGGATAAACCTAGAACAACAAGTATTTTGAAAAAAGTTTTTTTTCCAAGTAAAAACGGAGCCTGAATTTGAAAGGTAATTTAACCCGTCTTCTTTTCTAGAGAGTGACTCCCAGCAATAAAGCAGTGTTGTTCTCTTTGATATATGAGCAACGGTCTGAACTCTGAACTTACTGTTAACCTCCTAATGCAATAAACCTAAGCATATTCGTAGCGTGCGCATCAGGTAAAAACATCCAAGTCAATCACTAACTAGTGGAGCATGTGGGAGGCAAGAATTAAGAGCTTCTTGAAAACTAGCACTGTACAACCATTCCTTTTTTACTTGGTCGAGAGTTGAGAGAGACATGCATTCCCCTATACATTATTTTTAATATCCCCAATTTTGTAATTACTACCAAATAATAAAAAAGGATAACGTCGCAGGAATATAAAAGTAGCTTTCATATTTTTTTCTACTATATTTGGGGAGGTATATATATCCTTGTTGCTTGAAGAGACAACTCTTTATAAGAGATATATTAAAATCTTACATTTATATTTGTTCTTGAGTTTTTCTTCGGTCTTTGCGAGAGACGCATGCATAAAGAGGTATATATATACACCTCTTTATATTAATATTATTGACTGTAAATTCTTGTTCTAATTAATTTAACCAATTTAATTTTTTTACCTCTCAAGTAGTGGGCAGATAATACACCTCTCTGTATCCAAGGATGAGAGAAAACCTTCTAAAACGAATAGACCAAACAACTCTGTACAAATTACACACAACCAGATGTTTTAGTTTTTTTCTATAAAATCATATATTCATCTCATGTAAACATAACTTTTAAAAATATACCATATATGTTGGATGGTATAATTCACTCTCTTACTGACAGGTGAGGTAGCTCGGAGTCACTGAATGATGTAGATCAAGATGACAAATTCTCAGATGCCCCATTCATGTAAACATGTTTCCACAACAATTTTTGTTTCTGATTGATCTATACCGAAATTTTACCATATAAATTTAATAACAGTAAAATTACTACTTCTTATGTGTTTCATATTATAAGTCGTTTGATTTTTTTTCTTAGTACAAGTTCTTTAAATTTGATCAAATTTATAGAAAAAATTGATCAACATCTACGACATTAAACTAATTTTATTAAATTTAACATTAAATATATTTTAATACAATATTTGTTTTTATTAAAAATATTACTATATTTTACTATAAACTTGATTAAATCTAAATAAGTTTAACTAGAAAAGTCATATAATATGAAATAGAGGTAGCGTAGAGACTATTAAGTGATGCCAATTTAGGGAGGGTGGCGTGCAGCGTTCCGTCGCTGACCGCAACACGGAGACTCCAAAAGAGAAAGAGCGACGGAGGAATAAGAAGAAGAAGAAGAAGCGCACAAAAGGGAGAGCCGCCTCCTTTCACGGGATTCAATAGCGACCCCAATTGCTCGCTTGCTTAGCATCGTGGCCAATCGTTGAATAGGATGCCACCATCTGGACTCCTCTTTTGTTCTCTTGCACTACTCTAAGTCTCTAACGCACATACAAACTTACATATTATCGTGACACGTTTTTCAAACTGCTAAACGATATGTTTTATGTGAAAATTTTTTATATGAAAGTTGTTCTAAAATATAAGATAAATTTATTTTTCAAATTTATAATAATTAAAACTTAATTAATCATATGTTAGTGTCATCTCGTTTTACGTGAAACATTTAATATTTATCTTTATCTTCATCTTTAAAAGATTCAAACACCACCTAGACACATGAAAAAGAAGAAAAACCCTATAGCTGGACGATGAAAGGGACACAGTATGCAAATTAAAATCGATTTTGCAGAAATTGTTGCGAACAGTGTCCGAACAAATCGTATCGGCTAGTAAGGCTCACGATTTCGTAGAATACAAGATATGACGATTAAGATGAGATAAAACTAATCTATCCATGGATTCCTTGCTGTGTTGCTATTGCCGCACTGGCCTGCTTAAATTAAGGTCAAGTGCTAGAAATGGGCAGCGGCAGCTCGCTCGATTGGCGCTGTGAAAGAGACGGATCATCCAATCCACCGCCAGAAGAAAAACTTGCGCCTTTTAAGGCCATTTCGCCAATTTGCCGTTGCGATTGCGATCTCCATCGCCGTGGTAGGGACAAAACAAAACAAGACTTTCACATGCCCATTTCATTACATTACACTGCGTTGCTACCATTGAATTTGGTCTTGAAAGCACAAAAATAATGTTTGATACTCATGAAGATAAAGATTAAGTTGATATAGGTAAAACGAAAAAATCATTAGCATATAATTAATTAAGTTTTAATTATTATAAACTTAACAAATACATATATTTGATATTTTAAAGCAATTTTTATATATATAAAATTTTTACAAGCGTGCTAACGAAAATCGAGAAAAAAAATCCAAAATGGTTAAAGTTTAGAACGAGAACAAATAGTCTGTTTAGTTTAAGCACAGCAAAATCTGATCATCAGCAAAAGTCATGAGAGAGTCGTAGACCAACTTTTTCGAATAGAGCCAGTCGAGTCGAGACCAGTGTAGTTTTTGCAGCAGGTTCCAAACTCCAAAGGCAAAAGCAGTAAAGAAAGTGAGCCGGATTCAGCTCAAGCCGATATGCATCTATCTCTGCATGTGGCTGTGGTTGAACAGTCTACATATGGATGCTACAACACTTTGACCCGTCTCTCCCAGAGTCGTCGTCACATTGGGAGAGGAGATTATTCACCTCTTTGCTCAATCCAGCATGGCATATATAGGAGACTGCACTGCAGCATCTGCTGCTTCTTGTCTACTCCATCTCTGATGAATCTCTGAAGAAGAAGTTGTTCTTGCATCGCCAATGCATATATGTAAAATACTACTAACCACTATAGTAGTACTGAAAGAGCTGCAAGTGCAGGGGATTAGTGCATAAAATGGATGGAAGAACATGTTGACGATGAGTGCGTGAGTGAGTGCATGGATGGATGATGGACATGTGCAGGGTGATGGAGTGGGTGGGCGTAGGCATCATGGATTGATGGCGAGGGTCAAAGAAAAGCGCATGGAATGGATGGGTCAGGCAGGCAGGCAGGCAGGCAGGAGGCACAGGCAGCATCTCAGCTTGGGCAGTGGAGCCACCAAGCAACAAACTAAGCGAGGCACAAACAATCTCGCCACTGTTGCATGGATTGACATGTGTGGGTGTGGGGTTTCACCTCCTCTCTCTTGGCACCTCGAAAAACTTAAGACCAGATATATCAAAATTGATATAGTCATCATAGACATCTTATTAGCAAAGAACAGAATCATCGTAGACGTTTTATTACCGATGAGTACGTACCATATCACTAAAAAATAATTAATTGTAAACACAATTACTCGTATCAAGTCTAGAGATTGAACTCATGTAAATAGATTTCACCATAATAAACCTAACCAACCAGCATTGTTGTCAAAAGGTCTGTTTGAAGAGCCTAAGATTCTGAGAAGCAGCTGGTTGATAGCTAGCTTCTGAGAATTTGAAAAGTTGGATTTCTCATCTTCTGGCTCTTAGTTTATTTTTCGAATTCTACAACTATAACTTTTAGAATCTAAACGAAAAACTAAGTTATTTAGGAAAACTTTTGATTTTGAGAAAAACTAACTGTAACCGTCAAAAATTCTTCAAACAAACCTAAAGTTTAGGATATGAGCTGGTACTAGGATGAGGTTGAGGCTGAGGACTCCCCTTGATTGATTCATCTCAGTTCAGGTCACATGCATGCCATTGCCACCCACTGGTCGGTCACTCACTCGCACACTGCCGACGCCCGGCCGGCATCGGTCGGTGGCGTACGTTTGCGTTTGTTTTTTAGCTGGTTTGGTGCGTGCACATCAGGGAATCATCAGATTTGCCGCCTGCGATGCTGTGCCGTGCCGGTGGGTGATCATGCACCGGCGCATGCAACAGATTAATCGGCAACACATGTATAGTACAGTGCTCGTAAAGCAACGTTTCTCTTCTTCTTTATTGATTATTTCATCCGTCAGTTAGTTCGTTCAGTGCCAAAGGTCAAAGAATGCGGTGGATATGATATGATCGATCGGGCGCGCGCTAATTCAAGTCCAATGAAACGATCGACGGCGCTAGCTTTTTGATTATCTGTGGCAGATTCCACGCTCTAACATGCGTTAAAATATTGACGGTCTCGTGAAAGCACCCGAAATATCGCATGGAGTGTTGGCCCACCGGGATTTAAATGCTCTTGCCCATAAATTTTAGGTGTGTGCTGTGTGCGAGTGTGTTTCAACAGGAACTTAGGACCGTTTAAGACAACTATAATTGATGGATGGATGGATTATCTCATTTTCTTATAGTTATTTGAAGATATGTACGAATGAATTAACGTTAAAAGGTTGCTTTCCAAAAAAAATTATATACAACACTACTACAGAAAGGGGCTTTCTGGACGAGGCCCCCAACCATTTCCAGGCGGGCCATAAGTGGCCGCGCCTGGAAAAACCGGTCCCGAGGGGGCCGGCTGTTGAACCGCACGCGATAGAAGATCCATTATCCCGTGCGGGTCGCTTAAGCAGACCGCACGGGATAAGCGATCTTCCCGTGCGGTCGCGTTAAGTGGACCGCACGGCATTCGCTTATTCCGTGCGGTCCACTTAACGCGACCGCACGGGATAAGGGATCTGCCCAATTTTTTATGTGCATATAAAATAGTAAAATAGTATTTTATATGTTGTTTATTATTTTATGTGAATATATTACCTTATCTCTCTCCGTCTCTCTCACTCTCAGTACGTAATAGTATACATACACATGTCTCGTATTAAGAATATTGAACGTAATTAATTATTTTTTCATGGAATTAAGATATTAAATTTGTACGCATGCATCACATATGTATATAATATACGTATCACCGCGTCTCGCAATTTACAGAAGTTTAAAAAACCACATAAAATATATCCTTAATTAGAAATATTTGTACTAGCTAGCTACTATACATATGTTCTTTTTCCCACTCTCTAAGTCGTTTGAAGGTATCCTCCGTCGCAAGCTGGCTCTCCGGATCGTAGAAATCGCCCAAATGGTTGCAGACATCGCGGCGGATGAAGCGGCAAATATCTGCACACAAGTTTAGTATGGTTCGATCGTCGAACCGGTTCGCTACAACTGGAACGGACGGGATCTGTTTCAGAAGGAATACACATTGTTATAGTTAGGAAAGTTATAAAAGATCTTATAATGTGTGAAAAGATATTTTCTGTCGACTTACTTCTTCAAACTTTGTAGTGTATCTCCCGTTGAGTCTAAGCATCTCGCATACGTAGTATCCGCATAAATTAGTCTGTGGTGGTTGCTTAAAACACTATGTTGAAAAAAATTGTATACTTCAATATTTTGAGTGAAACAAGTATATGTAAGAAATGTCGGAACAAGAGACATGTAATTACCGGCCATCTTGTCTTCACGAGAAGCTTCTTCTTTTGTGGATTATTGATTGGTCCACCGTGGTCTACGTAATATCTGTGTGCTCTATAAAGACAAAACAAATATTTGAGTCAATTATGTGTATTCGAGAGTACAATAGCCAACATTTAGTAAATGGTGCATAACAGGACTTACAAATTTAATATAACGAGAAACTCTGTAAATGTTTCCTCGCCATAGTGCGCCGGATCCAGCACTACGGCCAGGTGGTCCCGTGGATATACCAGAAAAAGTATGTAATGATCGCTGCAAAGAAGATATGTTAGTTGTATGTGATATCGTACTAAAACATAAGTACTACGGAAGAAACATACGTACCGCAGCGCGTAAGGGACGAAGAGGACAGTTTTGTCTTTGTGCGCAACCATCGCTCTGCCCAAGTACAGTGCTACGCTGACCATCTTTTTCTTGTGCATTTTTTCGACGACCTCTTTTTTCTCGGATGTCGTTTTACCTTTGAGCTCAGCGGAATCTGCACGAATATTTACCGTGTGTTCCGTCCAGCAAACCCTTGTTGGGTTGATGTATCCTACTGGATGGTTGGCCTTTTCAGCGGCGTGGAATTGCATCCTAAGTAATAAAGCGGGTAATTTATCAGAAGTTAGTTAGCAAGTGAATTAATATATGACATTAATTACGAATGACTTACAGGCAAAATGCAGCAACGAGATTTATATCCATTTTGTCCAGCTTGAATAATGCGTGAAGGTCGTTGAAATCGATTACCAGCATCCCATTTGGGCCACTGGTGAAAGCGTTATCCGGGACCTTCACAGTAATCATGCCCAGGCCCTTTTTAGACGCCTTCAGATACCAGTCATGCATCAGCCTCATTTCCCAAGGCAGGCCTTCCATGAGCTTCGGGGGCAAGAACGGCTTCCCGTGCACGTACTTTGTTGGCACTTCGTCGGAAGTCCAGTTTTGCAGGTCCTCCATTTGATTTTTCACCGATTTTTGTGAATCCGACAAATGTGGAGTTTCATCCTGCTTCTTGTCAGTCGACGCTCTCCCCCTGAAAGCCTGGAATACTAACCTTTCCTCGTATACAGCCATTTTTTCCTTATCATAAGTTGACCTAATCATTGTCGGGATAAGCCGACGAGGTTCAAGCTTGGTCGGACTTGGAAGACTTGCGCTTCTCATAAGAGGCCTTTCAGGTAGCGCCAATGCAGACTGTGGTGTCGGAGGAGGTTGTTCTGCGTGGACTTCAGGGGCTGATAGATGTGGTGAACCTGGACCTAAAGGATTAGGGGAGGAGGGAGGTGGGGAGGCAGGCCTATTAGTTGGCGAATCTTGCCCTGGTGGAGAAGTTGGTGCAGGCGCAGCAGCAATCTTTGGAGCCGGCGGGCGTGGGGTTGAAGGCGATGGACCGACCAGCAGTATATCTCGTCGATGCCATAGTATCAACTGATTCACCGCATCCCCAAGCAATTGTATCCCGTCCGGTGTTGGAATATCTATCTCTAAACTGGTATGCTCTGCATGCACCTTGGCCACTTGGACCCTTGCATATTCTTCAGGGATTAGCGTGTTCTGAATTTGGCGCCCTGGTATCGCAAGCCCTGTACCCACCTCCTTTGTCTTCCCGGCCCTTCCTATCGGCACGAGCAGGCTGCACGGCGTCGGGCCAGTTATGTTGTCTACTGGATAAGGTGCGGTGTCCACTGACCCGACACTGCTTGGCACCTGTACTGTGGGTTCTTCGGATTGCTGGAACAAGTGCGGGAAGGCTTGACGATTTTGAGCAACAAGAGAGTAGAAATGTTGTTCAACTTGTTTTGCTATCCTCTCTTCCAATTTCTGTTTGTACCTGTCCCGTTTCTTGTAACCCTTAGCTTCCTCCGGAAACCCTTCCTTCCAGCTCGTCCTTGACGATAGGCCCCTTACTCGTCCGGAATGTTCAGGGTTGCCTAATGCAGCTGTTAGTTGATCATGTTCTCTCTTGGCAATGAATTCCCCTGTTTTCTCTTTTTC
>BDMV01000002.1:57549473-57662440 GCA_008326285.1 Oryza officinalis | reverse complement strand
AGCGATGGTCGCGCACAAAGACAAAACTGTCCTCTTGGTCCCTTATGCGCTGCGGTACGTAATATTCTTCTGTACTACTGATATTTTAGTACGATATCACCTACAATTAACATATCTTCTTTGCAGCGATCACTACATAATTTTTCTGGTATATCCGCGGGACCACTTGGCCGTAGTGCTGGATCCGGCACACTATGGCGAGGAAACATTTACAGAGTTTCTCATTATATTAAATTTGTAAGTCCTGTTATGCATCATTTACTAAATATTGGCTGTTGTACTCTCAAAGACACATAATTGACTCAAACAATTATTTTGTCTTTATAGAGCACACAAATATTACGTAGACCACGGTGGACCAATCAATAATCCACAAAAGAAGAAGCTTCTCGTGAAGACAAAATGGCCGGTAATTACATGTCCGTTATAATGACATTTCCTATATATACTTGTTTCACTCAAAATATTGATGTACACAATTTTATTCAACATAGTGTTTTAAGCAACCACCAGAGACTAATTTATGCGGATACTACGTATGCGAGATGCTTAGACTCAACGGGAGATACACTACAAAGTTTGAAGAAGTAAGTCGAGAGAAAATATCTTTTCACACATTATAAGATCTTGTATAACTTTCCTAACTATAACAATGTGTATTCCTTCTGAAACAGATCCCGTCCGTTCCAGTTGTAGTGAACCGGTTCGACGATCGAACCATACTAAACTTGTGTGCAGATATTTGCCGCTTCATCCGCCGCGATGTCTGCAACCATTTGGGCGATTTCTACGATCCGGAGAGCCAGCTTGCGACGGAGGATACCTTCAAACGACTTAGAGAGTGGGAAAAAGAACATATGTATAGTAGCTAGCTAGTACAAATATTTCTAATTAAGGATATATTTTATGTGGTTTTTTAAACTTCTGTAAATTGCGAGACGCGGTGATACGTATATTATATACATATGTGATGCATGCGTACAAATTTAATATCTTAATTCCATGAAAAAATAATTAATTACGTTCAATATTCTTAATACGAGACATGTGTATGTATACTATTACGTACTGAGAGTGAGAGAGACGGAGAGAGATAAGGTAATATATTCACATAAAATAATAAACAACATATAAAATACTATTTTACTATTTTATATGCACATAAAAAATTGGGCAGATCCCTTATCCCGTGCGGTCGCGTTAAGTGGACCGCACGGAATAAGCGAATGCCGTGCGGTCCACTTAACGCGACCGCACGGGAAGATCGCTTATCCCGTGCGGTCTGCTTAAGCGACCCGCACGGGATAATGGATCTTCCCGTGCGGTTGGGCCGACCGCACGCGAAAATGGTCTTTTCCCAGACCTTTTCGCGCGTGCGGACAGGCCTTCCGCACGGAAAGGTGCCTTTCGGCCCGCACGGAAAGGCTGTTTCTGTACTAGTGCAATATTTTTGGACGAAAGATGTCTTTAGAAGCTTGAAACATGTGCAAATGAAAATTCAGAACTAGTTGTATGTCTTTGAGCGGTATTGTCCATTAGATTTTTGACAATGATATCACATGTATCTAGTAGCCATGTATTTCTATCATCTCAAAACAAAACAGGTCGTAAGTCGTTACAGGAACTAAAGGTCTTGGTGCGAAACATATATTGGGCCTAAAATTTGATAGCCAATTTCCCACGGTTCTTTTATCGCAACGACGTGATATGACTCACAGAATGACAGAAGATGATCAAATGACCAATCATGATGGCTCGTAAAGCATGATTACATCTAGTTCTAGTTGATTTAGCTTTAGTTATTGCTTCTAGTTCTGGGCCTTAGCCCTGACCATATGAGCTTTGACATTCTAGTTATACCATGTTTCATGTAATTAATATTTGGGGGTCTGAATAGTCGCACACCCCCGCACATGTTGTATGTATTCCTTTAAAATAAACAAATATAATAAGATATATGACACATACAACGAATATTGACATGTGTCCCTTATATACCCAAGATCAAGTCTGTTTCCAGTGAGGAGTTTGTTTCTATATATATAGAACTTGGTATACGGTATTTTGTGTGGGGCATGTTGTTAATGGCGAAATTTGGTAATTTCCGTTAATCAAAGACCGGGTCAAAGGATGATTTCATGCCACGATTTTAGAAGATTCGGTTGGCAAGTTTTATCCAATTTTTGGCAGGCTTCCAAGATAAAAAGGTGTATTTTTATTTCTATTTTAAATATAGTACCAAGCCGATGGAGTCGTGTTAGAATCGGACTCGAAAGGTATAGGTAGCGGATTTGAATCGTGTGAGAGTCGGAGTTTGTAAATAGTTTTCTTAGATTAGAGATAGAGTCCTAGTTTAAACCGATCGTAATAGGGTCGGATTTGGTATAAATATATATGCTCAGGATCTTTGTAAACAACGTTCATTCAATAATACAACTTTTGGTGCATCGCCACTTTAGTTTTCTAGGTTTATTTCGACGAGTTCCTATTTTCGAGTTGAGCTGCATCGGTTGAGTTCGATCTCCGACGACTAGGTGAGTTCCATCAATTTCGCTTGTATCGGTGGGGCTAGGGCTTTCCAAAAGCGTGCCAAATTGACGGAAAAAGTGAAATTGACGGAACTCACCTTGTTGTCCGAAGATCAAACTCAACCGATGCAGCCCAACTCGAAAATAAGAACTCATCGAAATAAACCTAGAAGACTAGGGTGGCAATGCGCCGAAAATTGTATTATTGAACCGACGTTGTTTACAAAGACCTTGGGTGTACATATTTATACCTGAAAGATCTATGCTCTAGAGTTGCCTTGTGTGGGGAGATTGAAAGATAGAGTGCGGTGATTGTTTTGATGATTAATGACAACCCAATGTTGAAACTAACTATTTCCATGAGTTGGTGAGATTAGGTTGAGTTTCAGCATCAATTTCAAAGATTGAAGCTAGAAGATGGACATTATAGCTTGATGAAGAGCAAGTGAATACATTGACGATATGGAGTATGAAGTGGCTATCTATGGCAAGACGATGAAGGGCAAGCACGGCTCGGCTATAATGGACCATGCGAGGGTGAAGGGCAAGTGAGAGGTTTGGCATCGATGGACCGAATCTGGTGGTGAAGAGCGAGTGAAGACTTTGTCGTGATGGACCGTACGAGGCCATGTGAAGCTATGAGTAATCTGCATCCATTACAAGGAGAGCACAAGATGGTATGCTGAAGATCAAGAGGATGTGATTCGTTGATGAACATCTAGCCAAGAGCCAAAGTGGGCATTGATCAAGGCAAAGGAATAATTGATTTAGGACTAATGTGCTTAAGGAGTTGTAGGTGAGAATAGTCCTGGTGGTGAGATGACGTTGACATTGGCAACCTTCAAGGTGAAACAAGAAGATGTCAAGAAGGCGTTTCTAGTGGTATAACTTTTCTATTTGAATTTGAGTATAGGAATGTCGTACTATTAAGATGGATGCAATGCTGATGTGTTTATTTATGCCTCAGTGCTCAAAGTGACCTATGCAAGTGCTACCTTAAGAGAAACCAAAGCCTTAAACTGACCTATGAGTGGTTTTAGAGCTTGTTTCTGGTTGGGTTGGGTAGCCCTCTCAATAAGCTTTCTACAGAGCCTAAGTTTGTTGAAAACGAACTCCGGAGCAAGGAGTTATGATCGTTTTTTTGAAGTGCTATCAGGGAAGGTCGAAAGTTCCGAGCCCTGAGCTAGGAAGTTTTGACCCGAATTATCTGTTTGGCTGAGGAGGTTGCCAAGAAGTTTCGGGCCTCAGGCCAAGAAGTTCTGGGCCACTTTTCTGTGAATAACAGCTAGTTTTCTGAGTAACGGCTAGTTTTTTAGGGGCTTTGGTTTTTAAACCCCTCCACCCCCTCCTTTGTTTACTGTTGAGTTTAGGAGAGATTAGACATATCGAAAGCCAAATAGCCACTCCCAAACCTCCTATCTTAGTGGTAGATCTTTATGAGTGAGATCTGAGAAGAGATTTGAGAGATTGAGAGGTTACAAGGTTAAGAGCTTGAGAGAGCCACTCCATCCTTTGAGCACTTGAGTTCATAGCAAGCAAATCATCATTTGTGTTTATTACTCTTGGAGGTTAAGCCTCCTAGACGGCTAGGCGTCGCCCGACGAGCTCCCAAGCTTGTGATGAGTCGCGGGAAGTTTGTGAGGGCGTTATTCCATCTCTGAAAGCAAACGGAATACCCAGTGAGTGGATTCCTAGCTGAGGTTTAGGAGGTCGTCTTGGTAGAGCAAGCCTCACTTGCAGTGTTCTCTTGGTGTTCAAGTTGGAGATCTTTGTGGTCACTCGAAACCAAAGAGAAGTACCTAGGGGTGTTGGTTTGAAGACCAAAGACCTCTTCCTAGGCCTTTGATTGGTGAGGCAAGGGGTTAATTGAGACCTAGCTCCTCGGAGCACCTCAACGGAGACGTAGGATTCTTAGTGGAGAATTCGAACTTCGAGAAACAGACTGTTTGTCTCCTCTCCCTCTCTTTATCTTTTGTGATTGTAATGCTTATACCCTTGTTTGCCTAGTTGTGCTATCTTGTCTTCTCTTGTATGATCACTTGTGCTATCTTGTGTATTTTCGTGTGTATTACTTTTGTTTGATTCATGTTGTATCTCTCTATGGTTTAGGCTTCCTTGTAAATCAATTTACTTGTTGCGAGGTGCTTGAAAGAGCAATTCACAACTGCTTGAAAGTTCCTAGGAAGAACCTCGGAAGTTCTGGGCAGCTATCTCTGCTCAACAGAAAAAGCTGTCAGGAAGTTTCGAGCCTTTTGCTAGGAAGTTCCAGGCCCTGATTTTAACCGCTGCGATTTGAAGTAAATTTTAGAAATGCCTATTCACCCCCCTCTAGGTGACATCAAGGTCCTTTCAATACCCACAGGTTATATCAAATCCGATCCTACTACGATCGGTTTAAACTAGAACTCTATCTTTAATTTAAGGAAACTATTTACAAACTCCGACTCTCACACAACTCAGATCGGCTACCTATACCTTCCGAGTCCGATTCTAACACGACTCTATTGGCTCGGTACTATATTTAAAATAGAAATAAAAATACACCTTCCTTATCTTGAAAGCCTGCTAATAATTGAATAAAACTTGCCAATCGAATCTTCTAAAATCATGATGTAAAATCCTTCCTTGACCCTGTCTTTGACTAACGAAAATTGTTAAATTTCGTCGTTAAGACGCATATACTTGGTTCGGTACTACCTCTGTTTCATATTATAAATCGTTTGATTTTTTTAGTTAAAATTCTTTAGATTTGATCAAGTTTATAAAAAAATAGCAACATTTACGACACCATATTAAATTTAATATTGAATATATTTTGATACAATGTTTATTTTGAATTAAAAATATTACTATATTTTGTTACAAATTTAAATAAGTATGACTTAAAAAAATTTAAATGACTTATATTATGAAATGAAGGGAGTACTTTGACCAGCGTATATCAAGGTGAACGTCGTGTATGCACGTCTTTTGTACCTCCCGTTCGAAAAAGAGAAAGGGAAGGGGGCGGTCTTGCTAGCGACTGGATTGAGAGCGAGAGAGCATGATCAAATGGCACATGCATGTGGAACACAGACGTGCGGCGCCTGCCCCCGCGCTGAACCTCCCAGGCCACAAGCCACCACGCACCGCGTGCGAAAATCTACCCCGTCACCGCGCTGCTATCTGTCTCGCTTGCTCACAACGCAACGCCGCTGTAGTTTGCGGTATCCATCGTAAAACGGATGCAACGGGGCCATGGTTCAGGATTCATCAAATTATTTTGAATAAAATTATCATTATCTTACGATTTAATCATTATCGTGATAATCGTATGATTATATAAGATATACTATGATTTTAAAAACTAAAAAAATTACTAACACGAGATAACCACCGTAACCATCGGATAAGCACGTGATTTTATAAATCCTGCCACGCAGCGCAGGGATCGAATTGACAACACAACACAACACGGCTGGGGCTACTGCTACTGCTACTGCGTGGAGATCGTCGTCTTTGACTCCTCTATGCCGGCCTTGTCCGTTTCTACGCTGCCAGCTGCAGATGCAGACATGCACTACACTGCTCTGGTCCTGCCCCTACGTATTGCAACCAGGTTTATTTTACCGTGTCTTTGCAGCCTATACATACGGAGTACATGGAGATCGATGTAGCATTATTACTGTTTGGTCTGTACAATCCAGATCACCAGTGCCATCGACGGAGAAGGATAGGTCACTGTTGCT
This sequence comes from Oryza officinalis, assembly GCA_008326285.1. Taxonomy (NCBI): domain Eukaryota; kingdom Viridiplantae; phylum Streptophyta; class Magnoliopsida; order Poales; family Poaceae; genus Oryza; species Oryza officinalis. The sequence continues at coordinate 57,656,184 of BDMV01000002.1, read as the reverse complement.
CCTCATTTTAGTACAGCTAGTCGCTCGCGCCTACAAGTTTAGCCCATGATGACAACACCAATGGCACATGCTTTCTTCTGGTTAATGCAAATTGTAATTATTTCGTCCATCCTATTCTAATCGTCCTCTAAAATTTTGTTAAGATATTTTTAAAATGATCATCATCTAACAAATATATTTTCGTTTATTTATAAAAAAATAAATATACATCATTGAATGTGTTACATGCAATCAATCAAAATTAATTTCTATTGGTACAATACCAGTAATATTTAAAACATGAGTAATATACGAGACACGAAGCAATATAACACCTTAATCGATGAGAATTAATTTGAGAATGATGAATATTTTGATGTTTTTGGTTTTGATATCCTTTATTTAGGGGATGATCAAATTAAAATGGAAGAAGAGTATTTTAAGCTTTCAAATAGTATTGATATAAGTACTACCTCTGCCTCAAATTAAATTAGTTTTTTTATCTATCTTATACATATCAATACAAATATCAAAAAAATAAAATATTTCTATTTTATGTAATCCCAATAAACTTAATATGGAACCAGGGGAGTATTCTTTAACGAGTACCAGCAAAGTTGCAGTTGACCTCATCAGTGCTCAAGGACAGACTCACAGACATCACAGCAGGGCAAGCAAAAGTGACCGCCCACACACCACAGGCTGCGTTCGGCAGCTGGGCTTAGCAATTAATCCCTCCAACGTAAAAAAAAAATGACTCATTAACATATAATTAATTAAATATTAATTTATTTTTAAAGGTATTAATATGATTTTTAATAATAATTTTCGTGTAAAATTTTTTTATAAAAAATATATTGTTTAGCCGTTTGAAAAATATGCGTGTGAAAAATAAGAGGGATGAGTTAGAAAAGATGAGAAAAGAAGATAGCCATATATTACTCCTCCTACTAGTACTGATACTCCATGCATTTGCTCTCATTCCCTCCTTTATACTGCTCACACCCTGCTTTTCTATGACTATTTGCTCCCTTTTTTTTTCTCCCCCTCCTTCTCTCTCTTTGGCCCTTTCTTTTTTGCTCCTGGTTTGGGACTTGGGTTCCTATTTTGGGACATGTTTTAAGGTTCAGCTCTATAAAGGTGTCATTCTGCTTCCCTGGACTGGATGAATCAAACATTTGTTTAACACCAGTAAGGGAAATAAAAACTAAAACCACATGCTTCCCTTTCCTTTTTTTCTCTTGAGATGACCTAAAAGCATCACCTGTAACTAGTATAACCACCCAACAAATGACACTGGAGTGAACTTGTGGTAAGACTATATAACAGCAACTCGCCGATTGTATTAGTAGTAAATGCTTGTGCCCATCAACGGCGACACGAGGATATCCGTGACGAGAAAAAAGCACCAGCAATTAAACAGGAAAGGCAAAAAAAACCAAAAGAAATTGACACAATCCTTTTTTCCCACTTTAATCATCGGGAGAATAAAAAGAAGGAAACAAAACGGAACACACTCGAAAATAAGTTGAGGCAGAGGAGGAGGCAGACAGCAGCAGAGGCAGACAAAGCAAACCAGAGATCCAGCTCCGCTTGTCGGAAAGAAGTAGAGCCTCTCTCGCACAAAAAAAAAAGGAAAAGAATTACAAGAATCGAGCAAGAAAAATAACAAGAAACTCTTCTCTCTCTTTTTTTTTTCGCTAATTACAGTTTTTTTTCCTTACACATAGTGTGCCAGTGGCCAGAATACAGCGCCACCACCCACAGGCCACAGCTTGGCAGGTTGGGCTTTGAGCCGAGCCGAGCCGAGCTGAGGTCTCCACTTCTTCTTCACTGCTCGCCATCATCTCCTTCTTTCCAAGCCCTTTTTTTTTTCTCGCCATAGGCGCTCTGTGCACCTGCTTGCTTTGCTCGCTGCTTTTCTCTTTCTTAAAAGGCTGCTCCCTCACTCACAACTCTCTCTCTCTCTTCTTCTTCCTCTCTCTCTCTCCTGCTCACAGAGTGAGTCACTCATCATCACTAAGCTTGCTTGGTTGGTGCTTGGCGTTGAGGTCAAATAGCCATCGATACACCTCTTTCTTTCTCTTCCTTTCTTTCTTTACATCCTTTCTTTCTTGTTTTCCCAAGCTAAGCTCCTAGCTCTGCGCTCTGCTGCTGCTCCCCCATGGCTTCCACGGCGGCGGCTGTCAGCGACCCGTCGGAGCAAAAGCGCCACCAACTCCGCCTCTGACCTCACCTTCCACTTACCTACAAGTAGCTTAAGCTCAGCTCAGCTCAGATCAGATCAGACAGTGGTAGCTAGTAGCAGTAGTTGAGAGAGTGAGGATGGAGAGCAGATGGAGGAAAGCCAAGATGTCGCTGGGGCTCAACCTATGCGTCTACGTCCCCAGGACGCTGGACGACGGCGACTCGCCGTCCACCGGATCCTCCACGGCGGCGCTGGTGTCGCCGGTGGCATCCTCGTCGTCGGCCGCGACCAGCGCCAACACCACGCCCACGGCGGAGCAGAGGGTGAAGGGTGGCGCCGGCGCGCTGATGCCGACCACCCCGACGCCGACCTCCGCCGGCCTTCGCCTCTCCAAATCCGGCAGCAAATCCTTCAAGGTACAGTCCTCCTTCACATCCTCACATCTCTATGCATGTAGCATCAAAAAAAGCTTGCAACTTTGCAAGCAAAATTACAGCCAAGATCCATCCAAATCATATACACACAAACTACTTTTTTTTTCTCGATTTATGCCTGCTCGGTTGATTTCAGTTCCAGTTATTATTGTAGCAAGTTCTGATTCAGGTTGTACACCTATGATGGATGTTCTTTTGCCACACATGATGCATGCAACTGTGCAAGTAGCTTGCTTTCATGATTTCATCACACACACAAACACAGGGGAAAAAAAAAGAGGAGCTCAAGAGGAAAAAAGGAGATGCAGGAGAAGATGGGCAGAGAGGGCAATGGTGGAGGAGGAATATAATCATGAAGTGGGGGAGTTTGTCTTTCTTTAACGATGTGGTCCTCCTCTACTCTCTTGGAGCTCACTCTCACTACTGACTACTCTCCTCCATAGTCCACACCTCTTTTCTTCATCACTCACTTTTCTCCCCTTTCCTCTAGCCTCCTCTCACTTCACTCCTTTTCGTGGAGGAGGCATAAAGAAGAGGACAGTGCCATAGCCATAGTCATAGCATCCTTTTCAGAACAGCTTGGACACTGTTCTACACTGTTCTCAGATCCCTTCTGCGTTCTTGGTGTTCCAACTTAACAGCACAGGAGTGGTATGGATTCCCCAGAGCCCACCACCGTCTCGCTTTAGGGCGCCCAGAATTGCCAAAGGAAAGCTATATTCAGAAGATGCCAGTTTGCAATTGTTAAATTGCAAAAGGAAGCTATATTCAGAAGATGCCAGTTTTACAAATGTTAAAATTGCAAAAGAACCTATATTCAGAAGATGCCAGTTTGCAAATGTTAAAATTGCAGCAGCCTAGCTAATTATACCAAAACCAGTGTACTGAAACTGAATAGGGACACGCCGTTAGTGTCATGTTTTCAAATGTCTGTGGGTGGTCACTGGTCAACCGTTTAATCTTCTGTTATAGAGGGTGAGGTGTTTTAGTTAGTCAGCAATGACTAATTCGGATTAAGCCACCTACCTCACTCAATAATGCTAAAGATTGTTTCTTCCATTTGTAAAATTAGCTTGACCATGGACTGCAACTTGCCACATGACTAACGATTGATGTTTTTTCTCCGAGACAAATTGTATTGTAATTCTCTTAGCAAGTTTGTTCTGAAAAAGAGTCTGAAACTACGGCGTCTGACCAAGGTTTGGGAAGAATGAGTAACCATTTTAATATCTCTTTGGGGATAAAAAAAACTTTGGACTTTTTCATCATTGTGAAAAAATAATTATGAAAAATAGAAGACAACAAGTGTGTAAAGGTCCAACTACAGACCTACACGTTTCTGCCAATGTTTTAATTCTTTGGCATTCTTGATGTTGCTGCATTGTGTTGTTAATTATTCATAGTATCTCTGTTATATATTATACAATGACCGCTTCAATAAATAGAAATAAACCAAGTATATGCTAATATTTAGTACCTGATTAGAGATTATCACAATATCATCTTCATGAATTATCCCTTTAATCTTGCTGTCTCTAGATGCTCGTTTGCTTTCTTTGCAGCATCACTGATAAGTACGTATTGTATACCATGGAAGCATGCATGCTAACCACTTCAAGTTTCATGTTTGACCACTGTTCATTTTATAATCTCTGTACTTTTTTTTTCTTCCAGAAAACATGTGCGATATGTTTGACCACAATGAAGCCTGGTCAGGGCCATGCTCTATTCACAGCGGAGTGCTCACATACCTTTCACTTCCATTGTATAGCTGCAAATGTTAAGCATGGAAGCAACAATTGCCCAGTTTGCCGCACCAAGTGGAAGGAACTCCCATTTCGAGGTCCCTTGCCTGGTGAATTTCCTCAAGGAAGTGCGAGGATTAATCCAGTTAATGGGCACCAAATTGGCGGGCAGATGACCATACTGCGACCACTTCCCCGTGCTCGTTCTTCTGGTCGGCTGCATCATATGACATCGTTGTTGCCTGACACTGACCGTAGTGTTTTTAACGATGACGAACCCTTGGATTCACTGTCTGAAGCAAATGAAGGCTCGCAGCAGGGGTGTTTAAGAACAGTGGAAATAAAGACATATCCTGAGTTCACTGAAGTTCCAGAAAGTACTTCAGAAAGAAATTTTACAGTCCTAGTTCATCTAAAGGCGCCCCTTGCTCAGACTTTGCAAACTAGCAGCAAACTTGGAGATGGCAATAGCTTGGGCACAACTCGAGCCCCTGTTGATCTCATCACAGTGCTTGATGTCAGTGGGAGCATGGCTGGTACTAAACTTGCATTGCTGAAGAGGGCCATGGGATTTGTCATTCAGAACCTTGGCTCCTCAGATCGGCTTTCTGTAATTGCCTTCTCATCATCTGCACGTAGACTCTTCCCCCTCCGTCGGATGACTGAGACTGGTCGTCAGCAAAGCTTGCAAGCTGTTTATTCGCTGACATCAAATGGTGGGACCAATATTGCTGAGGGCCTGAGGAAAGGCTCCAAAGTGATTGAAGATCGACAGGCCAAGAACCCAGTGTGCAGCATCATCCTACTATCAGATGGGCAAGATACATATACAGTCTCACCAACTGCTGGTGTACACAAAGCAGCACCAGAGTACTGCGCGCTCCTGCCATATACTAGTAATGGTTGTCAGCAGGTACCAGTTCATGTCTTTGGATTTGGTGCTGACCATGATTCAGTCTCGCTGCATTCAATCTCACAAACCTCCGGTGGCACCTTTTCATTCATAGAGACAGAGGCTGCCATCCAAGATGCATTTGCCCAGTGTATTGGTGGACTCTTGAGTGTTGTTGCACAGGATTTGCATGTAAAGGTGGAGAGCCTCCACCCTGATGTACACTTTGGCTCGATCAGATCAGGAAGCTATTCTAGCAGACTTGCAGATGACAAGAGGAATGGCTCCATAGATGTTGGTGACATGTACGCCGAAGAGGAAAGGGATTTCCTTGTGTCAGTAAATGTTCCCCCAGGTTACGGTGAAACAGCGCTTCTCAAAGTTGGCTGTGTCTACAAAGATCCACTGATGAAGGAGACCGTCAATATGGCTGATGTGCAAGTCAAGATCTCCAGACCAGCATTCGTCTCATTACAAAGCGTGTCAATTGAGGTGGACCGACAAAAGAACCGTCTTCATGCAGCTGAAGTCATGGCTGAAGCAAGGTTGTCTGCAGAGCGTGGTGACCTGACACATGCTGTTTCCTTACTTGAAGACTGCCGGAGGATGATCATGGGGTCAACATCAGGACAGTCCGGTGATCGGTTGTGCCAAGCATTGGATGCTGAGCTGAAGGAGATGCAAGAAAGGATGGCCAATCGCCAAAGGTATGAGGCATCAGGCCGCGCCTATGTCCTCTCTGGCTTGAGCTCACACTCATGGCAGCGAGCAACCGCGCGAGGCGACTCCACAGACAGCGAGAGCCTAATCCAGGCCTACCAGACTTCATCCATGGTCGACATGCTGCTGCGCTCGCAGACAATGAACCACTCCTCAACCCCTCGACAGATGAGGCATGTGAAATCGTTTCCAGCACGCCCGCAGCCTAGGTAACTGAAATTTCTAGTGTTCAGCAACGCCAATAAGGATGGGTTTTGCTAAAGCCTAGATGTGAATTTGGTGAAAGTAGTAGTGTCAGTTGAATTCTTGGTTTTGTGGCGGGAGGACGGGGGCGGGGGTATAGTTTGTATGGTATAAGGGGGATTTTACGGTGTAAATTAATTTGGGGGTGGTGGGGGTAAAAGGGAAAAAGAATCTGTATTTGGGAGAAGGATGGTATAAGAGTTGGGGAAATGGGGTAAGATAGGGTGGCTATTATTGTTATTTTTTCCTTGTTGGTTACTTGGTATACTCCCAGTATTGTACTAGTAGCTCTCTCTCCTTTGTGTGGTGATGTACATAAAGAGAAGGGTATACATTTGTGAACTGAAATGTGGTTGAGGATAGGGATGGATACCTCATCCTTTGCAAGGCTTGGCTTGCCTCTTCCTGGAAATTGAAAATTCTGATCATGGCCTCTTGTGTTCTGTTTTGTTTCCGTTTGCATCTGCTGGTGATGCTGCTGCATGTTGTCATCTTGGTATGACGCTTGCTTGATTTGTTGGCTTGGTGGAACTGGTAGTGGTGATCCAGTTGGCATCTTCAGGATCAGGAGGTTGGACATCATCAGCTGGGAATCGGTTGGTAGATGAAGTTGTACTGATGAGGAAAAAAAATTCTCCCAGTTGATGGAGATGAAATAATTTGGTGGAACAAATGGGCAACGCTAGCATCTTAGCATGTAGTACTCGATCTGGCGAAACAAGAGAAAGGAAAAGTGGGGAATCTGCGGAGGAATTGGCACCTTGAAATGCTTGACCGATCGTTGATAGATCGTGTGGTTGCGGCCGCCCTCCACCGCCGGCCACGGAGCGGCGTTTCTCCAGCCCGATCTGCCGATTCGGGCACCGCCGAAACCACGCGGCGGCGAGGAAGCAAAGCGATAGGTGAGCGGCGGGCGCTCGCCGTCGGGCTCCGCCGGACCGCTGCGCGGCGCCGCCACGGAACGCGGGGAGGCGAACGAGAAAGAGGGGGAAAAAAAAGCCCATGTGCGGCCATGGTTTCCAGCGCCGTGCCGGGGCATGAGACGGAATTTCGATTTGGTGCGGCCCAAGAACGGGATGGAGACCTAGGTTTTGTTGGGCAGCTTCTCTTCCCAACTCTCCTCCTCGTGTTTCACGCACACGCATTTCAAACTACTAAACGGTGCGTTTTTTTAAAAAATTTCTATACGAAAGTTGTTTTAAAAAATTATATTAATCCATTTTTAAAAAAAATTAGCAAATACTTAATTAATCATGCGCTAATAAGTCGCTCCGTTTTTCATGCAAAGAGAATAAACTCCCAACATAGGCTGCCAAACTCAGCCTTACGGGGACCGGGATTTCGAATAAGTTTACTTTAGGTACCTTGTCTTCACGTCGAGTTTGAATTTATATAACGTGTTTCTCAACCTACAATACCGGTGCACCAAAGGCCCTAGGACACTATAGTGCCGGTTTTGCATGACGGTGCCGGTTTTGCATGACGTGACGAGTTAACTACAGTTAACCTAGCTGAGTCAGCGTAGGATCGAAAAGAGATGCCTCAGAAGTCAGAAGAGTCGGCGTTGAGGATACGTGGTATTGCATTCAAGGATGCAAATTTAAACATGTCGTTAAGATGAGGGACATAAAGTAAACATATTCCGTTGCTTTCGGCCTAACGTGCGGCCCATTTTGGTTGGCCCATGGGAGTGACTTACTTGCGGCTGGCCCATGTGAGTTCCGTAACAAGGATCTCGATTACGTTAGGCCCATTTTGTTTGGGCCAGGGAGGTATTGGTGTCTTACTACGTGCGTCAGGAGTTCTTGGGCCGAAATGTGTTTGGGCCGTGAAGAATATATAATACTAGTAAGGCCTGCGTGACGGAATGGAAAGGGACGTATACATGCGGTTGGTGGTGGGCGGGGTGACGTGAATGGCTCAACCACGACCGTGCTTGTGCTGCTGCTGCTCCGGTCGGTCAGGTAGCTACGCTCCGCCAATCTCCGATAGCGACCGACCCGAACGCAAACGCAAGCGCTGATCGATACGTACCACGCACCGCCTACCGCCAGGAACAGGTCGGTTTTCGATTAGATTTTTAGAAAAATATAAACTGAAGTTTACGTGATTCAATGCGCAATTTTTGCCGTATTGACGAGATTCAATGCGTTTTGAAACGATTTTCATTAAATCTGAGAAAATGGTTGACATTCCTTTTTTGGCTCGGGAACGGTTTACCCTTATTCGAACACTATTACAAGTATAGTATTTTTTGTTTTATAAAACACAACATAAACGTAGACGTTTTATAAAACAAAACATATATGAAGTCACAATCACATCATATCACTGTGAACACCTCAAAAAAAAACTGAATCGGTATATTTTCATAATGATAAAGTCAGGACCAGCCCTGAAGGAGGAGCGAGCAGTGCGGCCCCCCGAAACTCATAAGGCCCCCACTTAGCCCCGTAAAACTTGCAAGTAGCGATGCCAGCGCCGCTTATTCCAAAACGCGATACACGAGATTGCCGCCGTAATGAGTATGCGATGCGAAGCAAGTAGCGATTCCATCTGTTTTCATTTCTTCTCATGGAAATTGGGAGATTACTTCTTTCCTTTCAAAAAGAAGAGTAGGGATCTCATTTGTGCCATTGACTATCATCTGTCAATGCTAGCGCCGGCCACCGTTCCCTGGCCAGCCGCTTCACGAACTGCCCTAGCCCGAGACTGCAAGAGTGTAGCTATGCAAGAAACGGACTCACTACCGATCTGCTCATATGCATATGACACGGGGGTAAGCAGCAGCAACACAGCGTTGTCATCGTTGCCAATTGCCATGTGTTGTTAGTGATAGACATATATCCTTGGCTTCATCAGATCTCTATTTCTTGTTTAGAGGTTGAGCTTGCACGAAGCGGTGTTCGGCGTGTGTTGCCGACTAACTTGCCATGCCCATCCATGGTCTAATTAATCAGTAATATTTCATAGCTTTGTAATTTACTGTCACGTTATACTTCACTAATATATTTATTTTTTTAATTACCAGCCATCCTCGATATCATGTTATTGACAAAGTGTCAAAGTATGTATTAGGAAGAAAAAAATGATAAATGAGTTGATAGAATAAAGTAAGGGACCAATGTAGAAAAACCACTGGACGAGATTGATATTGATATCATCAACAATAATTTCACATCTAGAAATATTCGAAGAAATTTTTAGATGATTCATGTAAATACTAATTTGTATGCACTTTAAATATTTATTAGTAATATTTTAATATGTATTGATTATATTTATATGATTATATTGAGGGCCCCTGTTTTTAGATTTGTTTCAAGCCATCAAATCCTCAGGACTCCTCAGGACGAATTTTTATCATTTTTAATTTTATTTATTTAAAGATTTGCAAAAATAATTTTTCGTTTCGAAATATTGCAGAACTAATCTCCAATCGCCCTCTGGGAGGGCGAGATTTAAAAATCGCCCTCCTAGAGGGCGATTTTTATGACGTGGCAGACGACCGTTGGGCGCCGTCTGCCGCGTCGCCGCCTTTTTGCAAAAAAGACCCTTGCCGCCTTCGGCAAGGGCGATTTTTGACTGTTCATCAGGGGGTCGCCTGCCAAAAGGCGGCCGCAGGCGGCCCCCTGGCAATTTTGCAGGCGGCCCCCTTGCCGCCCTTACAGAGAGCGATTTTTGCCTTTATTTTGAATTTTTATAAAGTTAAACTATTTTCACTTTATTTAAGTAAGGTTATACAAATATAACAACATTTGTAACATTAAAAACTATCAAAATATATGTAACGTTAAATATAATAAAACTAAGTTGATAATATAAATGCTGCCATTTTTTTTATAAACTTGATGAAACTTTTAAAAAGATTGATTTGAAAAAATTGAAACGATTTGTAATATGAAACATGTAACAGATAAATTGTAGTATTTTTTTTGTAAAAAAACAAATTTCCTTGTAATTTGCTACTGAAACACATCAAAGCTGATCAGTTTTGTGTTCTTGATGAAAATATGAAAAAAGTGCAACTAGAACTATAGAGGGGTGCGGCAAATTTGCAGGTAGCCCCCTCGCCGCCCTTGCAGAGGGCGATTTTTGGCGTAATCTCGCCCTCTGCAAAGGCAAATTTTGGTCGGCATCCCATAAAGCCCCAATGGCCCGAGAAAGTGCTCATTTCAACCGGTCACAATTGAAGGAAAAAAAAGAGAGGTGAGGAAGAAGGAGAAGAGCCGTGAAGCGTTGTTGCTGTGCTTATTCGATCGCAGGTTAGTACAATATCCCGACGTATGGTTATATTTTGTGTCGCATACTAGTGTAATTACCATGTATTTGAAATTTGTGAGTAGATCTATAGCACTTAGATGTGGACCCTAAATTTTTTGCGAGTAGATGTGTAGCACTGTGAGTAGATATGTTGAAATTTGTGAGTAGATCTGTAGCACTTATAAGTGTGAATAATTTTAGGCTAGATTTGTTGTGCACACGTTTGGTTTGTAGTAGTACTATATTTGACCGTATGAAAGGCGTTTACAATATTTGATAGTTGTTTTTTAAACTGTAGGATGCCAAGGCGTGGAAAAGCTACCAACTCAAGGTAACATAAATCGTTTCTGTGATATTTTGTGTTATTCGTTGTGCGTGAAATGAGGAATCCTAGATTAACGGGTTAGGGTGTTTCATTTATTGTTGACTTGTAGTTATCGCCCGAAGACTGGAAATGCCTTCGACCCATTGCCTTTGCCTAGCGGTGTTCCAGTGCCCATGTGCTGGTGCGGTGATCCTTGCAAGGTAGCCAAGTCCGATGAAGAGGAGACATACATGCAGAGATACTGGATGTGTGCCAATTTTGAGTTTGAGCCAACACCTGAGATACGCCGCATTAACTTAATGGTGAGGAACTGATGTTTTCTAATAATTATTTGGTGTATTAAGTAGTGTTGAACAACTTATTTGATTAGTAAACATTGCATTTGTGGCAGACCCCTCCACCGCTATGTGATTTTGAGCAGTGGATCGACACCGAGATCAAGCCGCAAAACAAGGAGCGGTTGGAGTACATGCGGCAATGGGATGCAGAGCGCAAGGAGAAGATAGAGCAGAGACGCAAGGAGGAGGCCGCAGAAAAAGAGCACAAGGCTGAGGCGGAAAGGAGGCGTGTTGCTGCGTACAGGGAGGAGCGGGAGCGGAAGCTTGAGCGTGCGCGGCGAGCGAAGGCAGCAATGGAGGAGAATCCCGATGCGCAGAGGAAGGGAAAGTGGCCTCGTTGCACTCAGTAGTATGCACGAGTTGGTAGTTGTATGGTGTATCGATGAATAATGTTGCGTAACCTCACAACGTGTAGCGAACTAACGAACTAGAAATGTTATTTCGCGTGTCTTCCATTTTCCCTTCCCTTCTCGCCGTTGTACTCCGTTTGTGTTTCGCATTCACTTACTTTGATAGCGACCAATCGTAGCCCTCTGTTACGCGCCGAAAGTTTTTCGTCGTTTCGTTGAGTAGATGTAGCGAATGACATGAAATGTTTTCGTGACATATGAGTGCGGCGATCGAATAGAGTTATATACAAAGAGGTAACACAAAGTTACTAACTGTAAATATTACAAACATGTAGCACTAGTAGCCTACTGGCGAGGCCTCTTACCCCTACCACTCCTAATGTGCCCCTGAGAGTACGTCAGCCTCTCAGCGGTCACGGCACGACTAGCGCGGACATCTGGTGCGGGCGTGTGTTGCGGCTGCTCCTGGCTCTGTGGTGGTGGTGCTCCACCAAGCTGAGAGGCGCCGAGAACGTCCTGCTCTGGGTCCTCCAGGTCGTCGAAGTCGTCGCCCGCACCGGACCCGCCCGCCTGCGACGAAGACTCGCCCGAACGAAAAATCCCCGCCGGGTAGTATCCTCCTGCAAAGAAATGTATACATACATAAGGACATATCCTACATATGTTCATCTAAATCGGTTTGTCCTAGGTCAAATTGACAAAAATAAATCATGCCCTAATATTTAAATTCATATTATAGTGCTACACAACTATTTAAATAACATAGACATAGATCAGAATGTATTGTACGTAGGTTCATCTAAATTGGTTCGTCCTAGGTCAAACTCCTTAAATTAAATCGTGCCCTAATTTATAAATCAATATCTTACTAAACAACTATTCAAATATTCAAAAAAAATTTCTTTTCTTATATATTCTACACAAAATAAATAACACAAACATATAGCGGGATATTGTATTTACCTGCGATCGAGTGTGCACACCGACAGGGCTTTGCCGCTCTCCTTCTTCTTCCTCACCCCTCGCTCTACTATTTTTCTCGAGTCTCGACGGCTGCGGAGTTGGAAATGGGGATTTTATAGGGGAGGGCAAAAAATCGCTCTCTGTAAGGGCGGCAAGGGGGCTGTCACGCCCGGAAATTCACTACCAGAATTTCCGAAACTGAATGTGTATTAAAACCCCTGTCCAGGACCAGCCAGGGTACACAGATGACAATGTTGACATACAGATCCACGTCTTACAAACAGAATAAAAGTCTTACAGAAATGCAGCGGAAAAACGAAAAGGCAAACTAAACTAGAACGGGACTCTTGCAGCGGGCTGGCACCATTCCACAGGCATCCTCGACGGCGGACGAAACCTACTCCTCTGAGAAGCCTCCATCAGACGCATACTCCTCTTCTGGTGTGGGGAAAAATTAAGCAAGGCTGAGTACTACCCACGGTACTCAACAAGTCATGCCGGAAAAGGAGGCATGATGCAAGATATTCCAAGGGAAGACAGGGGTTTATTTGCATAAAGTAAGCATTTAAAAACAGTAGTTGAAAGCAGTAGTAAAACGTTGAATTAATTGATCAATATTAAACCATCACTGTCCAACGCTATATCCACGTTGCGACAGGCCCAAACCATCCACCTGAACTAAACCAGTTCCAATAATTCAAGTTATTAAGAAAGTGAGACTAATCACGGTGAATCTGGTTGATCGCCCATAACCGCGGGCACGGCTATTCGAATAGTTCTACTCTGATCAGAGGTGTACATCTGTACCCACAAGACACAGCCTCAACATCATGTCAACCATGCGTCGCGATACTGGAAAGTACCCGAATAGAGACTGTGACAGGACCCTTCGCATAACCCCCTTTAACCAGCCGTACCACACCACAGGTTTCGCCTCCACCTTTATATCCAAGGTAGGCAGCCCCCTCTCGTGCCACGGTGAATCCGGCAGCCGATCAACGGGTATGTCCCCCGCCGACCCAACTCCATCACGCCCACCCTCTTCTGGTACGTCAGCCAGAGGCAGCTACACTACAAGTCCAGCCGTTGCCCACGCTGGCTTGTGGTACGCACGGTATTTCTTCCAGGGTTTCCCGCGAACCGGTCCTTAATTGCCATGGGTGCTACCATCAAAACCATGCACCCACAGCCCACCATTAGCATATTTTAGTTAAATATTATTACCATGGTGGCTCCTAAACCAAAGTGTCACCATAGGGACTACATTAATTAATTATTCAAGGTGATCCCCTTTAGTGAGCTAGGTTAGCTAAGCATGGCTAAGCACTCCTAAAATCAGCGAACAATGAATTAATTACCCAAGCTATCAAAGATACAAGATAATCAATATAATTGGCTGAGCACCATAGGTATAATCCCACATGAAATGACATTGCGAAATAATGCAGTGTTTACGGAAAAATAAGATATTTGTAAATATAGGTACAATATGATCAATGTGAAGCATGACTTGCCTTGCTCCTGAGCTGAGGCTACCTCTGCGACGATCTCGAAATAAACGGGCGCGTCGGAGGTTTCGGAATCTACGCGACAAACAAAGCAAACAACAATACACGCTATAAGTCTACTGAAATAAAGCACAAAAGTATTTTTAATGGATTCTATGCATTTTTATGAATTTAATGAAATTTGAATGGACTTAAACGGAGCTCGGATGAATTAGTTATGAATTTTTGAAGTTATCTGTGTTTTTACTAAAACAGAAAAATCCTTAATTAATTTATTGCGCAATTAATCCCAGGGCTGGCGTCAGCGGCGGCGGCGGCCGGTCCACCGTGGACTCGGTCCACGGGACCGTGGCGGTGGGGTGCACCACGTGGCGCACACGTGGCGTCGACGCGGCAGCCACGGGGCAGCCACGTGGGCGGCCACGCGGGACGGAGGGGGGAGACGGCGCGGGCGGTCCCGATCGGCCGAGCAGCCGATCCGACGGCCAGGAGCGCGCGGGCGGCGGGCGGTTGGAGCTCGGCTAGGCCGAGGGCGGCCATGGCGCGCGGCGGAGGCCGACGGGCGGCCGGCCAGCGCAGCGGCCGGCGGCGCAAGGGCGCCGGCGCCGTGCGACGGCGCGCGGGACGGAACAAGGGCGGCGCTTGCGCGGGAAAGGGACGGCGCGGCCGGGGAAAAAGAGAGGAAGGGGAAAAGGGAGAAGGTTTCTCACCGGGCTCGCCCGGAGAGGAAAACGACGACGGCGAGGGCGGCGTCCGGTGGCGGAATGGCGGTGCGGAGACACGGCCGAGGGGCGGAGGCGGTCGGCGAGCGCGACGGCGGCGTCGGCGCGGCTCGGGGACGGCGCAAGCGGTGGAGAGCGGCGGCCGGAGACGACGGAGGCGGCGGCGCACGGGGTCGGTGGTGGCGCGGGCGCTAGGAGACACGGGAACGGCGGCGGAAATGGGGAAAAAGGGAGAGGGGATAGCGGGGGTGGTTTTTATGGGCGCGGGGAGAAGAGATCGTGGCCGAGGGGCGCGGAATCGGCGGCGGAGTGGGAGAGAGAGGAGAGAGAGAGAGACGGCCGGGGGAAAAAAAAGATCCCGCCCTTTCGTGCGGCGGTTGCGGGCGGAGTGGGGCGCGGACGGGCGCGGCGGGAGCGCACGCGCGTGCGGAGCGCGCGGGGCGCGGGGAAGTGGGCGGGAGCGGCGGCGCCGGCGGTTGCTCCCCTCCGGTTCCGCCGGCCGGAGGAGGGAGACGACCCCGACAGGTGGGGCCCACCTGTCGGTGGTCCGGGCCGGGAAGGCCGAACGGGCTGCGCGGCGGGAGCGCGGCGCTAGCGGGCCTCGGCCTGCGGCCGGCCCGCAAGAGAGGAGGGGCGCGCGCGAGGAAAGAAGGCCGGCTGGGCCGGCCCAGCGGGAGGGGAAAAGGGCGCGCGACGCGCGGCCGGACTGGGCCGACGGCCCGAAAGGAAGAAGAAGAGGAAAAAGAAAAAGAAAAAGAAAAAGAAAGGAAAAGGGATTTTCCTGGGATTAAACAAATTCCGAATTTGATTTTAATTGGTTTAAAATTATTTTCAGGGCTCTGAAAATTCCACTAAAAATCCTGTTAATGTATTTTGACATGGGGAACTCAAGAAAAATTCCACCTTGCCATTTCCACTTCTTTAATGCATTAATTAATTGGATTTTTCTCCAGATTAATAAACAATTTCTCCGATAAATTATTAAACTCGATTTTTACGATTTAGAAAAACTTCAGGGTGTGACAGGGGCCGCCTGCAAAATTGCCAGGGCGGCCGCCCTTTTGCAGGCGGCCCCCTGATGAACAGTGAAAAAACGCCCTCTGTAAGAGCGGCAAGGGACTAAAACGCAAAAAATCCGCGACGCGGCAGATGACGCCCAACGGTCGTCTGCCACGTCGAAAAATTCGCCCTCTGGGAGGGCGATTTTTAGAACTTGCCCTCCCGGAGAGCGAGAGGAGATTATTTCTGCAATATTTTAAAACGAAAAATTATTTTTACAAATCTTTAAATAAATAAAATTAAAAATGCAAAAAATTCCCTCAGGACTGGCCCTGAACGAAGTATATTATATTGCACAGTTGATATTTATACATTTCTTTTAGTTCCATTTTGAATCTGGTGTCGCCGGTCTTCCTCCGCCGCCTGCCAGCGTTCAAAGCGAAAACGATGCCAAAATCATCATTTGTTAACAGTGCAACCAGCACTTCATCGCCACCACTCGCCCGTCACCTTTCGTGGATTACCACTAAAAAAAACGAGAGTGCCACACGCTCACACGTAACCCGGCTGCTGCTCGTACAAGCACGACACAGCCATATGGGCATAAGCATAGCATCGAGTGCTTTGCTTATCGCTGCATCAGCCCACTAACAACATGGGATGAGTAACAGTAGGATTCTATGCTCTAATCATGCAGTCAACATCCGTCGGTGCAAAAGGTTTGCAGGTACTACAAACTATTATAGTCTTGTAGAGAAGAAAATAAAACGAGTAAATTAGTAAATTAACCAAGGACGATAGGTGTACGAGCATTATAGCAGCAGATCCCGTTCGAAGGCAACCCAAGTTTGTTTGGTGTTTATATGGGGGGTTCACATGAGGGGATGCAGATCTGTGTGGTTCACAGCGAGATGGCCAGCTAAGATCCACGAGGAGGAGATGGCCAACTGTCGGTTACTCGCTCGGTTGACGGCTTGGTGCGGCTCAATTTCTTGCAACATTTTCCATTTCTTGTTGAGGAGAGAAAGGTAGAAGCCTGAAAAAAAGTTATTCCCATCCATGAAATCCCTGAAAAAGTCTATGCGCATGTCTTTTTTTTTCTGGAATATCATTTTTTGACAGAACGATTTTTATGTTTTTCCTAATTGGTATTTTGAAAATTTCACATCATCTACCACCCTTCTTGAATTTCCAGGACCCTTTTGGATTGTAATTTCAGATATACCAAATGTTTTGACTCCTCTAAAAAAATTAAAATAAAGTGTTTTGACCTAGCAACAATAAAACACAGTAGAAGAGCAAAAACAAAGTAGCTGTGCAAAAGCATGCACAAAGAACATACAATAGAAAGGTCTTCTTTGGGTGGCAGAAGAACGGTTCGAGGTTTCAACAGTTGAAAGTAAAAAAAAAAATTACTCACAACGCGGAATGTGAAAGGTATGGGCATTCTCTAGAAGGAAGGAGCGTTCAACGTGTTTGTCAGTTGACACCGTCGCAATATGCGGGCTTTATTCCCTGGGGTCCCAGCTGTCATCCAGCAAGGTTTAACCACGCACCACTTAGCAATACAATTATACAATCTATTAAAAGCAAAGTACAGCAACATAACGAAGATTATATAATAATACAAAGTACAGTAACATACACAAAGTAAAAAAGAAAAACCCTCGTGTGCTTTCCCATTCTCAGCTCCAGCTCATTCGCCAATCGTTAAAAATACCACCAAAATACGCAGAATACCCCTATACATACCGTGCTACTAGTAATAGATCTCGACTAATCAGTCAATTAACTAATCAGGAGGCACCAAACCACCGAAAAAAAAAGAGAAATAATATTCGCGCATCACTTTCTCTTTCATCTCGACCCAACCCAACTCGTCCTCAATCGCGGGCACCGGCCGAGCCAGCCAGCGACGACAAGGGAAGGGAGGACGCGACGAGAGCGAGAGGAAAGCGGAGGAGATCGAGGAGAAGTCGAAGCCCGGGCGACTCGCCCGCGACCACCACCCAACCATTTCCCCTCGCCTTCTCCGATTTCCCTCGCGTGGAATCCCCTTGGACTCCCCCCCGCCGCCGCGCGAGTCGGGCCCGGCGAGCGGCGGCGCACGCCGATCTGCTCCGCTCCGCTCCGCGCTGCCTCTCCTCAGGTTCGTCGTCTTCTCGAATTCGTTTTTTTTTTTTTTTGCGTTCGTTTCGGGCACCGTCAGATCCGCGCCGTGTTTGGTGAGCGTGAGCTAACACGTGGGGGAGAGGGGAATGGTCCGGCCAGATCTCGCCGGGGATCCGAGGCTGTCGGCGGATGCTAGATCTGGGGCGGAGCTGTACGATCGCCGCCGCGTAGATCTGGTCTCGTTGTTCGCGCCGGATTCCGCTGCTTTGCTGCTCGAATTGTTGGTTTCGAGCTTTACTTTTGCCGGGCTATTGGGTTGGATGCTCTGTGATGCTTCAAAACTACGGGAGAATGTTAGTGATGATGCTTTTTTGGATCTTATGGACGAATTGTACAGGGCTTGCACCGAGGAGGAGGAGGAGAGAGCTGAGCAGAAGAATCTAGATTCTCAAGGAAAGGCGCCATGAAGAAAGTATTCGATCAAACAGTCCGGGACTTGTATGTGATTCCCGTGCAATCTTATCGTATACCGTGTGCAGTTCGAGCTCTGTTCGTTTGCTAATACAATAGATTTCTGTCGTAATTTAATCTGTTCTGGTCTTTGTTTTTGCAGAAAAAGAGAGGTGAACAAGAAGGTCCTCAAAGTGCCTGGTATAGAACAAAAGGTAACAGAGATCTCTGCTGCTCCCTCACGCAAAAGCATGTGTTAAGCATGATAGTTACTGAATTTAATGGATTGCTCGGCTTTCAATTTTCATGAAGCATAATCAGTGACATCAGACTTATTCCATTTTGCTTAATGGCCTCATACAGATTCTTGATGCCACAAGCAACGAGCCATGGGGCCCACATGGATCACTCTTGGCAGAAATTGCCCAAGCAACACAAAACTAGTATGTTTTCTTCTTGGGCTTTTGTTATTTGATCACCTTTGTAACAAACAAAACCTAATTTTCCCGGTGCCAATGCCCTTTGCATGCTTGCAGCCATGAGTACCAGATGGTCATGAATGTTGTGTGGAAGAGGATCAATGATACTGGTAAAAATTGGCGGCATGTTTATAAGGTGTGTTTTCTTATTTGCCTTTTCTCTTAACCTTAAGCATTCTCTCCATATATGGATGCAAGTGGAAATTGCCACAACGATATGTAGGGCAGTTTATTCTGATGCTATACTATGCTGACATGTAGGGATTGATTGTCCTGGATTACTTGGTTGCTCATGGTACGGAGCGAGTTATTGATGACATAAGGGAGCATTCTTATCAGATATCGGTATTGCTGGAGATCTTTTTTATCTTTTGTATACTTAATGTAGTTTTAGTTGCTTGATGCTCATTAACTTTACTATTATAAATTATAATTGCAGACACTAGCTGATTTCCAGTATATTGATTCGAGTGGGAGAGATCAAGGTAGCAATGTACGGCGGAAATCCCAGAGCCTTGTTAGTTTAGTTAATGACAAAGAGAGAATACAGGAAGTTAGGCAGAAAGCACTTGCTACCAGGGACAAGTGAGTGCACTAACTTTTTGTTATATCGTACATTGTGTTTTGTGGACATATATATTTTCTCTGTTTTATTGATTACTTTTCTGTGTTCATCTGAAGATACCGGAGTGCATTTTCCACCAGTGGAATGCACAGGAGCCCGGGTGGCTATGACAATGATCGCTATGAAGGAAGCTATGGCAGTAGGTATGATAACAGAAATGGCTATGGGGGAGAAAGAGAGTATGGATATAGGGATGATGACAGATATGGTGGTGCTGGAAATACTCCCAATCGGGAAGGAGATCGTTATTCTAGGGATTCTAATGAGCGCTATGGCAGAGATAGAGAAGATGAGTACAAAGGAAGTCATAGCAACCATGAATATGCAGAAGGATCAGGTCGCAGGAGCTATGGAAGAGATAGGGATTCATATGGAGATGAAGAAGCTTATTCATCCCGGTCTGTTTCATTGCTATTTCTGAATTTGAATTCTTACATGTTGTTCATATAGCAGACTAGCAGAGTCAATAAGCAGCCTATAAGATTGTTATTTCATGAAGTTGCTAATATCCATTTAGTTATTTATGGTTCTTTATGGACCCTAACTAACATACATTTATTTCCATCACAGTAGCCGGCAAAGCAATGCTGATGGGCCTACTCAGGATGAGAGGTAAATGATGGAGAATGCTAAGTTCATAACATTTTAACTTGTCTTATTCGAGTAAGTTATCTTATGTTCTGGTACCTGCTCTGGTAGGCCCATAGAGCGGAAGCCTTCTAACCAGCAGATTGCTTCACCGCCGCCAAACTATGAAGATGTCACAAGAGATACCCAGGACAATATCCATGATGGACGGTATGTATTTTATGTTATAGTGTTTGATCTTTAGTGTAGACAGAACAATGATCTCTGATTTCTGAACCACCATTCAATATCAGAAATGGAGGGACTGTGCCTGTGCCAGTTGCTGCAGCAAAGGTCTCTTCACCTCCTAGAACAAGTGTACCCCCAGGTCAGGTGAATGGTGTCCATGATAATACTGTGGAAGATGTACCTGCACCACCACCTACTCATGCTGAAGCCAATGGGTTTGATGAGTTTGATCCTCGTGGATCAGTACCAGGTATATTTTTCTCCTTTTTTGACATATTGCATTTGCATATGAAGCAAAAGCCCAAATTAACAGAAAGCATCACATAATATTATTTTCTGATATGATATCTTTATGAAGAGAACTTTAGAAGGAATGACCCTATTCTGTATCAATATCTTTTGGTAGTAATTAAGTACTGATTTTTTTCTTTTCAATATTTGCATCCCTTGTTAGATATCTCACCTCCAGTGAACCCCTCACCAGCAGTGAATAGCTTGGAAATGGATCTATTTGGATCAGATCCTATTAGTTCGTTGGCTTTGGTATCTGTGCCTCAGCCAACTGCCAGCCCAAATGTTGAGCCATCGGCAAATCCAGCATTTGAGACTAACAGTTTTATGGGCATGCCACCGGCTTCTACTGGATTCAATGAGGTATGCATCTACTGAACTTGGGGCCATTCACAATACTAATCACATGTTCTAATGGTGGCTATGGTGCGGTTGTACACTGGGTGGCTCCTTTGATAGGCATGGATCTGTTATACTGAATTATAGTTTTATGATTTTGTGGGCTCGAATAATTGGACGAGACAAACGCTATGAAGGACAAAACCTTATTGAAATCATGTTGATTCTTAAATGTATTTAAGCATCAGTAATAGCGGTGCAGAATTGTGGTCAGTACAACTGTTTTGAATTTAACATCAAGATACTTGTTTTGGTGATGGAATGGTTGTTTTGTTCTATGTTAAATCTAACCATCTGTTCGTCTTATCCTTTGGCTTTTGACCTTGCAGACCTTTGATGCAACAAATCCTTTTGGGGATCCTACGCCTTTCAAGGCTGTTCATGAAGAAACTCCTGCAGTTTCTCAGACAAATGCTGCACCTGCCGGTTCTTTCCATGCTACTGAACCTGCTGCAGATGCAAATCCTTTCCAACCTGCTTCAGCGGCAAGCTTTGGTTTTGGAGACACTCTTGGCGACCTCTCTTTTGGATCGAATGCTGCACCCGGGCAGCAAGATATTTTTGTGCCCACCTCATCACGTTCAGAGGTACCACCTGCAAACCCATCTGTGCTCCCCCAACAGGCAGTCCCATCTTATGTCTCTTCCCAGGCACCTCAGCCTGCAGCTGCTGGTCCACAAACTCATGCTACTCCCACTTCATTTGCTCCTCAAGCACCTCCCACTTCATTTGCTCCTCAAGCACCTCCCACTTCATTTGCACCTCAAGCACCTCAAGCAGGGGCATCCTATCCTCAGGCTGCCTCCACATTTCCTCATTCACAAGCACCTCATCCTGCAGCCACTAATCCATCTACAATCCCTCTGAATGTTGCCACACCATTTGCTCCTTCACAAATGCCTCAACCTGTACCATCAGGCCAATCAAACTATTTTATGCAACCAGTTCCAGGGACTGGCATTAATGGCATGTCTGGGGCTCCTTCACAGAATGGAGCACCATCCTACATTCCTTCAGAGACTTCTCAATTTGCAGCTCCAACAAATCTACAGCCCTCTCAGCCAACCTTCCCCCCACAAACTGCCATGGCAGCTCCACAGGCAACATCAATTTCTCGAGGAGCATCTCAGCCTCTTGCAGTGCCGAATTCAATGCCTTCTGGTGTGAATTTTCAATTACAATCAAGTTCATCAGCTCCCCCTGAAACAATCCTTTCAGCCTTGCAAGTTAGTCAGTCTGAGCCAGTGAAGAAATTCGAGTCCAAATCTACAGTTTGGGCTGATACATTGAGCCGAGGTTTAGTCAATCTGGACATCTCTGGACGTAAGTGGCTTCTCTCTGGCTGTCTTCTACACTTAAAAAAAATAACTGTACTTTTGTGATCTGACATAATCTTATATCTGTTTTACAGCAAAGGCTAATCCGCACGCTGATATTGGAGTTGACTTCGATTCAATCAATCGCAAGGAGAAAAGGCAAGAAAAGAAAGTCTCTCAAGCTCCTGTGGTATCTACGATCACTATGGGCAAAGCCATGGGAGCTGGCTCTGGCATCGGTCGGGCAGGTGCAAGTGCCATGGCACCTCCAGCCAACCCAATGGGTGCAGGCAGGGGCGTTGGCATGGGTATGGGTGCTGCTGGTTCCGGTTACGGTGGTGGAATGGGAATGAACCGGCCAATGGGCATGGGAATGGGAATGAACCAACAAATGGGGATGGGCATGGGCATGGGCATGAACCAACAGCCCATGGGAATGTGGATGAACCAACAACCAATGGGAATGAACATGGGCATGGGGATGAACCAGGGTATGGGAATGAACATGCGGCCTCCTATGGGAATGGGTCCAGGTGGAATTCCCAGTGGTGGATACAATCCAATGGGTACCGGATACAGTGGGCAGCAGCCATACGGTGGGTACAGGTGAGAATATACTGTACAATGGGATACTCAGCGAGGGGTTGAGAAACAGTTTAGGAGGCGTTTGGATTTTGGTCACCTGGATTTTCTTCATGTATGGTTTCTTTTGTTTGGGGGTGGGGGGTATAATTTTTCATCACTATTCTTTTTCTATCCATGTTGGATATTGTATCTACTAAATATATGACATGTGAACGGGGGCAATGCTACAACTACTGTGTTGTGTTGGATGCAAAGCCTTGGTAATATAATCATCAATGTAGCTGTATAATTCTCTATAGGATGGTTTTTTCAGTAAACATTGTGATTGTTTCAGCGTTCTTGCTGGATTGACAATAAAAAGGTTGTACCATTTTGTTGAAACTATCTCCTTTTTTTACGTCGTCCCATTTTGAGGTGCAGTTGCTGTTGGATGTCGTCAGTCTGCAAATGGTAGTACCTGAATTATTTATGGAACAACAGGGATGGCCATCTCTACTGTTCACCTCATTTCTGTTCTGATGCGTGGTCACTGGTCACATAAACCACTGTTGACAGAGCAAAACTTTGTATCTGACCGTGATGAAACGAAAAATTTTGTAATCTTTTAAAAGAAATTTGGCTGAGATTCTTACGCAGTGCATCGGCCAGCGAGCAACCAGTTCGAGCCAGTTTTCAGAAACTGGAACATCGGTTAAGAACTGTAGTAAAAATCTCCAATCCAATCTTGAAGTTTGTAAAATATGTCCCAGGGGCAGCGATTGTGGCATGTAATCAGCTGTTTGTGAGGTTCAGGAGGCACCAAAACGTGCATCGGCGCATGCACGGTTTCAAAAGTTTTGAAGCCATTTTGACTTTGCTCATGCTACTAGCGTCCTGGCTACAAAATCTTGTGGCCACGGTTTTCGTTTCTCCTTTTCAGAATCCCACACGGTCACCACAAGCCGACGCCTCCTAAAGTCAATAACTTGTTAATGTCGAGCTTTGTACGCCAATGCATTGCATTACAGTAACCTCGTGTGTGACAATATCATGAGCTAGGCTTAAATGCTTGTACACTAATGTGTCTTTACCCAAGTTAAAAGAGCACAGATCAGTGATCTGCCCTTGTCAAAATCAATGACACTGACCCTTGCATCATGGAGGCCTAAAAGCTTAACGAAATGGCCATGGGCATCATTCTTTCGGAGCAGAAAAGGCTCCAGTTGAGCTGTGTCGCTAGTACTACCATATTTGTAATGCAAGTTTGACCTAAAAACGCAGGGTCCCTTGCTTGCTCTGGAAAAAGAAATCAGAAGACGATTGCAAACGGTGTTTGAACTCAAAAAATCAAAATGATTGGCTCTGAAAAGCCTGACCACCCGCAGTTAGAGGAACACGAATTGTTGACTGTTGCTTGCACTGAAGAACATTGAGCAGTGAATTGATCATGCATTCAGGGGTTTTAACTTACAGGTTTGCAGCAAGCATAATCTTGGTAATAGGCTGGAACTGCGTATTCTAATGATTAATTAGTCGGGCAAGAACAATCCTAGGTGACACAAATAATTCTGAAAACTCGGAATTTGCATCTTATGAGCTGCAATTTACATACAGTATAATCCAGAGAGAGAGAGAGAGTGTGTTGCATATTTTTCTATTTCTTTTTCATCTTTTGTACAGTGATTCAGAGTTTCAGACATACAGTACATTACATTGCCCTGGGCTCAGAAAACGAGCAGGATTGCTTCTTCGGATGAACTCAGCATCTTTGCCCTCAAACTGCAGCAAACTCGATTGCAGTGTTGGCGTGAATGCATGCGCGAATGCTCCTATGCATGCTTGGTTTCTTTCTAGATGTCGCGAGATCCATGAATGCCGGTGGTCTCTGCGTGCTCTAATGGCGATACGACGACGACTCTCGCTTGGATTAGCTGCATTCTCGCTGTGCCCCTTTTCCCCCTTTTCTTGCTTCCTTCGTCTCTCCGAGCAACTGATCCTAGTTTAAAATTTTCTCTTAACTTTAACCCATAATAACTTGTATCATCTGGCGCCTAGCTTGCATTGCCCATGGTTTAACTAGGGTTCACGCTACGTGTGTTGACATTTTGCAGATCACTGCAGCGTTGGGAACTGTGTCCCGTTATTAGTTCTGTGGTAACTGTTAATTACTCGTGTTTATGATAATTAGTAGTAGTAGTTTGTAATTTAATTTTGTGGCTCGACTGAAGCATAAATCCTTCAGATCAGAGGCCATTTCTTGGGTACTTGCTGGTTCATTGTCTGCTTCCTCTGTTGCATTGAACGCTTAGCTTGTTTGCAAAGCCTTTATTCACATCATCCAACGTGCGAGAGTTCGATCGTTCGAGTAATTTGAGAACAAAAATTTAAACAAATCACATTTTACAGCCATAATCTTCGGATGCAAAGGTGGCATTTCATACAGAGTGCGTAATTAAGCCAATGCATGAATATGGTTTCTTAGCTTAGCGTTGTCTGAATTTTTCATGTGATGTTCAGAGCATTTTGTGCAGAGCCATGTAGCTCTCGCTTCGATGACACTCGCCGTCGTCGTGCCTAGTGTTCCCACCACGCACATTTTCCTCCTTCCTCTCACTCTAAGCTTCAGCTTTCTGACAGTACCAAGTGATTACAATTTGATTTGCTTCTGAACTAATTCTGAACTTTGCAATGCAGCATCGATGATACACTTTATTACTACTAGCTTATAAAAAGGAAGGTACACGATACATGCAACCTAGAGTCCAGTCCATGAACGATCATATCTACTTTAATTGCCTTCCTCTGTGCTCGACTCTCCTGTATCTTCTTACCTTTCCTCTCTCTGAATCTCTGATTCATCGGAGGATCATTCATTCATCACCTGCTGCACTGCACTCCGATGCAGTAACTGCTGCTTATTCTGCTCCGGCAAAACTTCTACTGAATTTTGCATGTATCAGCTCAATTTTTACGATTTATACATGTCCATCTGACGAGGTATCTGGCGTTGTTTCTGGCGTCTCATTTTCCTGAAGGTAATAGCCAACAATTTCTCTGAACATATATCATCAGTTATACGTGCCACTATGTACTATATCAGTTGAATCACTGTACCAGTTCTGTTGTGTTTTTCATTCTCGTGTCTTGTACTAGCAGCCATCAGGCTACAACTAGCTGCATATACAAATAACCTAGGCAAGTCATATACAGGTTGCTTGTGTGTTCTGAATCCCAGTGTCCACTTTACTGAATTCTTACTGCATCACTACAATTCAGACTAAGTAATTCATCTTGTAGCTTATATTCTCATCAATTCAATAGTAGTAGTAGCAGTAGTAGAGATTTCTAGCTAATACGTTCTAATCACAGTCACATACTCACAGTTGAGTTGCATGCTCGTATTATTCTTTTTTCCAGTTAATTTCCGGCCACAAAATGTGCGGTACACTAGTAGAGAAGTTCTGAAAGAATTTAAACTGATCAATCAGGCGTTGAGGTTGGCGCGAGTGAGTTCCCGCCACCACCATGGGTGTCACCCGCGCGCACATCGTGAAGAATGACGCGCTGGAGGGGATGCTGGGCGAGTTCGTCGGCGGCAAGGGCGGCGGGAAGGCGGGGCGCGCGGCGAGGCACTCGTCCCGGCTGGTCGCCGCGCTGACGTGCCTCCAGCTCGCGTTCGCCATCTATGCCACCTTCCTGCTCTACTACATGAGCCCCGCCGTGGACCTCCGCACCAAGCCAGACTTCGCCTGGGCGACGCGCATCGCGCAGCACTGGAAGCAGCTCATGGCGCAGCCCGGCGTCGGTGGCGGCATGGCGGTGTCGCCGGAGGAGGTGTGCGAGCACGAGAGCATCGACTTCGAGCAGAAGAAGTCGACGGACGCCGTGATGATCCGCCTCAAGCGGGAGCTCTACGACGAGGTCCGCGAGTTCCAGCACCGGAGCTTCGGCGCCGAGACGCTGCCGGAGCTCCTCCGGATGCGGTCTCGGTGGAGCTCCGCCGCCGGCAACCAGCCGCGGGTGACGGTGATCCTGAACCACTTCAAGCGGCGGACGCTGTGCGCGCAGCTGGACACGCTCCGGCGGCAGACGGTGCCGTTCCACCGCGCCTGGGTGCTCGCCTTCGGGAGCCCCAACGAGGCGGCGCTCCGCCGCATCGTGGACAGCTACAACGACTCCCGCATCAGCTTCGTCTCCTCCGGCTACGACTTCAAGTACTACGGCCGCTTCCAAATGGCGCTGCAGTCCGAGTCCGACTTCGTATACGTCATCGACGACGACATGATCCCCGGCACCCGCATGCTCGAGATCCTCACCCATGTCGCCGGCACCGACAAGTATCGCAACGCCGTGCTCGGCAGCATCGGCCGCATCCTCCCCTTCCGCCAGAAGGATTTCACCTTCCCGAGCTACCGCAAGTTCCGCTCCAAGGAGGCCGGCCTCTACCTACCCGACCCGGCCTACGACATCGCCGTCGACCGCATCGTGCAGGTGGACTTCCTCTCCAGCTCATGGTTCCTCGCCGCCGACCTCGTCAAGGCGCTCTTCATCGAGACGCCCTTCACCTTCATGACCGGCGAGGATCTCCACCTCAGCTACCAGCTGCAGAAGTACATGGGCGCCGGATCATTCGTGCTCCCCGTCGACGCCGCCGACAAAGAGACGTGGGGCGACAGCGAGCACCGCCTCGCCTACGTCTCCGAGACGACGGTCATCTTCAAGGACATCGTGCAGGTGCGGGACGAGCAGTGGTGGCGCGCGCTCACCTCCGGCTACGTCACGCAGTGGGCGGCCATGCACCCGCAGAAGGTGGACGCGCTCTTCTACGCGCACTCGCTCGGCGAGGTCCGCGCCATGGCGCCGCTGCTGGAGCGGTTCCGCACCACCGCCGGCCGGAAGGCCTACCTCGTCGTGTCCGGCGGCGGGCACTGCCCCTGCGAGGAGGCGGCGGCGGTGCTCAAGTGGCCCAAGGTGGTGTGCAAGGAGAGGCGGTTCAAGATCTTCGACCTTGCCGTCGGCGCGCTATCCGGCCCGTCCCGCTCCGAGGTGCCCGTCCTCCAGGCCGTCTACTCCAGCATGCGCGGCATCGTCCGGATGCACAACCCGAGCGTCATCGTCGCCGTCGCCGACGTCGATCCCAAGGTCAAGGACGCGCTCCGCATGGCCGCCGACGCCGCCGTCAACCGCACCGCCCTCGTCCTCCTCCCCCGCAACTCCATCTCCAAGGTTCTCTGGATGGCCACCCTCCGCCCCACCTCGCTGCCAAGTAAGCAACCTCCAATTCTTTGTGCCATTGTTGCAACCAGAATTGCATCAAAGCTCCAATCTGTGGATTTCATGCGCGCAGATTGGAACAGGATGCGGATCTCGGTGAACATCATCACGCAGAACCGTGCCAAGTCGCTGCGGCGGCTGCTGGCGTCGCTGCGGAACGCCTACTACGTCGGCGACGAGGTGCCGATCAGCTTCAACATGGACAGCCGCGTCGACGCGGCGACGCTGAACGTCGTCAATTCCTTCGACTGGCCGCACGGTCCCAAGACGCTGCGGCGGCGGATCATCCAGGGCGGGCTGATCCGCGCGGTGAGCGAGAGCTGGTACCCGGCAACCGACGACGACTACGGCCTCCTCCTCGAGGACGACATCGAGGTGTCCCCCTACTACTACCTCTGGGTCAAGTACGCCCTCCTGGCCTACCGCTACGACCCGCAGGTCTCCCTCCCGGAGCTCTCCTCCATCTCGCTCTACACGCCACGGCTCGTCGAGGTGGTGAAAGAGCGGCCACGGTGGAACGCTACCGCGTTCTTCGGCCGGAGCAAGAACCACCACGCGAACACGCCCTACCTCCACCAGCTTCCCTGCAGCTGGGGCGCCGTCTTCTTCCCCAAGCACTGGCGCGAGTTCTACGCGTACATGGCAGCGCGGTTCACCGAGGATGCCAAGCAGAATCCCGTGCAGATACCTCGATCCCGCACCAATGGCTGGCAGGCGTCGTGGAAGAAGTTCCTCATCGACATGATGTATCTGCGAGGGTACGTCGCGCTCTACCCGAATTTCCCCGACCAGAGCAGCTTCTCCACCAACCACATGGAGCCCGGCGCGCACATCAGCGCCAAGGACAACGTCGTCAAGCACGACAAGCGAGACTTCGAGGTGCCGCTCGTCGCCGACGACTTCTCGACGCTGCTGCCCGCCGGCAAGATGCCGCCGGCGTCCAAGCTGCCCGTGCTCAACCTCTTCAACCAGCCGGTCTCCTTCAAGGCGCTCAAGGCCGCCGGCGCCAAGCTCCGCCAGGACGTCATCAGCTGCGCCGTCACGCAGCTCGTCGCCGTCGACCACGTCACCGGCCTCCCCAAGAACTGCACCGCCTTCTGATCCCAAGAAATTGCATACATATATTTTGCATTCAATTTCTTCGATGCATGAATGCATGATAAACGATCTGGCGACCCATATGTTGTTTACCATTCGATGCATGGTGATTTTTATTCTGTTGCTCATGATCTCTACACTGTATTTAGCTGTGATTTACATGTCTCGGTTCTTTCGGTTTCTTTGTACCATTTAGGAGTGAAACTGAAGGGAGTTGCAGCGCGTTTTCGCGCTCTGTGCGATGGTCTCTAAAGGGCTAAAGATGTAGCCAAAAGTGGCTTCTCTTTGTTATTGTTCTTGATTTTCACCATAGATTCATCATTCATGGAGAGGAGTTTTTTTTAGAAATAATATTTTTTTAATAGATAATTGCAAAAATAGAGGTCGATTGAATAAAATTGCAAGTTTAGCACCCCATCGAACAACCAAAGTTCGACAGGATTGGCGAGCCCGAAAAACAGTGGTAAACAGCGCATGAACAGTGTCAAACAGTGCTTCCTATCGAACTCCCCGAGTTCGACAGGCCGCATGAACAGTATAGAACAGTGTCAAACAGTGATTTTTTTTATAAAAAAAACCTTTTATCCCCTGTCGAACTGCCGTAGTTCGACAGGCCCTTGACGGGGGCCTGTCGAACTGCCGCAATTCGATATGTCCCCTGTCGAACTTTGGTTGTTCGATGGGATGCTAAACTTGCAATTTTATTCAATCGACCTCTATTTTTGCAATTATCTATTAAAAAAATATTATTTCTAAAAAAAACTCCATGGAGAGTACACTGCTACCTCAATAACAACTGTTCTAATTGTACAGTCTTCAATTCCTCTGCTGTGTACAAATGATCTTCAATTCACATTAGGTTCATGCAGAGTACATTGATTTCACAGAGAGAGAAGCAATCTTGAGATGGTTCTAAGACAGTAAATTTGTGAAGGATTGTGAAGGAACGACAGCAATTTCCCACCATTTTTGGCCTAGCAATTCCCCTGTGCTTGATGTTTCATACTACTTGCTTACACGGGAGCTCCAGTGTCCAAATAGCAGCTGATCCATTCTCTGTTTTTAATTGTAAATTTTACTGAATGTCATAAATCTGCGGGGTGAACAAAGTACAGCAGCAGTAGGAGTATGCCTCTGCTCGTCGAATAATCGCTACTAGCAATCCGTCTTGAGATTTCAACCGTGGAGGAGATATGGAGAGAGGAATTTAAGATGGAAGAGAAAAACAGAGCACCTCTGTTTTTAGCCTTCAAGAGAGTAATGCCGACTTGCAGAGAGCTGCACATGATGTTGTTATATTTGTGAAGGGCCGACGACATGGCGCTACATTTGAATGGACCTGGCAAGCCCAACTTTTATTAGCACAGGCAGCCCATACTAAAGAAGAGAATAATCAGATGTCACTTATCTGATGCAACAAAATCCACATCAAGAGAAATAAAATACTGAGTTACTAATCAGACCATTGTTGGAATATAAAATGAATTGCTCGTCTTTCTTCATCAATTTAAGCTTTTGGGTTGAACTGAACGATGAATGCAACTCAATATGGTATCAGAACCAGAAGTCTCAAGTTCGAATCTTGACCGACGCACGATTAAATAAGAAAGAATTGTCTGCCTTTCTCCATCAGCTTAATCTTTTTGGTTGAACTAATCGATGCATGCAACTCAATAACCATACCCTATCTTTTCAGTTGAACTGATCGATGCATGCAACTCAATAACCATACTCTATAGGCTTCTCTGATATGCCACCAGCAGGAGTGCTAACCGCATCAGCATTATCAGTAGCCTTGCAAGCAAATTCTTCCTCAAGGGGCCGGCTCTACATTTTCAAGGGCCCTAGGCGAAATCGATGTTGTAGGCCCTTAAGGCTGTTTTTTTCTTACTTGTAATATATACTTTATAAACCATGCATACTCTAAAGTGACATAAATAAACATTATTAACAGGATAAACTAAACATGATATATATTTCTTGATAAATAATGTTGATAGTGTAATAGAGAACTAAAACATTACTGGAGAAAAACTTACGTATAGCACTTTTTTTTGCGATTCAATAAATTGGTCTTCAAGTTTCCTTTTCTACCTTTTTCTCGGCACCGTACAGATGTTTCTTAGGCAACATTATTTATGCTCCAGCCAAACATCAATCAAGAAAAGAACACCAACACCTGAAAAATATTGGTAAAAAAACACCTGAAAAATAAGTCAATAGCAGTATAGAACTTAATGACCCAAAATTAGTGAGAGAAAAAGAATCTATATATTCAAGGGCCTAATGAAAACTAAATATACATGATTCCACCACATACCTTTTCATCTTATGAGGGGTGATCCTCTGATCGAATGAGTAGAAGACTATAAGAAAATAGAGTTTAGTCTTGAATTGATCCCTTGAACAAGTTAACCCAGAACCCTAACCTAGGCAATAGAATGGGAAAAAAAAATAAGATTAGCGGAACGGATCAATTTTAATCAGTGAAAACTGAGAAGAAGGATAGATGGATTGGATCATCACCTGATCTACCTTCAGTTTTGACGCTTTGTTGTTCATCTCCAGTTCTCTGTCTTCACAGCGTCATGGCAACTTGGGGGCGATTTCCATGCGTTAGGAGCGAAAGGTGAAGCGTCACAGTGATGGCGAGGAGTTGGGCGTGCGGTAGTTCTGTTTCTATACGTTGTTGGCACTAAGCTATAGGTTGAACCGCTAGGAGGCCCAAGACTAGAAGCTAAATACACAAGAGACCAAGTCCTGTCTATGAGGTTATTGCTTATTGGGCTACATATATATACAGGGTATATATCTAGGTGGGGCTCACTTTTCAGTTGGGCCCTAGGCCATCGCCCTTATGGCCCTGCTCCAGAGACTGCCGGCTCAAGCTTAATAAAAAGCTTTGCTGTCTTTTCCCGGATCTCATCACACATTGAATACTCCATGTCATCTTCATATGGACTGAGCAAGCGACCAAAGGACATAGCCTCCTAACCCGTACCCTTTCAAAACATCATTTTTGTAATCGGTGACATGAAGCTTATCAACATAAAAGTAAAGAGAAATTTTATGGTCGTTGAGAAATTTTACGTGCAGACGCATACCAGCATGGCGCCAGCGGCCACAGTGGCAAGTTCAGAGTTTTTGTAGAGCATAGGATTTGAGGCAGAACACCGGGTCCCTTATTGCTCAACTCGACCATTTCAGTGGTGTCAAACTTACTTCTGAACAACTTGAAAATCAACCCAGCCTCCTTCGCGATACACTTGGAGCCATAGTAATTTGCAAGAGGTGCAAAGAAAGTTAACATCAAACAGTAACTACTAGAATTAGGAAGGCAACAGTTTGGTCTAGTTTCTAACAGGCATACCACCAAGTCCGCAGTTGCAGCAGGAGATTCAATCTCCTTTGATTGGATCAATTGCCTTGCTCGATCCTTGATCAGGGTGCTCAGACAGATCTCTTCAAGGGTGAGAACCATGAGAAAATTCCTGAGAAGCTTGTTCTCCATCTCGATACACTATAAGGATCAATTGTTTTTGCAACAGTGGAAGGAACCGTTCAGTTTGCCTAATTTTGACCCTTCCAAACCGTTCAATGGTGATGAATGAACGATGGGCCGACGACATTCTGCTAGTTGAAGAGTACATTTTAGTGGACATGGCAGGCCCAAGTTTTATTACCACTAACAGCCCAAGGATTTTATTCGTCGTATGACATGATTTTACCAGAAGCAGTTGAGCCCTGTGAAAAATCATCATAAGTTGCAGAACTGGAGTAGGAGTAGAACACAAGATGAAGATTTGAGTGTTCAGCATCCGTACATCTTGGGTGTTGGCGGAACTCCAGGGTGGAAAACAATACTGAATCCTTGCCTGTCAGAATTAGTTTGCATTATGTTGTTTTTTTGTCTTTATATTATTGTACTGATCCGGCACAACAGTAGATTTCACATTCATAATCTGCACGACAGAACAGCAATGTTCAAGTGCCCACTGGTCCAGCACATTATTAGGTGCCCAACTGCCCAGCAGAAGCCGCAAATTGAGTTGTCAGTGATCAGCAGTAGCGCATAGTTATACCAGGGGTAGCCAGATCACAACAAGAGAAAAAGTTCAGAGCATAAGGAATATAGCTCCTCAAATTGGATGATCACAACTTGTACAGAGGGAGGCACCACCAACCAAGGCAGGATAAACAAAAAAGGCATATAGAGATATATAATTAATTGCTAGTATAGAAACCAAATAACACTTATCAATCCCTAGACATAGATGAACTGCAAAAAGAATTTTTCGGAGTTCAGTACATCAAGCTCCAATATAAACTATGATGGATGTCCCCCTGAGTAGCTACTAGCAAGAAGAAACTTCTAATTAGCAAACCAACAAACTCCACCTCCTCATCACCCCCCCTTAAAAAACACCTCTCATTTTCCTTCTCCTAATTGACTGACTGACTGACTAGCTGCAAAGTTTTCCTCTCTAAATCTGTCTCCCTCTGCTGCTGGTTTAGCTCTCCTTCTCACCTACCTAATTTTGCAAGCAACTGCAAATCTGCAATGCAACAACCACTGTGATTCATCTATTTCTCCTGCCCTCCTCCTCTCTCACCCACCTCTATACAAAACAAAAAATCATCTTTTAAGGGGAACCAATTAATCAATAGACAAAAAGGAAAAATAAAACCCAAGAAAAGCCCTAGTGAACTAACGCCAGTATGACCCCGGCGATCGATCCATGTATTGATGATGATGCTGATGGAAACCAATGCAGAGCGGGCGGTGATGATGAATGATGGCTTCAGGAGGGCAATGCTGCTGATCACACTGCTGTCCATGTCCATGGTGATGGTGATGACGAGGAAGACGACGACTGACGCAATGAAGCAAGCATGCATGCATACATACTAACATGTATACATATATAGCTAAGGGGGACTGAGACCGACCAACCGTCCGACGCCGACGACGCTGCCGCCGCCGCCGCCGTCGGGAGATTAATCCCGGCGGCGGATGTACTGCAGGAGGTCGCAGGACGGGTCGGCGGTCCGGGTTGCCTTCTGGCGCATCTCCACCACCTTCTTGTGGGAGTTGGAATGGATGGACGGCACGAAGGTGGGGCTCGCCGCCGGGCGGTACTCCGGGAAAAGGCGGCCGGACTTGTAGCGGACGCCGCACGCGTTGCAGAGCGTCTTGGGGCCGAGCGGGCCCGCGCGCCACTGCGGCGTCTTCTCGATCTGGCAATGCGTGCACCGCCGCACGGTGCCCGGCGGGAGCGCCAGCGCGCCGCCTTCCTCGTAGTCGGCGTCCGCGTCGGCCTCGGCCTCGGCGTCAGAGGCGGCGGGAGCGGCCGGCTTCTTGGCCTTCTTCTTCTTCTTCATCGGCGGCGGGTGCGGGTTGGATTCGGCAATGCTCTCGGGATCCGAGTGCGACGAGGTGGACGAGTACATTGGCGTCGGCACCAGGATGGTGGTCTCCGTCGCCGCCGGCGCGCCGCGGACAGCCGGGAACGCAGACGGCCTAGACCGCTTGCTGCGCGCGCGCGCCGGGATGACGAGCACAGGCGGCTCCGGGCGCGGCGACACGGGCGCGGACCACGCGCGGCCGCTGCCGGAGAACGACTCCGACGAGGAGGACGCCGACGACGAAGACGACGAGGAGGAACCCCCATTGGTGGCAACGTTGAAGCCGCTGTGCTCCAGCACGGAGATGGGGCTGGAGCTGCGGAACAGCGCCTCCTCCATCTTGTCCGGCAGCACGACGCCGGCGTTGGCCGTCAGCGCGGATGCCTTGATCGGCGCCGCGCAGTTGACTCCCGGAAAACTCGGCTCGTGTGGGATGGTTCCATCGTCGAACAGCTCCGACAGCCACTCCAGCTGCGCCATGTCCATGTCCAGCTCATCACACTGCAAAGAACCACCATTGCCACGTCAGATCAGCCACATTTCCTCCACTACTGTACAAAAACACAAGCTTGCAGCAGCCTGCTAATTTTGTCGTTACTAGCCTGTTCATGTTCATGTTCAGTACTAGTACCACCATGACATCATAATTTCTTCCATCTACTACTGCTGTAAATCTACTGTAAATCAATCATCATTAGCGGTTGGAGGAGGGGGCCCAGGTTTAATTTCGGTTGCTTAAAGCGGAGAAAAGGGTTACTGCTATGCTAGGACTGGTTGTACCACGTTGGGTTTAGTACTAGCATAGTTGTTGGGCAGGCTAACTACCGAGAGCAATGGGCCCCGGGTAACCAGTAGATTTTGCACCAGTACTACGTAACATGGCTGGGCCCCCAAAACCCCCGTAAAAATCCAACCAAACCCAAAGCAAACTCCCGTAACTTCCATCCATCACGATTGCACGCCGACGCCAGTCCACCGACACGGCCATCGCCTGACCCAACCACCCCAACCCCAACCATTCACACACGATGCGCGCCGCGTGGCGTGGAGCGGGGCACCTAATTGGCGCCCAGCTGTTTTGAACTTGAACCGCTCGACCGACGCCGACGCCGACGGCCGACGCCGACGCCGGCAGCGGCAATATCGTCCAAATTCCTCCTTAAAATCGGCCGTACGCTCAACCACCGGACCAAAAGCCGGCACGGGGAGGAGGTGGGGGCGGGGAACTTACCGAGCCAATGTGGACGTCCTTGCGGTCGAACACCTCGGCGCCGAGCGCGCCGGCCGCGTCGAACAGCGCCGAGGCGTCGTCCTTCGCGGGGGCCGGCGGCGGGGGGAGCGTCATCATCTGCGGCGGCGGTGGCGGCGCCGCCATGGCGGCGTGGCCGCCAATGATGCGCGAGGACAGCGGGCTTCCGGGCGCCGGCGCGTCGAGCAGGAGCACGTCGGCGGCCGACTCCTCCTTGGGGAAGTCGAGCAGGTCGTCGATGTGGTCGAACAGGTCGCCGCAGGTCGCCTCCAGGAGGCTCTGCTCCCGCAGCATGTCCTCCACGAATCCAACGCCCGCCATTGATGCTACCAAATCACAATCTGTTCACCACCAACGCGTATAAATACAGGGGAGAGGAAACGCGCGTCAGTAATGCCTCATCGCGAGATCATGTTTGGATATACATGCATTAACAAGGCAGTATCCACAATAATAAGGAAGCAAATTAAGGCAACACGGATTTATTCACCTATGAAAAATTAATCAATTCCAAAGATATGATCCACTTATATCAATAACTAGATAAAATTCGTATAAATGGCAACACAACACACCACTACCAGAAATGGATAGATGACGAGGCGTTACTCATCTATCCCTACTACTACTACTACTAGAAATGCAATCTATCCGTGAGCTGTAAATCAAAAGCTGCAGGAGGGAGAGGAGAGGTTTTTTTTTTTCAAAGTGACGGCAGGAGCGGGCTCCATATGTATGCGGTCCATGATGACGCGCTCCGTGAGTGGGCCCCACCCACCCCCAGCCATGTGACCCCGCATGTGACGGGTGAATTTTCTTTTCTTTATTCTGAAGCAAGAGCATGGCTACAATACAGATGGCGTACTACTCTACCCAGAGAAGAAAATAAATATATGGTCCGTATATAAAATAAAATCATAAATAAAAATAATAAAAAGGAAAAGAAAAATCAGTGCGTGCGTTTGATTGATTCACCACCAAGGACTCGTATGCGTACGAGTAGTAAAAGTCAAAGCTGCCAGCACAAGGAATTTGTCAAAAAGGGCATTGGCTGACGTGGAGGCACCCTATTGGTCCGGACGCGTCACTGGCGTGCCACATGGACAAAGCCGCCTCCCTCGGTAAAAGCAGCTAATTATTGCCGAGTCCTCGGGTGAAAACACCGAGGAATTCTTCAATTTTTCCGCGCATCAATCGCGGCCATTCCCAGAGGAGGGAGCAGTACGGATCATGCAAAGCGAATCTTGCCATGGCGGCAATGGAAGGAATCTTTTTGGGTTTTTTTTTCTTTTGTTGTTGTTGTTTTACTGCTTGCTTGCCGGCGTATTGCCTCTCAGGATTTGCACATTTTTTCTCACTGTCCCCCATGTTTCCAGAGAATTCAGACTGGAAAAAGTTCTACAAAATCAGGGGACGCGGTGGAAAAAGCTTGGAATAATAGCAGTACCGACGTGTGAACCCTGACAATCCCATCCGATTTCCATTACTTCCTAGCCATCTAGTAGCCGGAAGCTTCCCTTTAGTAATTTTACTCTCAATTTTTTGAATTGATTTGAAAATTTTGAAATCTTCGAATTGAGAAAGAGTCCAAATCGGAGGCTTCCGTCTTCCTCCTAAACTCCCCCTTCGTCTCCCTTCCCGGGAAGACGAATGAAGCAATGAACGGGAGTTCGTGCAACAAACACCCCTATCAATGAATTAAGCTGGCAACGCGGATTAAATACGGCCGCGCGCCACCGGGAAGCCAACTGAAAATGCAAAGAGCCTTCGAATTCCCGACCATTTCTTGCCATTTTTGAATTTGAAGAAAGCGGCGAAGACCGATTTGCAGGGGAGAAATGGGAAAGAACGGCAAGCTAGCTAGGGAACACATCACATGCAGCAGGAGCAGCTAGGCTTTTAGCTCACCTGTGTGGAAAATTGCTCTGTTTCCTCGCACCGATCGATCAACTCCGGCTCGATCGCTCTCCTCGATCAGCTTTGCTTGTCTTGCAAAAAAGAAGTCCCCTTTTGCTTTCGTTCTAGCTACCTCTTGTTGCACTCTAACTAGCTGCTGCTGTTGCCGATCACGAAGTTGGCTATTTGAATGCTGTGTGTATGTAAGTAGGGAGCAGCTGCGAGCTAACTCTATCTAGTACACCTCCTGCATGGACATGGTTGCTCCAGAGGAGGAAAAAGATGAGCAGATGATAGGAGGAGGAAGAAGAAGAAGAAGAAAGTTGCTGCCTGCCTTGCACCACTGCAATTATATGGAGAGCACTTCACTGTACTCCTAAGGCAGAGAGATGGCGCAATTCCGGAGTGCTATATAGGTGGAGGTAAATGGAAGAACGGAAGGGGGTGGAGAAAAAAGATGTGTGAGGTGCGTGTGCGTGGGTCGGTGGAATTCAATTCTAGAGCTAAGAGGAGGTGTATGTACTACTATGTATGTATATACTGGGAGGAGGTAAGCTGCAGGCAGAACTCAAGAAAAAAAAATCAAAAAAATAATGGAGGATTAAATATGGGTGTGAGAACGTGAGGGAAGGTAAGAAGCCAGCACAGCTTTCAGGCTTTCAGCTGGGAGAGGAGACGAAACCAACAAAAGAAAAAATAAGGAGAGGAGAAGGGGGTGTGTCTGCTTGCTGGGCTATGGTATGGCTCCTGGGTTTTGAACGTTGGAGGCTAGCTAAGCTATGGCGGAGTGGAGATCCACTCCCACTCCTCGCCCCCTTTTTACACTGGTGCTCGCACACGACCTGCACGGCACACGCGGATGGGAGGAGAAAAGAGACAATGCGTCGAGCTGGAACGGCACGAAAGAGACGACCAGAGAGAGGCGCCTTCTACAGCTAGCTTCCGTCCGTCAATCACTGCCTTGTGAGGAGACCAAGGACCCAGCACCAACGAGTACTAGTACTACTATTGGTAGTAACTGCATGCCATTTACTGGGTCCAGAACGACTACTTCTCTCACGATTACGGTCACGATTAGTGTGGTAAATGAGTTGTTAACCATCCATGACGTGAAAAATCAAATCATCGTGGTAATTAGGATCGTTGAGCAACCACAATTGCTTGCTGGTAGTAAGTGCTACAGTACAGGGAGATGGGGACGGTAGGTGAGCCTTCCTCCCTCACTGCTAGCTGTCCTCCCCCCCTCCGCCCCTGTCGTGACGTTGAAGTTTCCTCCCTCTTTCTCTCTCCTCGCATATCCTCTCTTTTTTTCCCCTTCTCTCAGTTAACAAAAACCCCAGAAAATACAAGATACAAAATACTAAAATCACCAGCTCAGATTTTTCTCCCTCTCAGTACTCCTGTATGTACACATGGCGCTGGGTTATCACACATGGATGGCCATGAGATGCCAGCTGCTGTCACGACGGCCACGACTTTCCTCCCCCTTGCCTGCCGCTTCTTCACACTGTTTAACCGACAGCGTCGGTCGTCGGATTCTCTGCGGCCACTGGTAAAATCTCGCGCGCGAGACTGGTCGTCGCAGCTAGCGTCCAGGCGCGTCGCGGTTAGTGGCGCCTCCACAGAAGCATCCCTCCCCTCGCGGTCACCGCCTAAAAATCGGCGTCGCCGCCGCCGCCGCCACGGCACCGCGGCCGCGCATTGACCGCCGATCGCTCGCTGCTGCGTATGGACGCGGGATAGTTTTGTGCCATCCGCGTGCGGCGTGTGCGAGCCGCGCGGTGCGGGGGTGCGTAGCCGCATGCGACTTGGAGACCGCGACGGCGATGGTGCAAGTTGTGCACGAGACAGACGCCGCGGGATTGCCTCTTGATTGAGAAGGACGCGAACCCGCTTTCAAAATTTTTCTTTCTCGGTCCAAGAGACCGTGGGGTTATAAATTCAAATTAAACTTATCTAACTCGGTCGATCGATCGTCGATCACATCCCTTCGGTTTGTTTCTTCTCTGCCTACTTGTTGGGCGTTCTAGGTCAGCGTACGTATGCTCCCTCGCCTAACTTTGTGCGCTCTGGTATCTTGCCCAACCCATGGAGGATATGTGCGCATAAACGACAGTGCAATTAATCCACTATCTCTATCAAACTAATCCCTTCGATAGATCTTTACCGAACTTAATTACTGCCTTGTTCATGTTACGAGTGTATATATATAACATGAACAAGGCGTTGATCCGTTGATCCCTGATGCATGCATTACTACTAGATTAATCTTATCCTGCGAATCGATCGATCCGCATGCATGCAGCTGGTGGTGGTGGTAGCAAAGCACATCTGCACATGAACGATCGCATCTGGATCGAGCAGTAGTGGCCAGGTCGGGTCACTCACTCACTCACTCGACCTACCTACCTCTCTACTACTACCTGCGTGTGTGTGTGCACACACAGCCAAACATGCATACGAACGAACTGGTTTCGTTCGTGCATGCAGGTGGATGGGGTGTGCCACTGGTGACTAATACTAATCACACAAATCAACAGCAGAGAAGGTGTCGTCCTACACTGGCAGCACAGCAAGCACAGCTGCCACATGTGACTTAACGACCATCGCGGTTTGGGTTGGGAAAAATCGCACGGACAAAATGGCGATTAATTGCTGGAGACGGGAGAGATGGAACGGAGAAGAGGGTGGTGATGGAAAAGGGGAGCAACGGAAAGGGAAGGAAGAGTAAAGTGACCGCACAACCGATGGTTGTTCGGGCCTCACTGCCCAGCAAATCATATGACGGGTCCCACTCCACTACGCTACTGATCACCCTCCTTTTTTTTTATTTTTTTTCCCTCCTCTCATCTGCTTTCTTTGCATAACTAACTTGGGTTGCACTCCTTGCATCCATTCCTTGAGCTTTACTACTCCCCAACTCACTCTCACTCTGCCCGATCACACCTAAAGCCATCGGCCACGCCAGCACCAAAGCCTGTTCCACGTGTACGACAGTCGAATTCGCAATGCTTGGCTTCATCTTTCAGACGAAACATCTATCTATCGTGTAAAATTCAATATGGTACTATATAAGAGTCAACTGGACGAAATCGTAAGTCCTCTTTCAGTGAAATGAATATGAGTTGTATCGTCATTGTTTAAACATTTTGGATTTTGGATTCCTGAAAAAATGCTTAAAGCATGCAACTTGACAGCAAGAAAATTACTAACAACCATTTTCCTGTGTGTGTGTTTTCACTTTTCAAGTGGTTGTTGCGGTTGCCACTGCCGTTTTCGCGAGGCCTAATTCGAGCCTAATGATGTCGACTTTTTCCTCGATCGCTCGCTGCGGAAGCAGCAGAAAGAAATTCGTGCGCGGCATATCTAGCTTGTTTGCCACCGACGGGGCCGAGCGGTCGCTGCGAGACAAAGGGGCGGCATACTAGTAGCAAGAAGAGGTCGAGACTGAACAGTTGAGTGAGTTAACATCACTCGGCACCAACACCCACCGCTATGCGTTGCCAAATCAATCCGCCGGGCAATTCAAATTTTGCCTCGGCAGTAAAAAATAAGTGTTGTTTTTTTTCAGAAGGTACATATTTTTATCTCAAATTTCGTTAGCATGATTTTAAAATTATTAAACTGCATGTTTCATGCGAAAATTTTTTATATAAAAATTATTTTAAAATATCAAATAAATTTATCATTTAAGTTTGTAGTAACCAAAACTTAACTAATCAAATGTTAATAGCGCTTCTATTTTGCGTTTGCTGATTTAGTCTTTACCTTTATTAGAAAATAACACCATCAAAGAATGGCATGCTAGCAGGGAGCGTTCGAGACTGAACAGTTCAGTGAGGTAACGTCACTCGTCACCAACACCAACCGTATACGTTGTCAAATCAATCGGCCGGGCAATTCGATCAGTGGCTGCTGCTGCTCTCTCAGCTCGATCAGATCAGCACGCTTGATGGCCGTGGCTAACTAGGTACGGCTTCAATTTGTTGGTGTCGGATCACTCACTCACTTGATATGATCCAACTGCCGCCTCTCTCTTGCATCTCCAGCAAGCAACAACTGCTGTAGCATTTCTGGCCTCATTTTTCTTTCTTCCTCTTCTTCTGTTGAACATATAATTGCGTGATTATTGTTCATGGAATGGAAGTATGGAATACTGATTTGTTGGATCCAGTACACTGTTGGTGGTAGCAGTAGTAGTACCAGTACTACCAGTGCCACGACGACTGTGCACACATGCATGCTGTCTCGGTGGCTAGCTCCAACACCTGCGTGTGCATGCGTTCCGGGCAGACAGGGATTAATTATGGTTTGTTGCGGGCGAGCCAGCCAGCCTACGGAGGAGAAGAGGACCATCGGATCGAGTACTCTTCTAGTGCGTGACATATATCACGAGTCGTCGTTTAACCACTCGTTTGGTGGTTAGTTAGCTGTGCGTATTAGCAGCGATCGAACAACATCTGTACATACTACTGGTTCCAGTACTACGTACAATTTTCTCATATGGGCGCCCTGTCTTTTTTTGCCATTGAGAACTCACAGAGAATTCATCAGACATGTATTTGTTACTGCTACTAGTAGTTGGCCAGGTAGATTGGCATTAGCAGTAGCAGCAACAACAACATGCTGCTGCTGCTGCTGCTTGTTGCAAGTAGAGAGTAGAGTACTGTAATAATCAGTGGGAGAAGCGACAAGAAGCACCCGATCTCTGACAATTATGGGATATTCAAGTCCCCTGCATCGATCCCTAGGGGGAGCGGATTATGATTGCTGCATGCTCAACATGCCCCTTTGTGCTGTCAGACCAATAAAGTTACTCCTACCAGTACTACTACCGCAGGCAGGGCACCAATCATTCAAATGCTGCCAGTAATTAAACTGGCACTGTCTAGTTTATCTCTGCCGTAGAATCACTTGGTTTTTAATCAACCGTGACCGATGCTGACGGACCACTGGAATTCAGATTCTCCCTTGTTGCAAGTAAAAGCTACTACCACTTCTGGTAGAAATGGGCTACTAGCTACTAATACTGATTAATGAATTGAAATGAAATCCACCGGTCGATCGATCGAGCCATGTGTCAATGTACCAAAGGGTCGATCCATCCAACCACCGGCCGGTTAAGACCAAGAGGAGAGTTTATCTGAATGATCCGGGAGTACGTAACATGGGATTGTATCAGCTAGTAACATGTACATTAGTTGCTAGTATCATGGCCTGATCTTACTTACTGTACCCTTGTGACTAATGGGCAAGACAACAAGTAATAGTAGTACTAACAATTCATCAGGAATAATCATGTATGCTTGTGTATCCTTGTGATAATTAACTCGCTTGATCGCCTGTTAGTGAGATAAGCGGCAGGCTAACTGCTTGGAATTTTCTCTAGTTTCACTGCACAGGTTAATTAATCACAATACTGTAGATTAGTACTATAAGGTGGATCATGAAACGGAAGGAAGATTCAGACAGAGCATGCACGCACATGGTCGGAGTTAAAAGACAAACCAGCCCAAATTTATGGTTGGATCACCCCCAATTGCGCAATTTGATAATGAACTGACATAAACAAATCGAAGGCATAATAAAAAAAAAGGGAGCTGATGGATCACGAATGGATCAAACCCCCGTGGCGCGAGAGGTAACAATATATACTGGACTAGTAGTGGTACTAATCAGTTTGACACTGATGGATGAATGGATGTGGCTCCTGATTAATTAAATGAGACAATTGATTAATAAGATGGTAGAATTAGAGCTAGAAATTTAAGTAAATTATTCTGAAGAGAATTATTATAGCTGCGAGATGAGAGATGAGATGAGCTAGCATGTGGCTTGCAAGCTCGATCACCCTGGCGTCGTGTTGGTTGGTTGCCCGGTCGCTGGCTATCTGCCTGCTAGCTTCACCTGCTATCTCTGCGTGTGCGTGGATGCATGTATTCTCCATAGGTTTTTAGCAAAGATTAAGAATAGAAGACAAGATTTCCTTTTAGCAATCTTATTGGTTAAAATTCCGAATTTCAAATTGCTTATATTTTTCTTGTAAGCATCTGATTAACTAAAGATGTTTGAATTTTTGACGCGTTGGAATCAGTTTCTTAAAAATGTTTATATTGTGCGTTACAAAATGTGATTTTTAGAAGTGCTTATATTTGATAACGGAGGAAGCACTAGCTGATGCGTTATTGGATCACCACCGTGTCCATATTGCTGTCCCTGGTCAGCGCATGCATGCACGTACAACATTGATACAGTCCAAATTCAGATTAAGGTGCTAATCATGTCATGTGCTTGCCCTCTATTATGCACTACCAACACACAGTCGTCGTCGTAGTGGTAGTGGCACTACTACAACTACCAGTTGTATGTTGCAGTGTATTACTTCCTTCATTCGT
Organism: Oryza officinalis; assembly: GCA_008326285.1. NCBI lineage: Eukaryota > Viridiplantae > Streptophyta > Magnoliopsida > Poales > Poaceae > Oryza > Oryza officinalis. The sequence goes on along the minus strand of BDMV01000002.1, from coordinate 57,612,145 downwards.
TCTAAATTATAAGTCTATAAGTCTATATTTTTTTAAGATAATTTTTAATGATATATTTTTATCAAAAATTTTATTTCATGTTATGTTTTTAATGAATATGAAATTAGCATCACATGAAAATATTTTAAAATATGAATATAGTGATATAACATGTATAATATTTAGTATAAATATGATTAATATGATTATTAATTAAAAGTTATCGAGATTGTTTTTTTTAAAAGGAGATGTCTAATTTGAGACAGAAGGAGTATGACTGTGTTTAGTTCCCAAAATTTTTTTTCAAACTTCCAATTTTTCCGTCACATCAAATGTTTGGACATATGTATGAAGCATCAAATGTGGACGGAAAAAAAACCAATTGCATAGTTCGACTGTAAATTGCGAGATGAATCTTTTGACCCTAATTACGCCATGATTAGCCATAAGTGCTACAGTAATCCACATGTGCTAATGATGGCTTAATTAGGCTCAAAAGATTCATCTCGCAGTTTACAATCGGAATCTGTAATTTATTTTGTTATTAGTTGACGTTTAATATTTTAAATGTGTGTCCGTATATCTGATGTGATGTTTTTGCCAAAAAAATTTTGCAACTAAACACGGCCTATAGTAGTGTAGTGTAAGCTAATTATTGCTTTGACCGGAGCTGGATTGGAGATTCGTCGCCTTGACCAACTAAAGAGGGGAAAATAATGCAGACTTGCAGAGGAATAAATAAAAGAGAAATCTTTTTATTTGCCACTTAAAATTTACAAGTTTACTTACATGCAACAAAAAGTTATTATTTCTTTGTATGCCATTGATTGAATTTTTTCCCCATATGTCATCCACGTCATTATTTTTGTATCCTTTTAATCTCTCGAGGGGATGTTCACTTGTTATTTTTCATGTCATCCAAATAATTATAAAAAATAAAAAAATAGTAAGGTAGAATAATATGTGATTTATCACTACAAATATGTAAGTTTAAATTCACTTCTACAAGTTTTTTAAAAAAACAAATTTGACTGTGGGCACATGTATACTAGTTTCAATTAAATTTATTGTTTTTATTATAACTTGTGAAGATCAAATTTGAATTTGAATTTTTCTGGACTTATATATAAAATATTAATCTATCTCATCAATTTATTTTTTAAAATTCATAACTATATTTGTCGATGGTACATCCCTAGATGGATTAGAGAAAATGATAGGTCAGCTGTAAACCATCATGCGCAAGTTTGCATATTGATGACAACTTAACAGAAGCAATCGAAAGAACACATAAGGGTAGTTTTGTCATTTTGTTAAAAAATTAATAAGGTCAAAGCAGTTTGTCATTAGATGGTATGTAAGAAAATAATAACTTTTAATGACATATAAAGAAACAAACTTTGAGTAACATATAAAAATTTTATATGAATAAAAACATGAGATTATAACTAGATTGACTATGTAGTTGTGTCTTGGAGTGGTTTCTTCGTTTAAAGTTAAGTACTTGTACAAGCAGCATCGAGAAAAGGACCGGTTCCTCTGCATTGCCTTCCGAGTTGTACTCTGTCAAAACACTGTTGTTTTTTTTCTTTCATCGTCTATTTTATTTATCTCAAAATAAGTTAATCTATAAATCTAAATATAAATACGTTTAAATTTATAATAAGTACTGGATATGACACATTCTAAGTTTATTCTAATATTATGAATCTGGACATAAACATTTAGATTTATAATACTAAGATGTGTCACATTCAGTACTAGATTAATTTATTTTGAGATGATGGGTGTATATACCTGTCTCGTGCCAAATGTTGAAGAGGTAATACGCGTGCCGTAGCTTCCTGCCTGTGAGGTAACCAACTCTGCGTGAATCCGTGATCGATGCAGGCACGTCATGTGGATCGTGGTTTGTCAAACTTAACTGCATAGTTTTCTCTCCTTTTATTTTACAAGTATGTTTCATTCGTCTTTTTGAACGATTTGAACAAAATACTAGTAGTATATACCAAGATGTGATGTGCATGCAAGGAAAAAAAACACAGAGAGGGTCAACCTGCTGGATCAAATCCGGGCGTTGATTTTGTGGGTGATGGATGGAGCAGGCAAGGCAGCTGAACCGGGAACTGTTTCCCAAACCGGACACGACGACCAACGCCCTTGCCCTTGTAGGACAGAGTCTGGAGAGAATGAAATCGAAGGTTGTGGTTGGTCTACTTCTGTACTACTACTACTGCATCGTTGCGTGATGCGTAGTACAGCAAAGTGCAAGTGGAGTAGCACTAGCAGTACATGGATCCATGCAGATGCTGAGCCCAACCGCGATGATGCAGCTATCCCATGTCCAGAAACAGGATAAACAAAAGGAAATTGCGAGATGGCAACGCCCAAAAACGGGCAGCTTGTTGTCTGGAGAGGAAGAGTGCTGGAGAGTAGTAGAGCAGAGCAAATTGAGAGCATTGCAGAACGTGGGTGCAAGTACAGGGTCACTTTACTTTTTAAGCTCTTTTTTTTTTACCAACGCTGTTAGCTGCATGTTACCCTCATGGTCATGGATGATGATGATGCCCCTTTCCGGTTTCCTCAGTACAGTATACAGTACAGTACTAGCTTTAGTTGGGATGAGGATCTATTTTCTTTGTCCTATAATATAAAAGTAATTTTGAATGGATATGACGTATCTTACTGCTACGAATCTGAACAAGTCTCTATTCAACATGTGTCTTATACATCTAAAATCTCTTATATATTATGAGACAGAAAAAGTGCTTTATTTGTTTAGCATCGGTAGTAGTATAATCTATGCTAGTTGTATCCAATGTCCATTCATTCAAGCAATGGCATCTAAATAATAGTAGTACGGAGTACAATATAATCTAATCTATTCAACCTTTTTGTTCTTTCGCTGTAACTGAGTCCCACCACAAGGAAGAGGGAGGGGGTGAGTGAGTGAGCGAGTGGTGCGACGGCATACAGCGACGACGAACCAGGAAACCGACAGAGCAGAATAATACAAGAGAACTACAGGAGGCGATGAGTAGCAGTAAGTACCATCTCAAAATATAAAAAATTTTGGTTGCATGAAATACATTCTAATGCTATAAATCTAAATATGTTTTTTTTTAAATTCATAGTAAGATGTGTTTAATCTAATGAAAATTTTTTATATTTTGAGTGTAGAGGAGTATACGCACCACGCAACGCAAGGCAACGAGGGACAGGTCACGCGCAGCGGGGGGGCAGCGTGGTCGGCGGCACGTGACACTTGACACCCCCGCGGCTTGACACTGTGTGTGTCACCACCCCATGTGAGTCACATGATCCCCGGGGCTCTACGCCGTCGATTCCGAATCCGATGGGCGTGATCAGACGGCAGAGAAGGGGAGGGGAGGGAGGAGCAATTCAGCGCGGGGATCACGCATGAGTTCACGCGTCGGTGTCTGTTTGGATTCTGAATAAGACGAAGAACAACAGTGGGTCGATTTCAGCTGGGTTTTGAAGTCGACAGATGATGTTCCTCCTCATCAATCTTACGTACATCTGTTGCCACGATGCTGCTAGCTACGAGTACTAAAACAGCACGTTTCGTACTGAAATTTTTTATAAAGAATTGTTTTGAAAACTTTCCTAAAGAAATCTTTCAACATTTTAATAGTAACAGCCCCGTTCGACTAATATGAAGATGGAATTTTTCCAGCACACGTAAAACAATACAAACCATTAACGTATAATTAGTTGATTTTTTTATTATTACAAATTTAAAAAATAAATTTATTTGATGTTTTAAAATAACTTCCATATAAAAATTTCATACGGAATACACCGTTTAACAATTTAAAAAGCATACTAACAAAATCGAAGTAAAATATATATCTTAATAAAAAAAGAACATAAGCATAGTTCGTTTATTTATACCCTTAAATAGTTAAACAAAAATAGATTATTCATCGATTCATAAATTTTAGCTGTCTCAGACAAGGTCTTGATATTGATAGCGAATTTATACGAAGTCGGTTAACAAAATTCATCTTCAGAACAAAAATCAGCTGGTTGATGTAGCAATCTGACGATGAACCGACCTTTTTTCTGAACCATGATGAACCGATCCAACCAGCTGACCTGACATCAGTTTCATAGTGAGGTCCTACAACATCCCGGTCTGTTCATCAATGAACAGTTCCCAATTTGACAGCATGTAGCCAAGCTACTACCACCAGTACATTCTCTTGTCCTATCTAATCTAGCCATAAAACCCAGCTAGTACACGACCTATACAGGTTGAGTATATTTACAGTGGTATCTACTGATATTATTATATCATCAATATGATAACCAATAAAAATGATCTTAACAATTAATTTATGAATTGTACTTAAAAAAATATTCTACTACTAGCAGATAAGTTGGTAGTGATCCATTTAAATTAGAAAAGATGAACGGTCTATACAACATGAGTATTTTTATAATGGTTCATACTGATATTATTCTACTACATTACTATGACCAGTAGGAATGATTTTGACCGTTAAATTATCAATTTTATTGTCAGTAAAATAATATTCTGCTATTAGTAGAGTGGCGATCCATTGAATTAGAAAAAAAATAAATGATTTGAATTGATTTCCAGTAACAATAGAGACCCATCGATTGTAGTAGCCGGGAAGAATTCCCTGCATCTATCTCCTCGTAGGATCAGACATCCAGACTTTTGCTGCGCATTGAGCGCAGCAACATGAGCAAGCAAATGTCAACTCCTTTTTCCAAGTCTTCGACTAGCACAATCGACATGAGTACATTGACACAAAGTGAATGACAGGTGGAGCTATCATATTCGCCATACATGCTGGGGTGGGCCCACACGACAGTGGCAGCAAAGCTAGTGTTGGAGGAGCATTGGCTTGCAAGGAAGGAAACAAAGAAAAAAGGACAGAGAGAGAGAGACGCAGAAGAATTCCTTGAAAGCACACTATACTCGCAGTGTTCACGATCATCCAATCGATCGATTGATCAGGTGATGGGCTACCCATATGCACATCACCGTTCCTGTACACAGTACATCCCCCTTTCTCTCTCTCAACATATAATTATTTCAGTTTCTATGGGCCACCATATAATAATTCCTCTTTGTTTTATACTAGCTGGGAATTTTCAGGCAACTGATCACAGTGTTCAGTACACCACCCTGATCAATAGTTTAGGGACAGAACATACTCATTAGAGTAACTTGAAACATAAGAATGCCAAAAACTGGTTTTTTGTGAAAAGTGACTAATTGAAACCCTGATTGATTACTTATATCATCAGCAGACAGAATGGTTGACCTATGAACTGCAACGAGCGATCTATCCATGTGGCAATTAGCAATAATAATAATAATAATAATAATAATAATAATAATAATAATAATAATAATAATAACTCTGATCACAGTTCAGTACATCACCCTGATCAAACAGTTTAGAAACAAAACATGCTACTCCCTCCGTTTCTCGTTTTGACTTTTTTCCTATGGTCAAACTTCTTTAGATTTGAACAAGATTATAGAAAAATTTAACAACATTTACAACATCAAATTAGTCTTATTAAAAGTAAAAACGAATATATAATATGTTTATTTTGTGGTGAAATTATTATTGTATTTTTCTATAAATTTGAAAAAAGTCAAAACGACTTATAATATAAAACGGAGAGAGTAATTAACTTGAAACACAAGAATACCAAAATTGATTATTATGACAAGTGATTAATTGAAGTCCTGATTACTCAAGTGTACAATTTCTTACATCAGCGGACACAACGGTTGACCTATGAACTGCAATGTGCGATCTATCTAAGTGACAATTAGCAAGAATAATAATAATAATAAAATCAATGGTGCCATGTGTTTGGAGACGGAGGCATGTATATGGAGCTAGATATAGCCATCAGTGCATCGCTTTCACGACGGTGGAATATTGGTATAGGTTAGGTGCAGAGACTTGGACGCTAACACGGTGGAATTGATAAATTTTTCAAGCTAATCATATCAATTCACAACTGGTCGAACTCAGCCAATTGCCATGGCTATATTAGGTACAGCTTTTGGATGGTAGCATATACATAGCTTCCTCCATTTCGACGGCTAAGCTGAACCAACTTAGTACGGCACATGTTACACTCTTTTGCAGTTTTGCGTACTAAGGTTGGATAGTGTGAGATTATCTAGAATAAAGACTCCGTTTGAATGCTGGAATTTTACAGAAATTTCAAATGAATTAGTGCAATTCTAAAAAAAAACTCTATAAATTCCTTCATTCGAGAGGAGGCATAAATTAGATGAATTCTGCCAACAATTTTTTAAATTAATATACCAGAAGATCATACACATATAAATATAATATTCATTTTCACTTTTTTTTATTTTATATTCTAATATACTTTTTATATTGTTTTGTATTGGTACAATGTACATGGGAGAAAGGCAAGCAAGCATGCTGCTTAGAAGTAGTTTAATTAGGAGTACAGTACTATGCTCTTTTGTGACCTGTGAGCTGTCGTGTAATACTGACCTGGCGACGCCCCCTGAATCCGACGTGCCACTGGCCAGCTTCTTGTGGCCAGCTGGCACAAGCTGACAAGCTGTAGCCATCGCCACGTAGGATGGGTACCACGACAAAAATGACTTGTATAGTTGCATTGCTTTTGCAGTGTTTGTTTAGTCGCTACTATACTGTCGTTGCAACTTCTTAATCACCTACTTTGTGTGCCAATGTATGCAAACACACCCGAAAATGGAGCACATTAATTACTAGTTTCATGTCACAATCCAAAGTAATTATTTTGGGTTCATACAGAAATTAATTGATTTGGAAGCTAACCTCTATTTACATGTTTTGATGGATACGTGTGTAATGTAAGGCCCTTTTTTGTTTTTTGCAGGTAGTACCATAGTGTTTTGCCATGCTGGTAATCTTGCTTCTAAGATACGTCGTTGCATCATTATCATGGCAAATATATAATACTATAAGTAGTTATACTGTTTTAGCAGCTGCATAAGTAGGTGATGGGATTTGTCAATGGGATGCTGGAATTGCATGCTCAACCATCAAACAAATGGTTTAGTTTTAAAAAAACGTAAAGTAAAAGGGAAATGAAAAGAGGAAAAAAAATTAAAGGAAATTAAACATGGGATCACGTTGGTTGCATGTGCGCCAAAGACTAAGCTCCGTATTCTAGACCAAGTGATGACTAACTAATTTATAGTTTATGAGCGTGCAAAGATGTGGAGAATCTGAATTATTCTTTTTTAATTTTTTTTGCAAGTGGGGAATCTCTAGTCTTTATGTCCATTTTATCACTTTGGAAAATGGAAAGAAAAATAAGACAACATCGGTCATCCCGTACTGCTTTTCTTCTCTAAAAAAGAAAGGAAAACTTCAAAGTATGTATCACTTCACATATGATCGGAAAAAAAGCAATTTATAGAAGAAGAAAAAAAATACCAGAAACAATCACTGGTATTGGACCAAATAGCAGATAAAATTCAGTTAGGGGAGCCCACTAAGCAGCATTTGCAACAAGCTTTTCATAGAAGAATATATGTAACAATATACTATACTAATATGTAGCTCTCCCATATTATTGTTGGGATTTCTCTATAGAGTTTGCATTGTTAGTTAGGGAGTGAACATCTTCCTCTATCTCTTTAGCCAGTCCAAATACCTTCCTTGCATTGGTATTTCCCTTTTATATTTTTCTTCATCTCCTCGTCCATAGCAATAATTTCCAATGCGTTATTCATTGCATAAGATTAACTTGGTTTCATATAAATTTCTTCGCGGCAACGTAAATTTATGAAGATGATTTAATTAATTTCTACCAGAGTGTAGTATTTTCAACATGATATAAATAAATTTGCTAGTTTATATAATTCTGCATTTTTTTGTTGAAAATTATGAAGGCCATATGGGAAAGTGTGAGAATGGAGTTGTCGGTGATATGGGGTATGGCAGACAGGGAGGAGTATATACTACACAAAGTCACAAAACTACGCTGAATAAATCAAATTATTTCTGCAGTAGCAGCAGCAGCAAACAGCTCATCAGGTGTTGGGGATACCTATGTTCCGAGCACCGATGCGGCCGTCGGCCACCGACACGGCGACTCCACCGGCTGCAGCCGGTCTCCGGCACCGGCGATCGCCGGTGAGCCAGCCCTCTTCTTTCTTCTACACTGACAGACTAGACTAGGATTCGTCTTTGCCTCGGGATTCCCACCAAAGCAGAGATGTCAAAATGGTCCCGGTCAAACTGCCCTACCCAACCACATTATTGAAAATTGCTAATTTAATCGTTAACAAATCGTAAACTAAATACCAAAACCAAGTGGATCCCAGTAAACAATGCTTTGAACATGCAAATTAACAACTCTATGTGTCTACATCTCAAGCTAATGTGCAATAACATGAGAAGGTACTCCTAAAATTGAACAGATTTGACAAAGGTGAGATCTTTCGAATTTTAAAACATTTGTCACGCCTAAAACAGATCAACCAATCAGAACATCAGTATTAGAGACTACTCTCCGATCTCCAATTGGAAGCTGTTAACAGTTTTTCACAATCGACACAGTATCAGCAGTCAAAATTTTTCAATGAGCCACTGTCCATGTGCTAGTATTCCTTTTTCTTGTTACAAAAATAATTATGGCCGATCTGAATCTTAATGGTGCAATGTGTGTGGTTTGTGCAGGGCATAATTCTGGGTCCTAAAGGGAGATAAATGATGTTAAAATTCGTTGAGTCACATGCATTATGAACAGATCTATCCATCCATCTGCCTTATTGGTGTGGTGTGGAGGATGATGAGGGCTCTACATGCATATGCATATGCATCCCATGTGACATGTTCTTCAGCTTCCATCCAATCCAACTATCTCCCAGTCCTCACCCCACACCACCCACTCAACAACAGCAAAAATCTTTTTTCAATTTCCTCAATGAGATCAGCACAGCAGGCTCAACCAAAGAAACAATTATCAGCAATGATCCAACAACCATACAGTTCAGAAAAGGGGGTAACCAGGTTGGTGCCGAACATCATAAAGGCCACAGCCCACACTACCACCCCCTCTTGTTAACACACAAACAGTCTCAGGGTGCCATTGTTTAGTATACAAGCATTGTTGTTGTAGCTGTATCAGCAATTAATGAAGGTGTTGATAAGTAAACATAAGAGCATAAATGCATGCTGAAATTTCAACCTCCAAATTAAGCTAGAAGTGTTCATCAGGAAAATGACAGTATATACATGTACCACTTTTACAGTGCAGATCCATGATATAGACCAGTGAAATATGAACCGGCACAATGAAACCACAGCACTTCCTTCTGAATATCTGATATCTTCAGGCACACTAGTCAGAAGATTGTTACAGAACATAACTGAATATGCTCCACCAAGGGGAAAAAGAAGGGGATATCATATATTGAGAACAATAATGAATAATGGAAGCTGTATGGTTTCTTTCCTTCTTCAGGCTACTTCTCAGGAGTTCTGAGTGAAGGAATGATGTCATGGTTACCACTTCGAACCAATACATAGCAGTTATATGCCATACAATGTACTGTCCAGTCTCTACTATACAGCTACTATACATGTGAAGTGAATGACTCGGGCATCACTGTAGTATCTACATGTTTCAATTGCTCTACTCTGATCGTATACACTTCAAATCTTGGGTAATAGCTTCAAGTGTGAAGCTGTCTCAGTTTCTCTGTTCTGATCATATACACTTTACATCTTGGGTACTAGCTTCATCATAAAGTTGTATCGCACTCCTTTTGCTATCTTAGGTTCTGGCCACTTAGCATCTTCTGGTACACGGATGCATTTGTATCCTAGATTTTTGTACAGACGCAGCGCAGCAATGTTGTTTACATCACAATGCAATGCCATGGATCGGCAACCCCAACTCTTTGCTCGCTCCTCTGCTTCTGCAACAAGCATTTTAGCGATTCCTTTACGACGTTCTTCCTTCCGGACTGCAACATTTGCTATATATGCAATACCTGTTCTGCATGTTTCAAATAAATCCGCATGATGTCAGGCGGCAAAGTACTAGTTCATGTTATATTAACCCTCCAAAAATATAATAATGGACAATCTTCTACAGCTTATACAGAGTGAGGCAAATGAAAACAAGGTTTCGCATATCTGAGCATTTCATCAGTGCAAAAGAATAGCACAACCAATGTTTTTTGTTGAATTTGTATCCAACCAAAAACAACTTATTCCATACATGCTACAGTGCTGCAGCTTCATTTAGACCGCAGCAGGTGTTTGAAGAGGTTGTGGCAGGTGTTGAGATGGATGTCAGAAGAGCTGCCATGCTCTATAATGCAGTGCAATAAATATTAGAAAACTGCTGCAAGAAACGAACTCAGAGAATATCCTTTTATGCTATCTTATATATGACATTTCACATTTGGTGAGATTAAAGGCTGTGGCACAGGGCGGTCTTTGACAGTGTTTTCATGATGATCTGTTGGCTAATTTGGAAGGAAAGAAACGCAACAGTATTCGAACAAAGAGACAAAACCCTGCTCAATTGGTTGAGGATATCAAAGAGGAAATAATCATCTGGAAGTCTGCAGGTCTCTTTTCACATTGTGAGGAGTAGAACTGTTTTTCAGCCTTAGGCCTTTTTATTTTCCCTTTCTTGTGGGGTGAGGTTTTGCCTCACAACACGTTCGACAACTTCTTGTCGATGTACCCTTGTATGTTTGTAATTTGTTTTCTCCCAATCTTAATGAAATTTGGTCAGCCATTCCTTCGGCCGACCCGGCAAAAAAAGAAAAGGCCGTGGCACAAATACAATGCGTGTTCTATCCTTATTCAACAAGACGGTTTAATCCCTAACTATGATAGACTTCGTTGATTGAACTGGATGTTCATTTTAACCCAGGGCAAGTTGCACTGCATTTAAATGTATTTCTCCAAAAATATAAAAAGGGTAATAATACACATGTTTTTCCTCTATGATTCCAATCAAGTTGAAATTCAAATTTGCTCACTGTTTACAAAGATTTTCTTGAAATAGTCAACAGTGAACAAGAAATTCATGATATTTATTGCATTTTCGAGATATTTATTGCATTTCCTTCAAAATTCTGTAGGTAGGCTAAGCCCTCTTGTTTCACACAGTTCTTTCATCTTGTAAAAGTAAAGCTAGGTGAGTCTCACCCAAGGAAAGGAAAGAGACATCTCCAAATAAATTCCAAGGCAACAAATGTTGGTGGCCACGGCGGACAGTCAATACAGGAAAGGAGAGCGCACATGAAGTTGTGTTTGTCTAGCTGTAGATAACTGTATCTCCCTTTGGATCTTAGTCAAAGAACAAAAAGGAAGGACGGCAAACAGAAAAGGGTATGGGGGCACATACAAGTCATAACCATAAATGGAAGCTGAAACAACTCATGTTGAAGCATCAGGACAATATAGAGCTTTTTTCTTTAGAAACTTACAAGGTGAGAATGACATGGACCATGCTAGTTACAAAAAGGATAAACAGTTTAGAGAAAAAACATGTGATGGTAAAATTCAATGCAATGAGGTACAGATCATGATAAATTAAAACCTACGACTAAATTAACTATGCATTCCTGGAGCAAAAAATGGAGCACAACATTTTATGTATTATGCCCAAGATTGTAGTTTTCTTAGTTTTAATTGATTCAAACCAATTGTACTTAAGACTTATATTACATCTTGGCACCAGGGATCAAAAGACTGAGGATGGTGAAAACCGAAAAGATGATACTGCTATGTGCAAAGCTTTGGAGAAAATTAACATGTCACGGATAGGAAATTTGTTGCAACAAAGAGGTTTTATATGAAGATTGAGTTGATGGGTCCTATGCAGATTTAGTATGCATGCTGCTAGTGGAGTTTCACTTTTTTTAATTTAATAGTTCTTTCTGTATTTCAAAAATTCCAACGAAATGTAAGTGCAACAAGGCTTAGGTGGCATAGTTCAGAAATTCTATTCCTGACTCCAATGGTAAAGAGAAACGCTTTCCTTTAGTAATTATTCATGCAAGAAACACTTGTCTGTTATGAGAGAAGGGAACCATTACTTTTGTCTGCTTAAATACTCTCTCCCTATTTTATGGGGAGAAATCATATCATATTTTATCCCTGTTCTAGTCACAAGTAGTTAGGACAAAGCATATTTGGCATTTGAGTTTTGCATGCACCTCATATTATGCAAAATGTATATGAATTGAAAAATGGGAAACTCAGGTGTTCCCCCATTTATGCAATTAGTATAAAATAATATGTTATTGTTTTTATGCATAGTCAAGTGTAGTCTTCAAGGCTCCAATTGCACAATAAATTTAAGTTATTAACTAGCAAGATTTTTTTTGTATGACCTGTTAATCTATTATTGACTAGCACGTGTCCTTCAGAGATGGAAAGGTATTACAACAAATTATCAATTTTGTAGCTTGGTATGAACTGTTAGAAATTCCCAAGCGAATAAAAGTAAGCTTCAAATGTAATGGGATGAATAATTACTTGGCTGAGGGATACCAAAAAAAATGGAACATCAATGTCAGGACACAAAGGAAACAACACCATAAGTAGAATGGATATGGTAAACAAGCTTTGGCAAAGTGAGTGAATGCATTTAAGTTGCAAGAAATAAGCAAACCATTTATATCTTGCAGTTGCATATGTGTATATGTGTTAGCAATCTTATAAGGTGTTTGAAGCAAATAAAGATATACCTTCTCTGCTTGAGAGGCCCTCTTCTAGGAAGATAGTCTGCCACTGTGTCTACTGTAAGAATGCCAGCTATGGAGGCCTTACTATGACCGTGTTTTTCTTGAAAGTCAGCATCTCTTAAATCTCCACATTCAATGCTGATACTTCTACTAAGTGAATTAGTGTTAACGGCCACAAGGCAAGTTCTCATGCAGCCAGATGGAACCGAAAAACCGGATAGGAGGGCAATGTAACGATCAATACGTAGAACAAGGTCCAGTGGAAAAGTGTAATCTGGAAAGAAAGAGCTGCAATGAGTATCAGCTACTTCCCAGCAATCCTCTAGCCGCGCATCTCGAACCAGGATGTCTGGGCTCAAAGATGGCAACAATTCAACCGTTGGGCTGGCACAGCAAACTCCTGTAAACAAAGTTGAAATTATCATGGGCACATACCAGCTAGGTGAAATAAACCCAGAGAATTTGCAGTTAGCTCATACAAGACCAACATATACCACACCGAATGTTCAGAGTAGCAAGTTAAATTATCACGCTACATTCATTTTGCATTAGCAAGGTATCCTTTTTTAATGACGGCACTTCAAGCCAAATGCCCAAATTGGAGCCAAGGTATTCGGCAAACACTAATTCAGTCGATTTGCTAAACGGCACTCCCATAGTCCCCTCCCATCTGGAATTGGAAGAACCATATCGATTGCGTGATGCGAAATTAATATTTTCCAGATAATCCAATACCCAATTATAAAGAGGATTACGATTATAACCTCAATTACTTATCAATGCCAAGAAATTGGAGCGGTAGATAGACCTGCAGCGGGTTTGGCGGTGAAGGACGGGCAGCGGTGGTGCCGGACGGCGAAGGCGGCGGATCGGTGGGCCGGGTAGAGAGGAGAAGCGGAGGCGGACGACGACGGAGAGCGAGCCAAACTTATCGCCGGCGGCATCATGGCCTCCTCCGTCCTCCGCCTCGGCTCCTCCGCTCCTTCGCTGTCTCTCTCCTCCGATTTTTAATCTACTGTTTGTCCCACCCTTTCCGCCTTCCAAACAGGTTTACGTAAAATGGAATTACGCCTCAGTTCATAGGCAGAGTAATTAACAGTGTAGCCTACGTTTCCGTGTTCGAAACGAATTTACGTAAACATAAAGAACGCCTTGTGAACTGAGCAACAACAAACAAGGCAGTGGATTCCGGAGGCGAGCGAGCGAGAGAGAGGAGGGGTGGGAGCGGAGGAGAGCGGCGGTGGATGGCGATGGCGGGCGGCGGGGGGCTCAACCGGTCGTCGTCGAGGGGGCAGCTGCCGCCGCAGGAGCTGCTCGACGATCTCTGCAGGTAGCCCTCCCAAACCCTCGATCCCATCTCGCGAGGGCTTCTCGTCTTTTGTTCAGATCAAACCCCCGAAAAAACTGAATCGAATCGAATCGCCGGTGGTAATGGGAAATCGCAGCCGCTTCGTGCTCAACGTGCCCAAGGAGGATTTGGAGTCGTTCGAGCGGATCCTGTTCCTGCTGGAGCAGGCGCACTGGTTCTACGAGGACAACTCCGTCGAGCACAACCCTTCCCTCAAGTCGCTCTCCTTCAAGGACTTCACCACGCTCAGTAAGCTCCCGTCTAACTCCACCTTGGATTCATCATGGCGCTTCCGCCGTTGGTTTGATCGCTGACACCGTTGTTGTTGTTGTGGTGGTGGTGTATGTGTGCAGTGTTCAATAGCTGTGCTGCGCTCAGGCCCTACCGCGCGCACCTTGATGACATTTACAAGGATTTCACTCACTATAAGTTCCGCGTCCCTGTCTGTGGCGCCATCATCCTTGATGACACCTACGACAAAGTAACTACACCCCTACCCGATCACCCTGTACCATATTACTTTCTACCTAGATTAAGTTTAGCTGAGTAGCTGCTAGATTGCACAATGTGGGCAGCTTGGAAATAATGCTATATAAATTCTGTTATTTTTTCTGTTGCTGCAAATACCTTGTAGATGGTTTATTATATAGTCGCTTCAATGCATATAGTTTCAAAGCTCTATACTGCAATGCACTAGGCACAAATAAAAATTACATCTTTGGATCTTTAACCCTTTTAGACCTCAATTCGCACTTTTTTTACTTTGTCACATACTCACATCCCAAGTTTCATTCACTTTTTTCTCCTCCTGTGCAGTGCTTGCTTGTGAAGGGATGGAAGTCTAGTGCCAGCTGGAGCTTTCCTCGTGGAAAGAGGAGTAAAGATGAAGAAGATCATACATGTGCTGTTAGAGAAGTAAGCTTCTGGGCTGAATCGATGTTGTGCTTTGCAGTTTCATCAAATAAATTGGACTTATAAAGGATAGAAATTTGTATATGTCACTGAACAATCGTTTTACATTTTTCTAGATCATCAAGATGCTTTTTTTTTTACAATTCAAATATCAAAGTTCTAGATATTCTACCATGCTCCAACACTTACTGTTTTCAGTTAGTGTTTGCATTTTAATCCATTGCATAGACCATTTGTTGTTTCTTCTCTAAAAACGAATTACATTCTCTATCTCATGTTTTAAAAAGGAACAAAAAAACTTAGCATTGGTTAGCTAAATATTGTCAACTGTGGTCCTGTGCATAATTTTTTTTAAAGACATGCAGTGATCATGTCTTAGCTTTCATGAACTAGTTTCCATGTTTTGGACTTCCCTATGCTTATTGCATTACTAGTCTATGTAAGTGACATTTATTTACATAACAATGCAGGTTCTAGAGGAAACTGGGTGTGATGTTTCTAAGCTTTTAAAATTGGAAGATTATATTGAAATTTCAATCTGGCAGCAAAGAGTCCGTCTTTATATTATAACCGGTGTTAAGGGGGATACTGTCTTTGCGCCTCAAACTAAGAAGGAGATCAGTGTAAGCGAATGTTCAATGTTTTTATCATATTTCTACTTATAAAAATGTACTCTTTTGCTGTTTTACTCAATTTAGAACATTTTGGACTTAGTATCTCAAAATGAAAAAAGGGAATTATATGGCATGACATGATTGTGAAATGATACAATATGACTTGATTGTTTGATTAATGGCCACAATCCTTCGTGTCTGCTTAGCTTATAGTAAGGAATAGCTTACAGGCTGTTCTATAGATAAAAAAACTAATCATAATGATCTGGCGATTTCAACCCAGTTGAGAAGAGGCTAGGTTTGGAGCATTCTGTAATCACTTTATTGTTACTTAACTGACAAGTCAGTACATGTTCTTATTTGTATGGTTTGTAGCCACATTTTTTGCTTGCTGACTGAGGTACTTTATCTTTTTATGCTGTTGTATGAATCGCTCGCAATGTTAGCTGTCTTGTTTTTACAACTTTGTGTGTACTTGAAGACTAGTTATTGTTGCTTCAATTGATTGTTTTTGCTTTGTAATTTATCCATTGATCCTTCTGAGTTTTGAACCTCTCGGTTAAAGAGAGTTAAATAGACATTGCTGAGTTGTGGTCCTCTGTGAAATTGACAGGAGATCTCGTGGCACAAAATTGATGAACTCCTTCCTGCTGGTGATGACGCAATATCTCGTGGAGTGAATGGGTTGAAGCTCTATATGGTTGCACCATTTTTGCAGTCAGTACCTTTTTGACCCAGTTTAATCTTTTTCTTGGGGCAGACAAGCATCATGAGCATGTTAGCTTCTAAAATATTGACACGTTTGGCTTCTCATTCTGCATCTACATTTCCTGAATGTGAATTTGTTTCTACACTGTTTAATTCGTTACAGTTTTACTTCTTCATCCAGGGGTCTAAAAGCTTGGATAGCCACGCATCGTTCCCCACAGTATCAGAAATCAGATACGTCTGCTAGAGGTTTCTTCTGATCCCTCCTTTACCCACTTATGTTATGACCTAAAAAATGTTAAATTATTTACCAGTTAATTTTAACAGTGTTGCTTCGAATTCAGCAAATGTTGTTTTCTAAGTCAATCTGCAAAAGTATTTCTCAACTGGGTAAAATATTAGCCAGTACATAATTAAAGCAATTCTGATCCTGGCATAGTCATGATCAACTTTTAGTACATAGTGTGTGGAGTACCGTTGGTGAACCTGGTGCAATGTACTCCTAGTATGTATTTTGTGATAAAATTGGTGAATCTCTGGTGCAACATATACTGTTTGCCTATATAATTGTGATAACATCTATGGTAGCACATCATTTGACAGGTACTGTGTGGAAAGCGAAGAATTCCTCAACTGGAGCGGCGCCTGTTGAGAACCCTGTTATTACTAGAGCAGGATCTGACCCACAAACTCTTGACAACCGCCCAGGTAAAAGCTTCCGAAACTTCAGGTTCGACACAGCGAGTATCCTGCAGTCCATGGAAGCTTCCTTCCTACGTACCTAGGAGCCTGACAAAGCATCACCTCATGTGTGTATGCTTGATGTGTATAGACTATGTAAGCTAAGGGTGTGTCTTCTGTTGTTAACTCAGCTTTTTTCTTCACTTCTCTAGTTGTATCTGTAATCCTGAATGCAACAAATGCTTCTACCGTTGTGATAATATCCCTACATTTCGTTCACATGAATGTTTTTTCTTCTTGTCCATTCAGATAATATATGTGTTTGAAATGTTGCTCAAAATGGAGTAAGAATTCCTCTGCATTTTGTATGATATTATTGTTCCGTTATTCTTACATTGTGGGTGAGAACTGAGAAGTGATACTAACTGATATGTAAACATCCTTCCTTATACAGTGTAGTGGGCTGTACATGGCCCAAACGTGTAGAACTATGATGGGCCTAGCCTGTCAGTACGGATTTTAAGCCGGACCAACCATTTGTAGTGATGGGCCGTGGCCCGTGGGCCTACGCGACAAGCGAAGCTGAATGGGCTTTGTTTGTTCTTTTGCTATTTGTGGAGACGAGTGATGCGGCGATGACGTGTGCGGAGCGTGGCCAGGCATCTTCTCCTTGACGCTTTCGCTGTACCACCACGACCACTACTGTTCGCGCTCTCCTGCTGCTAGAAGCTTCTGGAATCTGGAGCTGAGCCGATGCCATGGCGGCGCTGGTGCGGCCCGCCGTGCTGCCCGTCTGCGCCATGACGGGCGGCAGCGGCAACGACAAGCGGTCGCCGCCGCGGCAGCAGCGGTCGTGGTGGGGCGGGAACAAGCAGAGGTTGCCGCACCAGCCGCGGCGGCAGCCGGGCGGGAATGGGGGCCGAGGAGGAGGGGCGCTGGACCAGGTGCTGGGAGTGCTCCGCCGCGACGGCGAGTTCCTCCAGGCGGCAGCCGGCGCCCCTCTCCGCGACATCTTCTGGCTCCGCTTCCTCGAGAAGAAGCAGCAGCGGCGGCGGAAACAACCAAAACCAAAACCTAAAACCAAACCTCCGGAGCAGCAGCAAGAGGAGGCGGCGGCTTCTAGCCAAGCCCCATCCTTCCCACCTCCCTCCTACCAGCCAGGTTTGTCGCCGCGCGGCAGAGGAGCATCTCGATTGGGCTCCGTTGCGCACACATTGTTCCTGTCGCTGATGAGGATTCTCCCAATTGGTAGGGTTATCATGCTTGGAGCTGATGACGGCTGATGTCGAAGCCCTGAAGCTGTATATCGGCTACTCAAAGCACGCAATCGAGCAGCGATTTCTCAAAGGCAAGCGGCAACCTCAGCATCAGCAACCTTCTAAACCAAAACTCCAGCAACAGCAGCAGCAGCAGAAGCAGCAGCAACAAGAGCAGCAGAATCAGACACTTCAACCTCCGTCCTTCCCTCCCCCATCGTACCCTCCAGGTTGCTCACACTAAGCAGTGCCCAATTAGCTGTTGCTTAAACATTTAAGCTTCATCGATCGCATTGTCAACTTGTTTTATGATTTTTGCTAGGGTTGTCTTGTATGGAGCTGATGATGGCTGATATCGAAGCTCTCAAGTTGTACATCAACTACTATGTAGCCATTCTCACCACTCCTCTACCCCAGCATTACGATCCAGAGCTCCTCTCCCGTTACTTCACCTCGCGTCCTCATATTCTCGCATTTCGCACCATTCAGGTAAAAACTATAATGACTGTTCATCTTTGCTCTTACTAAGCTTCAATTGATAAATCTAATAGTTCAGTGTGCCATGCTTCTGTATCTGTAGATAATCTTCGCATTTGTCTCGGCTGCAGTAAAGATGCAAATTTCTAAAAGAACAAACTTGATCACAGATGCCACCTACAGCGGTAATAGCACCGGAAGCAAAGGTTTCAATGCTTCGCAATACATGGTTGGCCAGCTTCTCAAAGAGACATTTCTAGATCTTGGGCCTACTTTTGTTAAAGGTCAGGTTTTCAGGTTCGATAGCTTTAAGCCATGGTAGTGGCCACTCGGCTCGGGTTAATGTTGACTTGCTTGTCTTCTGTGTGCAGTTGGACAGTCCCTCTCAACAAGGCCTGATATCACAGGCTCGGAGATTTCTGAGGTTAGGTAAAATTACTGCAGGGTATAATCACATTTCTGCATTTTTTTCATTGCCTCATCATCTTAAGAAGTGTTTCGCTGATCATTAAACAATCTCCATAGTCTTTCTCAAAATTAACTGGCACACACCCCAATCATAGGCACTCGCTGAGTTACATGAAAAGGTTCCTCCCTTCCCGAGAAAAGATGCAATGAAGATTATTGAGAGAGAATTTGAGCTCCCTGTATCACACATTTTCAGTTACATTTCTGATGAGCCTGTTGCTGCAGCTTCCTTTGGACAGGTAATCATATCTTGCAAAACTTCTCCCGTTCTTTTTGCAATATTAGAGACAAGTGTTTTGCAGTTTCTGATTAAGCCTTATTGTATTTTTCTGTACTCTCTCTCAGTTTTTCTGTTATGCTCAGTGCACTCTTGTTTGTTGTACTTTAGGTTTATCAGGGACGTACAGTTGATGGTGCTCTTGTGGCCATAAAGGTTCAGCGGCCGAACCTTCTTCCTTCAGTATTGAGGGATATTTATATTCTACGGCTTGGGGTACGTATGCAGCTATATCTCCATTAAATCTATAAGCTTATCCTGTTTTTGAGTGTTTTTAATTCTGCCAAGTGCTAATGCCCACATCTTGTTCATAAAACATATATACTCCACAGATTCTTCGCCTACTGTTTAACAAAAAAAAAAGATTCTTCATCTTCTGATCCTCAGCATGAGCATAATACCTGATGCCTTCTATTTTGTTGTCCCTAAACATGCTTCTTTTGATTTTTATTGTTTGCATTGACCTGTTGCAGTACTAACAAGCTTTACCGTTTCCCTGATTTTGTGTTTAATTAAGAGTGTTAATGTGACTATGATAACCTGTGCTGACGCAAGAAACATTGTACAGTACTTTCTTTCAATACAGATGGACCTTGTCTCATTCAAGTAAAATCTGTATTTAGATTAAATGTTCTTGCACTTCATTCATTTATTTATTTTGCATACAAAATTATAGCATTGCAGCATTTTTCTACTATAGTCCTAGTTACTTGGTGTCTTTCTACCGTATGTTTCAGCTTGGTTTTGTGAGGAAGGTAGCAAAGAGGAAAAGCAACATTGCCCTCTATGCTGATGAGTTGGGTAAAGGTTTTGTTGGCGAGTTGGACTACAATATTGAAGCTGCTAATGCTACCAAATTCCTGGTGCTTTGGTCTTGTCTCCTACCTATACTTTACTAACACATGCCTATTCCTGTTTTGGTGTTTTATCTCATAATTTCTACTTCTGTAGGAATTTCATTCCAGATATTCATTTATGCTGGTTCCAAAGGTTCTCAAGCAACTTACGAGGAGGAGAGTTTTGACAATGGAGTGGGTATCTGGTGAAAATCCCACAGATTTGCTTTCCTTATCTAAAGGAATTTCATCAGAAATTGCTGAATTGTCAGAGAAGCAGAAGATCGAAGCAAAAGCCCGTCTTCTTGACCTGGTATTTATGTTTGCCAGAAGTTATTTCTAAATTATCTGCCTCATTTGAAAAAAGATGAGCACCATAAATAAATTAATTCACAGCAATCAGTGCTCCCTGGTAGCAAACATTTGGAATTGCAGTTGTGCTCGGTGAATAGGGCCTTTTTGTCAGTTAGAAACTGCAATTTACGTAGTCCTTTGCAATATTGTGTTTGTTTCAGAAACATGCAGCTTAATTTTATAAATATCTATCACTTCAATATTGATGTTCTTTTCTCTCTGCTGTGGTAGAAATATAAACATTATAACAACAATTACTACATTTCAATAAACATTTTTTCCCTCTGGACAAAATGTT
The DNA here is from genome assembly GCA_008326285.1 of Oryza officinalis. NCBI lineage: Eukaryota > Viridiplantae > Streptophyta > Magnoliopsida > Poales > Poaceae > Oryza > Oryza officinalis. Next base: position 57,591,171 of record BDMV01000002.1, on the reverse strand, counting down.
TTAACATCTTGTTAATTACTATGATGATAAGGTCAACAAAGGTGTCGAAGCATCATTAGTACAGCTCCTCGAGACTGGTTTGTTGCATGCTGATCCTCATCCTGGGAATTTGCGTTATACACCTGAAGGCCGTGTTGGGTTAGTGTTAATTTATCTTTTGATGTATTCTCTACAAGAAAATGTCTTCTTACTATAATCAGCAGAATCATGTTATGAAGTGGGTCTGATGTTTTTGTAATGGTTTTCCTCTGTCACTCTCCCTTTGAGCAATAGTAACACCTTCCTAATTATGTTAGGTTTCTTGATTTTGGTTTGCTTTGCATGATGGAGAAGAAACATCAGCATGCTATGCTTGCAAGTATCGTTCACATAGTAAATGGAGATTGGGCTTCTCTTGTTTATGATTTGACTGCAATGGATGTTGTTCCACCAAGAACTAATCTACGCCGGGTGACAATGGTAATTCATCAGTATGCAGAATATTTATTTATTTATGGTTATTACCAGATGGAAAAAGACAAAGGGTTCTTAACTCATAACAATTATAGGTTGTAGTGTTATTTAGTTTGTTATTCCATTATTATTTTTAATGTTTTGTCGATTGGTAGGACTTGGAGGATGCATTGGGTGAGGTGACATTTGAAGATGGAATTCCAGATGTCAAGTTTAGTAGGGTGTGTAGCTTTCCCTCTTTAAGTTCATTTATAAACTGCGGCATGTCTCTCTCTTTATCGGCATCTTCTATCTTCCTGAACTGTTGAAAACATCGTTTAGGTGCTTGGAAAAATCTGGTCTGTGGCATTTAAATACCACTTCCGTATGCCACCATACTACACGCTCGTCCTGAGGTCACTTGCCTCTTTGGAAGGTTAGTTTGTTTAGATGAAATTCAGTACTGAACTAGCTCAATTATAAGTATGCGTAGCTTGTTTGTTTCTGACTAGTACATGTTTTAGCATGTGTTTTTGTTGGAGGCTTACCATTGTCCCCTTCTTTTTGTAATTTGTAGGGCTGGCCATTGCAGCAGATGGAACTTTTAAAACATTTCAAGCAGCATATCCATATGTTGTGCGGAAGCTTCTATCTGATAATTCAGTTGCAACGAGGAGACTCTTGCATCAGGTATTATTAACCTCATTTGTTTACCTGTATAGTATGTATAGTTAAGTTTATTTAATTTATTGCTTCACTTTTCTTATATTTGTGCAACCTGGGCAATATGTGCTCTTTGAAACAGTGAACTCACCCATTTTCGTTTTGTACAAGATGTACGGAAATCCTGCAATAAAATTTGAAATTCTGAGTGTTGTTAGTTCATGATACCAAACGTCAAACACCCAATGGAAATGGCATCTATGATACCAGAGTACTGACACCAATTAAATTATTAATACACAGGTTATTTTCAACAAAAGGAAAGAGTTTCAGTGGCACAAGATTACAGTATTTCTAAAATTAGCATCAGCAAGGTCAGTTCTCTAGTTCTGAGCAGAATTGTGTGTGAACATCATGATTTTTCACTAAACTGTATGAACAGATTTCTTCTACTATGGTGCTTGCTTAGTTTTCTGTCCTTTAAATCACGATATGCATCTGATGATATTTTCGTATGTGAAGGGGTAACTTCAGGTATAATACTGGTGTTTTGCCTGAGAGGAAGGGTTTGGATGTTGCAAAACTTGTAGAGATCAGCGATGCATCTTCTTCGCTCGATCTTGACCGTGCTACACCAGAAAGAGCACTACATACTGCAAATCTGTGCTTGCGGCTTTTACTATCGATGGAGAGCATTGTGATAAGGAGACTTATAATGACAGTGGTATGTCCTCTTCCTTGTTTCCCCTCTTTACCTGAATCAACTGGCCCTTTTGGCTGGATTTTCTGAATGCATAGTACACACTAAACTAGTAATCAACTGAGCTCACCATACTTTCTGTTGCACAGAACGCGAAGTCGCTTGCTCGTGACCTGATCTCCAGAGACGCATCAGTTTTCCGGGTGCTCCTAAGTCAGGTTCTTGCCGATGTTATCTACCAGTGGATAGTGAAGGTAACTGGGTTTAAACGAGCTGGACAGCTCGAGCCTCATCCACACATGACAGCAGGAACGAACGATGAAGGCCTGGGGCTGTCCAAAGAAGCACCAGCCTTGGTGACATTCCAGACAGCAGTAAGAGATCGCAGGCTGAAGGTAATATTCTCCAAGTTCGTCAGGGACATAAGAGAGGACCCCATCCTGATGGTCAGAGTGGGCTGGAACATGTTTGCTATCTCGGTGGTCTCCGCTGCAATTGGCGTTCACCGTTTCATCGTCGTCTTGTCGGAGGAATTTCTGTCTACATTACCACCGCCTGTGCCTCCACCGCGGCTAGTTCAGATTCAGAGCATATGAAGAGCAGCAACCAGGCCGTGGTGCATGAGATGCATTTTACTGCGTAACTAGTAGCTGTATATAAACGTTTTCAGGAGCAGAAGCACCCATCCTGTAGCTGACAGTAGCTCGATCAGAGTTCTCCATGGCGAGTTCTCCGTAAATTTGTCTTCTACTATTACAGGCTTCCTTTGAAAAGGGAATTTTGTGGGAATTGAACTGATTTTTGTGAAAGTACCGTAAAATTGTTGGGAGTCGTAGAAGAGAAAAGCCATCGTGTCGCAAAGGAGCGAAAACACTTAACTGGTAACGGCTTAAGGGTGAGGTCGTGCATAGGCTAAACATTCGCACATTAAACGAGAAGGTAATTAGCACATAATTAATTAACTAATAATTATTATACATTTTAATATATATTTGTTTTTTGAAAAAACTTGTATGAGGGAAGTTTTTTTTAAAAAAAACACATAATTAGTAGTTCGGTAGAGAAAGTTGCTAGCTAGTTGCTCTTTAGAACTGAGCCTTAGCCCATTGGGCTAGGAAGGGAGGATGTTAAAGGAAATAAGTTCACTTAGGTCTCTAAATTTGTCGTCCAGTCTGGTTTTCGTCTTTAGCCTAGAAAACCGGATACAACATATCTCTCAACTTACAAAAGCATGCAAATGAGATCCTTCGGCGGTATTGACCTTAGTTTTGGTTGATGTGAAGCTTACATGGATCCTTTGACTAGGTCTTTGTCCCACATGACATTGACATGACGCTTACGTGGCAATTCAATCCAGAAAAATAATAAAACCCATGGGCTCATAAGTCAGTTACACACACAAAATAATTAAAAAATGGTAGAGCCCATGTGGCCCCACATGTCATTCTGAGTACTCCCCTCTTCTCTCTATCCTCTCTCTCTTCCCTACAAAGAAGGCCGAAGCGGCCGGCTGGCAGAGCGAGGCGGGCGGAGCCGGCGGCGAGCAAGCTCCTTGCCCACTTCACCTCCTCCTCCACCTCCACGCATCCTCGTTGTTGGAGTTAAAGGAGGTGGAGGGCTTCGGGCGAAGAGCCATGGGTGGTGGGGGAAGTGGAGAGGAGGAGGAGGCGAATGACCCCGTTGTCGTCAACCGCTGTTGCACCCGCCACAGCTGCAGCGCTCGCCAGCGGCCTCTCGAGCTCCTTTGCTTACCGCTACCCAGCTCCTCTCTTGCCGCAAGCTGCCTTCTCCCGCTGGTTGTCGCCACCACCCTCCACCGCTAGCCACCGCCGCCGACCAACTCCTCTCTTGCCGCCCACCATTGACAGAGGCGGAGGCAAGCGCAACAGGCAACGAGGGGAAGGGCGGCGGCCCCTGGCGGTAGGCTGGGAGGAGAAGGCCGAGGCGACGCGGGAGCGGAGGAGGCCGCGTCTCTCACGTCGCCCTTATCTCTGCTGGGTGTTGCCCTTCTCCCCGCTAGCTCCTTTCCCGACGGTTGCCGCGTGCCGCCCCTTATCCCCGCTTCCCGTTGGGCATCGCGCTTGGAGGGGATTGGAAAGAGAGGAGATGGGAGAGAGAAGAGGAGAGAGAAGAGGAGAGAGATGAAGAGAGGAGAGATGGGGAGAGAGAGAGGAGGAAGAAACCGCCTGGGAGATAGAGGGAGTGAGAATGACATGTGGGGTCTATATGGGCCTCACCATTTTTTTTTGGTGTAACTGACATGTGGGCTCACGGTTTTCATTATTTTTCAGTTCAAATTGTCATGTCAATATCACGTGAGACGAGGACCTAGTCAAATTAGCAACGTATGTGCCATGTCAGCCAAACCCAGGGGCAATATTGTCAAAGGATCTCGTTTGCACTGGTTTTGTAAGTTGGGGAATGGGTTGTATCTGATTTTTCGGTTCAAAGATGAAAATCAGACTGAGCGACAAATTAAGAGACCTAATGTGAACTTATTTCCGATGCTAAATGGCTGAAATCCGTAATCACATGGGCTTTTTGGGCCGATAAATGGGCCGTGCGAGCGTCATGTACCGGCACCAGCGACGAGACAGCAGTAGCTGATTCGCCTTGTGACCTGACCTGACCTGACAGAGGAGGTGGAGCTTGTGTGTGTCCGTGTGATCCAGGGCGGGAGGAAGGAGGAAGCGGAGGGGGATGGTGGGGGGACGGGGAGGGGGAGGAGGAGGAGGAGGAGGTGGGGGAGGGGCAGGGAGGAGGCAGGAGAGGCAGGCGCTGATGGTGGCGTTCGCGGTGGCGCTGCTGATGGGCACCGCCGTCTACTTCCGCATCTGGGCGCGCCAGTCCACCGACCCCTCCTTCACCGTCGACGACCGCGAGGAGCTCCGGTTCGTCCTCCTTCCTCCTCTCTTCCTTTCTCTCTTGCCAATTGCCAATTGGACATAAGGATCTCTCGGTTAGAGCTAAACGGAGGAAACCTGTTGTTTGGTGAAATGGATCCATGACTGGGAGGGAAAACGAATTGTCAGGGGAAATTAGTGGGCGTTGGACACTGCGGTAATAAACCTTCGATTTAGACCTCATGGCATCACTGTCACGGTCACCTGTGAATTGCATTCTTATCTTCCATGCTAGGGGTGAGATCAGCTCCTGAAATGGCTTGTCCCTGCTAAGTGGTAACACAGAAAAAAAAGGAGTTCATAATGTAGAATGTTTTTTTTTTTTGCTGTTATTGACTATCTGCAATCAGCCATTCAGCCTAGACGCTTTGATAACTAAAGGGCGAAATTGCCAATGCTCATAGGTTTATCAAGCGGAAGTTTCTGGAGGCTATTGTCTTCTGTTTTTGTTTCCTGTCAATATGTCTCTGCCATTTTCATCTGAAATGTGTTCTTGCCAAAATACTTCTGGCTGGCATAGTTTAAGCTCTTACCTGGTCCTCATTCTCTTTCCACATTGGTAGCTTGACAGCCCCATCGTTTCTCCTATGCTTATGCTTATCTACATGGCTTTTTCTTTTTTCTTTTTACTTAAAATATGTATGGCTTATTAGCAACCAAAAAATAATTTATGGGTAATACTTTTATATGTGTCCTTAGCGATTTAAAAGCATATGCTGTAAAATGAACTACAATGAAAAAAACCACAAAATCAGCTTTAAAATTAAGTTTTAAAATTCAAATTTTTATTAGCATAAGTATAAGCAAAACGGTAGTGCTGTGAAATATCAACCCATGCCTGTCCACTTTGGTCGAGGCTGACTGATATATTCAATTGCACTTTTTTTCTGCACAATCTTTTGCAGGAGGCAATTTGAGCGTGCCAACCTAGAAGCAATGGATGAATCTGCTGAATGGAGAATGAAATACGACACAGAGTTTGCGAAAAACAAACAGCTGCAAGATGAACTTTTAAAGGTCTGGTCTATTTATATTACGTACTTGTATACTTCCTCAGTTTACTTCTACGATGCTCATTTGAGAATCTTGTTACAGGCTAAGGCCTCACTCTCTGCTTCAACTAAGAGATTTGGCCTATTGAAAAAGGTAATCTTTTGGGGACAAACTTTGATGCTTCTTGTTGTAACATATTAACATAATATTAGCTCTATGCTTCCTCTGTAATATGAGTGCTTTCTCTTGGTTTCTCCATATATTTCACTCTCTTAGGTGTTACTCTGCTTATGCTCATATTTTGCAAGTCTTTTGAGATGTTCGTTTTCGCAACTGCAGGATAATGAGGTTTTGAAGAGGCAGATTGAGATCATGAAACAGCAATGCAATTGCACTGTTCCATCGAACCTTACACAAGAATAATGACAGTACTACAGACTTCTTTGGCAGTTTAGCATTCATCTTCCTTAAAATTTGACATATCAACTAGCGGGAGGCCTAGTAGAGTGGCGAAGTATGAAATAGGAGAAATAGCTACTGTAGCAAAGAATATTACTTCGCTTGCGATTGTTAGCGAGTTAAACACGTGCCATTTTGAAGTGGTTGCTCCTGAGTAGCAAACTACCAGTGCAAATAGAAGATTTTTGGTTCATTTGAGTGGTGTATTCAGTTCAAAGTTATCCTTGACTGGCAATTGCCTTACAAGGCTGTTTGGTATTTGTAAATATACGTTGTCGTAATGGTCATATCCAGTTCCTTTCTTGTTTGGTCCGTGCTCACATTTGGTCATGCATTGACATCTAATGGTGCATTTCCCTTAAAAAAACATCTAGTGGTGCAGTAACATATTCAAATGTCTGAAGTAATATTATGAAAACATCATCCATCATCATTTGATGCTAATCATGCTTCTTAAACATCTACTCTAGCTGCACCATCATGACATCAAGTTGTGCAGTAACATAGTCAAATGTCTTGAAGTAGCAATATATAAATCCATAAAAAAAAGTAGCAATATATAAATATCATGCATCATCATTTGGTGCTAATGCCTCTCACAAATCTACTCTAGTGGAATCATCATGAATAACAGCAACGCCAGGGACTCCAAACCAAGCAATGGCATTTATATCCAAATGATCCGTTGGTTGAGAGAACATGAGTACATAACTTTCTTCATGTATTCTGACAGATAATTTTCTGATATACGTACACTCTTGTCAACATGCAAGATCAAAGGACAAACAAAATATATAGTGTTCAAAGTGGCTTCGAAAGCGAGAGCATAAACAAGATAACACATTCATGGAATCAATAGTATCTTGCCAATGTGGGAACTTTCTTCCATCAACTTGTGAGCTTCAGCTGCTTCTGACAGAGGAAACGTCTTGTATATCACTGGTTTCACCTTCCCTTCCACAACGGCAGGCCATACATTTTTCTCCACCTCACTGACAATCAGAGCTTTATTAGCAAGGCTTCTGTTGCGTAGTCCAGCAGCTGCACAGAATCATACCATTTCCACAGATACTAAAATCAGTGATATTGTTTATGTATCATGCAATCACATAAGGGTGATTCTCAATAAGGCAACAATCAACATTGGTATAAGATCATAAATAACAAAACTAGAACCACAAAAATCTAGTATGAGGGACATTGTTGCCTATAGATCAACGTTACCTTGTATGGTCAATCGTCGAGCAAGCATAGGTTGCAGGTTCACTTCAGTTACAGTGCCTCCTTGGAAACCAATAATGAAAAGTCTACCATCAACGGCTAAGCTGTTCAGATTACGCTGAAGATACGATCCACCGATGTTGTCCAGAATGACATCAACACCTGGTAAATGTTCTTCCATGTCAAGAGTCACTTAAGCATATGCAAACTTGACTGGCATCAAACATTATAGACAGTTCCATTGAGAAATGCTATTATAAGAATTATATCGGCATACAAGTACCAATTGGCTATGAGAAAATATGAACATGAACACACGAAAATGGTAAGCGCATGCAATATACCCTTTCCATTGGTTTCTTCTTTGACACGTGCAACAAAATCTTCGGTTTTGTAGTTTATGCATACATCGGCACCCAAACCTTTGCAGGCAGCTAGTTTTTCCTCACTACCTACAAACACATAGTGTAACAGCATTTACTTGAGCAATCTCTGCAACATCCTATTATATGCTGTATTTGTTTTTGTTCTACTATAAACAAACCTGCAGTAACAAAAACCTTAATTCCAAGGTGCTTTGCAATCTGTATAGCAAATGTACCAATGCCACTCGATCCACCATGGATCTGCAACGTTGTTGATACCCCGATATTCAGGAACGAACACGGAATCAGGTGACTGAAAAAGAGATAGCTCTTCTTACGAGGAAAGATTCGCCGGGGGAGAGGTGGCTGATCATGAAGACGGTCGACCAGACGGTGCAGGCCACCTCGGGCAAGCCGGCGGCGTCCGTCAGAGACACCCCCTCCGGCACCGGGAGCAGCTGCCCCGCCGGCACCACCACCTTCTCCGCATACCCGCCGCCGCTGAGCAGCGCGCACACCTGAAACGGAACAACAAAATCTCCCAATCGATTAACCTAATGTCCTAATCCAAACGGCAGCGGCAGCGGCAATCGCCAATTCACCTGGTCGCCGACGGCCCAGCGGGAGGGGACGTTGGGGCCGAGCGCGAGGATGGTGCCGGAGCACTCGAGGCCGGGGTAAGGGGACGCGCCGGGCGGCGCGGGGTACCGGCCCTGGCGCTGGACCGTGTCGGCGCGGTTGACGCCGGCGGCGGCCACCTCGACGAGCACCTCGCCTTCCCCCGGCGGCGGGAGGTCCTCCCCCACGTCCCGCTCCACGAGCACCTCCGGCCCGCCGGCGCGCGCGATCACCACCGCCCTCATCTCCTCTCCCCGGGGCTCGCTTGCTTGCTCCTCTCGACGAGTCCACTGTCCACGCACTGACACGGAGTACGCCTCTGCGTCTCTGCTGCTGACCCGTCGACTGGATATTGGGACGGGCCTTGGGCCCTGATTGAGTGGACTTGGGATTGGCCCAGACAGCTGAAATCTGGCCTGGCCTTCTAAAAGAAGATAAATAAATACAGTATAAACGTTGTTTGGTACATTGTGCTATATATTTTGAAAATGAATTGATTCGGGACGAGTTGGTATATATATATAATCTATGTATGTAATCGAACATTTGCGGAGAACTCCTCCCGCATCAATTAAAAGATCTGATCATGTAGATCGTACATGTACTAGAACGGATATGTCTGGTATAGACTTTCATTCAGAGATTATTTCCTCTTAGAACACTTGAGAGGACAAATGACTACTCCTTTCGTTTTATATTATAAATTAATTGACTTTTTTAATTCAAATTTTTTAGTTGGATCAAATGTATAATAATATACAGTAACATTTTCAATAAAAAACAAACATTATATCAAAATATATTCAATGTTAAATTTGATAAAACTAATTTGGTGTCGTGGATATTGCTCATTTTTTTTATAAATTTAGTCAAATCTAAAAAATTTTGATTAAAAAAATGTCAAACGACTTATAATATTAAACGGAGGGAGTAATAATTAATGCACCAAAATAAACTTTTACTTTCTTTCTTTTTCATCTCTATCCTTACATAGCAAAGTTTTCTATCTTAAATGCTAAAAGTCGATGACCGTTGTCACGTATAACAACTATATTTCTCTCTCTTTTTCATCTCTCTACGACTCTTTCATGTCATCATTGTCTTTGTACATGCCCTAATTAACTTTTACATTATCCAGAAAAATGTTCATAAATCAGGTTGATATTACTTACCGTAAATCCTATCTTACTATAAAGTTACAACCCACTACATCCTAAAGCTTAACATGCAAAGATATCATATCATCATCCATTAACAATTATTACATCTTAAACATCATGCAAGCATGCTATATTATCTATAATTTATTATATTTTAGAGCTTTAAAATACAAGCATGTTAAATCATCATCCCACATAATTCACATAATATTTCAATATATATCATCATCATTTTTTTATAATATCCTATATACCTATATAGTTCATCCTCGCTTAATTAATGTTATTTCTCTCTTCTCTCGTTAAACCCATGTCACATAATTGTTTTTAGCCCTTAGATGATTAATCTATGGTCCAAATTATCTTCCTCATTTTCTTCTCTCATTAAGCCATATCACATCAATTGTTTTTAGCCCTTAGATGATTAATCTATAGTCCAAATTACCTCCCTCCTTTTCTTCTCTCATTGACGGAGCGTAAAACTCTTCACCGGGGAACCGGGCAGGCTCCCTTTTGCCAGTTCGGCCGGAGGCGCAAGGTGAGGCTCTTAGCCCCTGAATCTGAGGGATTTCAGCGAGAGAGAACGCGTGGACACAGGCGATGTAGACAGGTTCGGGCCGCTGAGAAACGTAACACCCTACTCTTGTGTTCTGATGGATCTGTGGATGTGAAAAATCTCTGGGGAGAGTTCAGCCTCTAGACCCCGTAAACCAGAGTCCGCCCCCCTTTTTTCCTAGGCCTGGGCCTCCTTTTATATGGCAAGGGGCTACCACATGGGCCACCAACTGCCTAAGAAAGAAAATATTCTTTTATAATCGGGGCTGTCCTACTGCTGGAAGCAGCCTCTGACACACGTCGCAGCACGCCTTTGCTCAGCCAGCTGACCACTCCGAGGGACGCCCGTTTCAACCTTCATTAAATGGCGGGCGACCTTTTCGTCTCGCCTGCACCGGAATCTGGAATGCATCTGACCGGGACTGACGCACCAACTCCGGGAGTTGGCACGCCAGCTCCAGCTGAGAGACGAGAGGCACAAGGCTCTCATCATTCTGACGGGACGGGGCGAGGCGTGCCGCTGGCCGCCTGACGCCACCTAACCCGCGATCTGACCAGTCTGTGGCCGGTCACTTTCCGTGACCGATCACGGACCAGATAAGCATGCGCCACGCCGCATTAAATGCGGCGTAGTGCGCTCGTCTGAACCGCCATAAATGCGGTTAGATGAGCTCTGCTAAGCCCACCTATCCCGCACACGTGGCGCCAAGATCACAGGGGTCGGGGCGCCCCAGCCCTCGGGGTAGAATGAGGAGCGGCCCGACCCCGGGGGGAGACCGGGAGGGTAGCTGCCACGTCACCCTCGGACCTGACCCCCCCGGGGGAACGGGCCACGTGGATCACAGTGGCTGCCCTTCCCTTTGGTCTCGACACCCCTGGTCCCATGTCACTGACACTCATAATGCCACGTCAGCTTACTTTTACATTTAGATCATCATTTCATATACTTCGTAAATTATCATAAACCGTATCAATTTATGTAAGCTTATGTCATCTAGCTATATTACATATTATTTTTACTTATTACTATTTCGCAACAATACGTGGGGTTTCATCTAGTAGTAGTTTAAAGTTTGTGTGTCAATAGTACATGCAATTTATAAAAACTACGGACTTATTAATTGTAGGTTTTATTTTAATAATTTTAAAGTTAGAATTATGAATATGAAGTTTATCCATCCTATGCTCTCAATTTAGTTTTAATTTTTGAATTTAATTTAAAATTAATGATTTGCAAGTTGTAACTTATATGCGCTACTGAAGAACTGATCTTTCATCATGGTACCCAAAATCACAAATATCTTGGTTATATTAAAAATAGGTACCGAAGATGTTTCCAGGGACTTGGACTTTTAGAACCAGTACTAAAAATGCATCTTTAGTACCGGTTGGTAATATCAACTCGGACTAAAGATGTAATAAAGATGTCTCCAGGGTTAGTTAAAAAAGAAAACATTTCTATCCAAGTCATATGTGTGGAGTTGATGGGATGGTTACGCGCGTGAGGGCTGAGGTGAGAAATCTTGAGTTTGAATCTCACATCCTGTATATTTTTTGACTTAATATACATTTGTAGTACTGGTTCTAGAACTTTATTCTCGTTTCCTAGTCTTATTTGCTACAACCGATATTAAAGGAGGTTTAAAACCGGTAGTAAAGATCGGTTGCACACTAGTGATGGATAACAACTAACGTATTCCGTCATTTTGACTTAATATACATCTTTAGTACCGGTTCAAGAACTTTAGTCTCGATTTTTTAGTCTCAGTTGCTACAACCGATATCAAATGAGGTTAAAAATTGGTTGCATACTAGTGTTTTAATTTTTTAGTCTCGATTGCTATAACCGATATTAAAAGAGGTTAAAAACCGATAATAAACATCGGTTGCACACTAGTGATGACAACAACTAACATATTCCGTCGTCGTCACGAGTGGCAACGGAGAGTGTTAAATCATCAAATTTTACTTACACTCAACGCAAACAGAAAGAAAAAAAAAGAAAGAAAAAAAACTGGATGTGTCATTAGTGATGAGACAGACTCATGAAACACATGGGTTGATGGCTACTTACTGATATTTCATAATTATGAGGTTGTCAATTTTAACTATATTTTACTGCAACGAACTACTCTACCAAATATTGTTTTGCTGTTAGTACGAGGAATTACTATACCTAATCTTGTTTTGCTTGGTTTTGCAAAAGAATTACTTTTCTCTTCTTCGTTAAGATACATGTTATTTAAAATAAGTTTAATAGTATAATCAATAATTAACTCTAAATCATACATAGCTAATCTAATAGTATATTTATACAATAGTTAAATATAAATATATACACACAACACGTCTTGAAATCTATGCTTAAGCTGCTATAAATTTATAACCCTCTTTTTTCTTCTCTTTTTTTTTAATGTATTTATAACTGGTTTACAGCATGTTATTGTGCTTGCTTTTAAGGCATCAACAAAACAAGTACTGTTGGAAGAGAATCAACCACCAACCATGGGAAAAAGATCAGTTGAGTGGCGGAAAATTGTATCATTCACCATTTAATGCTCGTGTGGGACATAGGACCAGTAGTACTATGTGCGAGAGCAACTCAGGAAGGGTAAAGCAAAGCAAAGAAAAGAAAAGAAAAGAAAGAAAGCTTTCCAGATTGACATGGATTCCCACGGTGCGGGGGCTTCTCCTTCTCCTTCACCCGCACGCGCGCTCTCCTTCGCAACCGCAGCCGGAGCCCGCGGCGGCTAGCCAAAGGTGGAAGAAGAGGAGAAGCATCTCCGAACAACCGGATTCCCGCCGGTACATATACCCTACGCAGATCGGCGACGAGGGCTTCGGGTTCTACCACCATGGGATGCAGCGGCCTCCGCCTCCCCGCCTGGGCAGCGGCCGCGCCGCCGTCGCCGTCGGACTGGGACGGGCGCCGCCTCCGCCCCCGCCGCGCGCCGGTCATCCGCCGCCGCTGCAGCGCCCCGTCGTCCACGCCCACGCCCTCGGTGGCGGCGCCGTCCCACCTAGCGGCGGGCAGGCCACCCCGGGTCGGGACGGCGGAGCACGACTGGGTGTGGGATTGCCGCGGCGGCGGCGTCGGCGGGGGCGGGAGGGACTACGCCAGGGAGATGGAGGTGGCGGTGCGCGTCGTGCAGGCGGCCTGCACCCTCTGCCAGCGCGTGCAGGACTCGCTCCTCCTCCCCGCCTCCGCCTCCGGCAGCGTCCACTCCAAGCTCGACCGATCCCCCGTCACCGTTGCAGGTTGGTGTTGTTGACTTCACTCCTAAGCGAGTAGCGCACTGGCTGATACCCAAACCGTCAGTTCGTCGCCGCAATTTAGTATATCCACAGCGAGATTAGTCAAACTAGAGCTCCAACATATTAGAATATTCAGATTGATACTGATTCATTGTGCTTAATTCAGTCTGAATTCCTAAATGGAATGGTGCTTAATTAATTATTGTTGTTGACTTTGAAATTGAGCAACTGTATGCGTAGTGGTCTTATATTCTGCCATTTCCTAAGGAAGAGAATTGAATACTTGCACTTGACTTGTTGGCCTGTTAGAACACTAGTAAATAATAATGGTCCACAATACCAGGTTCAGTATTACAATGGAAGTGGTAGCCCATGTTCCATGTTGCCCACATACCAGATACCAGATAGCTCATAGTACCACATAGTCATATGTCAAATCAGATCTGATCTGATGCAAACATTATTTGGCCCACAAATTAAGAAGATCTTTGTGTTAAATGCCATCAAGAATTGTGACTTTGTGGTTGGTATCTTTTGGATGCAATAAATGTATTCTTTTGTGGTTATTGGTTACCAGTAGTAATCCTTCCTTCAAACCTTATGCCAGATTGGGGCGTCCAAGCGATAGTGAGCTGGTTACTCTCGGATTGCTTTCAAGATGAGAACATATCTATAGTAGCCGAAGAAGATGATGAGACGCTATCTAGTAGCGATGGTGCAGCTTTGCTTGAATCTGTTGTTGCTGCTGTCAATGGTTGCCTGGTTGAAGCTCCAAAGTATGGGCTGAGGGCCCCAGAGAAAGAGCTCAAAGCTCGTGATATTCTTCAAGCTATTAGGAAGTGCAGCTCTATCGGAGGCCCAAAAGGAAGGTTTTGGGTGCTTGATCCTGTGGATGGCACGCTTGGATTTGTACGTGGGGACCAATACGCTGTTGCTCTCGCGTTAATTGAAGATGGGGAAGTTGTATTGGGAGTTCTTGGGTGCCCAAATTATCCGATGAAGAAGGAGTGGCTCAACTACCACCAACGATATTACAGGTTGATGTCTAAGGTTTCTCCTCCCACATCAGGATCCTGGCATAGGGGTTGTGTGATGTATGCTCACCGAGGATGTGGGCAAGCTTGGATGCAACCATTAGTTCATGACTTTGGCAAGCTTGATTGGCGTAATTCAAGAGAGGTCCGAGTATCAACTGTTAGTGATCCAGTCTCAGCAACATTCTGTGAACCTGTTGAGAAAGCTAATACAAGTCATACCTTCACTGCTGGACTTGCTCATAGTGTAGGCTTAAGGTCAGTTCTTGAGTTCATTGTCTGTGTGATATTCGTAACCTTTATGAGTGCTAATATTGTGTAACTACAGCCAAAAGGCCAAAACTACTCTAGAAATTTACATGTTATATCTGCTAGCCTTTGCCTGATCTTTCCCGAATACTGTACTTTTTTGAAACTGTTTAATGAATAGGATGCTGGTTTTGCATCAGTAATAAAATTAAATGGTGCATTCATTTGACTCTTGTCTTTTTTTTTCATCTACTGTAGCATGTAATTTGAAAGTTTTGGATTTATCGTACTGTTATATTGATATATGTTTTGCTTGGATTCCAGGAAGCAACCCCTGCGTGTGTACAGCATGGTGAAATATGCCGCAATAGCACGAGGGGATGTAGAAATATTCATGAAATTCGCTAGAGCTGGATACAAGGAGAAGATATGGGATCATGCTGCTGGGGTGGTCATCATTCAAGAAGCTGGCGGAGTGATCACGGATGCTGGTGGCCGTCCACTCGACTTCTCCAGGGGTGTTTTCTTAGAGGGCTTGGATAGAGGCATAATAGCCTGTTCCGGACCATTGCTTCATCACAGAATTGTGGGTGCTGTCGATGCAAGCTGGAACTCATCAACACTGTAATGCAAATAGTACGGATGATTACAGTTCGTTGGACCAATGTCGGTCATAGAATGCAAAGGTGAGTTTTACAAAGAATTGTTGTTGTACCCTCTGGTTGAAATCTGTTCAGCCATCTTATTTTCTGATAGTCTCCTACAGGAAAATCAGCTATTTCTAGCTTGCAGAATTAGTAAGTGCTCATTGAAATTCGATTTACGAACACAAAAGGTAATACTGCAACAAGTAACATGGTATATCTTGTTGTTCAATAAGCAAGTTGTGAGACGAGATTGGCATACTCTTCTTGTCATGGGTTCACCAACAACCTTGTAAGCTCCTGAAGGTCACAACTCACAACATGATTAAGTTACTCATCTGTCAGCACGATTCGTTGACACCTGAAATAACTGAACCTTTGATTAATTGATTGAATGATTACATGATATATTCTCTGCCACGCTTTACCCTTCCTTTTTTCCTATGCTTTCAGTTCCCATATTTCAGATGCTTGCCATCATATAACTTACCAGTCCATACATATATAATCAATCCACTGATCCATTTTTCAGCAAAGATGAGACCACCTTTATGGACTGTTTACATGGTGTTGTGATCAAAACGATGAATACATATATTGTGTAGTCTTTGGACTCGTGTAGTGTAATTCTGTAACTAGCTGGAGAGCTGCACTGGGCAGCACTGGCTGAACAATTCTTTGCTGCCGTCTTCCACGCCGTCCTGATCCATGGTGGGGTGGAAGCTTCTCCATGGCGGCATCAGCCCGGGGTTTGCACTGGTGTCGAAGCTGTGCACCAGGGAGACAGTTCTGAAGCCGCCATCGTCGCCGCCCGCCGCCACCTGGTAGCCGGCGAGGAAGTAGAGCTGCGTGTCGACGACGGCCATGGTGTGGTACCGCCGTTGCGCCGACGGCGGGAGGGTGGCGAGCAGCGGCATGTCCGGCAGCGCCGAGTGGTCCATGATGCTCCAGATGTTGAGCTCGCCGTCGTACACCTCGACGTGGCCCTTCCAGCTGTTGAGGCAGTCGCCGGAGCTGAACAGCCGGCCGGCCACCGCCACGATCTGGTTCGGCGGCACGTCGAGCTGCCACATCCCCGGGATGGTCTCCCACACACTCCTCGAGCAGTCGAACACCTCCGCCGAGCTCCGCTCCAGCGCCGACGACTGTGGCAGCAGCACGGTGGCACTCCCCGGCGCCGCCTCGTCGGCGGCGGCCGGCGACGACGTGCTCTCCGCGAATCCCCCGACGACGTGGAAGCGGCCATGCCACGTCACCCCGACGCACTTGTACCGCAGCGTGCTCATGTCGGGGAGCGGAGACCACCTGCCCTTCTCGGCGTCGTACACCTCCGCCGCCGCCGTGCCACGGGCGCCGGACAGCGAGCACTGTCCGCCGGCCACGCAGATCCTCCCGCCGCACGGCGCGCACGCGAAGTCGAAGCGCGGGACGAGGAGCGGCGCGCACTGCCCCCACTCCCCCCGGCGCGCGTCGTACCGGAGCACGTCGGCGCGCACGCCGACGTCGGTGTCGCGGTACTCGCCGCCGCCGCCGGCGGAGTCACTCTCCCTCCGGCACAGCCGGCCGCCGATGACGTAGACGTGCTCGCCGAGCGCGACTACGGCGAAGCCCTTCAGCACGTGGCCCTCGGGGACGCCGGGGAGCTCGCTCACGCGGCGCCACGTGTTGGCCCGGGGCTCGTAGCACTCGAGGCTGTTCGACCCGCCATGCGCAAAGCACGCGTATATCCCAACCCTACCGCCGCCGCCGCCGCTGCTCCCGGTGCTGGAGAAGGACGGCGAGGTGGCCGCATCGCCATCAAGTGACCCCATGGATTCTCACCAAGGTAATCTCACCTCTCCTACTACTGCTACCTAGTTGCTTCTTGTGTTCTTGTGCTACTACTCATCAAGCAGTTCTAGTGTTCTACCGATGGATTGGCCGGGGGAGTCTTGCAATGAGGACGTAGTAGCCAATTTATAGACCAATTTTGTGCTGTTTCCATTTGTTTTCTTTGGCCGGGCGGACCGATCGATGTGATGCACATCGAGGTGCTTATTGGGAACTCCGGCCGTGCCATGGATCTGTCAACCTGCTTCCCTTTCAGCTTGTCTTCTTGCTCGAATGAACCAGGAAATTATGCTGAAAAAAACATGTCCCTATAACTGGACTGGTGCTCCATCTCTCTCTTTGCACTCACCCAGGGCCAGGCTAAGTCAAAATTGTGATTAGATTCAATGTAGCATAAGAGAAGATCCTTTGATAACCAGTTTTTGTCAGTTCCTCATGACATTTCTGTTCACCATTCAGATTTCAGAGCCCATGGATCATAGTGTCATAGGTAATGATCACCATGTACATGCACAGACAAAAATGTGTGTGTGGCCATGTCCACTTCTTAGGAAGAAGCATTGGCACTTCATTTGGTTACCCTCCACACAAACATATAACCACATGTCCTCATGGATTAGCTGCTTTTTAGCTTGGATACTTAATTTTAGCCAACACTGGCTGCCTCAAGAAACTATGCTAATTATAAACCTCATCCATTTCCATCGCGCTGTTTCTGATTCATTAAATCCCAGCCATTTTCCATCAGATTCTTTGGTCTCTTCTCCCTTTCTCTGCATATATCATTGTAGATTGTCCTTGTTCTGATGGGGCCATCCTCCTCTGAGGGTCACCATGCCTTGAGGAGAAGCATTGCTGAATCCTCTTGCCGGCCCCCTTGCTTCAAACACACAAAATTCGGCCACACCAACAAAATCGGCCTAAACCATGACAATTTGCACCTCATAATCAGAATTTCTGGTGTTCTATTGATCTCCTCTACCTGAGGTTATGTGACTGTTCCATGTGATGTAGAAGCTAGCGCGAATCGCAGAGCATGGTTAAGGATGGCGCCGTCCATCCTTCACCGTGCCTCGTCCTTCTCCAACCCGCCCGTTCATCGTCAACACTTGTCGGCATTTCAGGTCAGCACCTGTTCTTCTTTTCCAACCAATGCGTACATCGGTAGATGGACATGGATCATTAGATTCTGTTACCGATGAGGGGATGAAATGTTTCCAACTAATTTGCAGGAGGGTTCAGGTGTTTCCAACAGACTTGAAGGCCTGGCATTACTGACAACAATTGTTGAGGGTGGTGGAAATTGCAATCCTGTTAGTGATCCATTGCCGAACCAGTTCCTGTTGTCAACAAGCCTCATTAACAAGATCCTTCGTCTGATAGTAGATGCTCTAGATCTGCCATGCCAAAGGTCGTACGTTGCGTTGGATCAGGTACATACCAAACTAGAATTCAAATTTTATCGAACTTTTTTTTTCGCAAGTTTCATGGCCATATTGATTTATATTTGCCTTTTTGTCAATTCAGTTGCTTTTGGATGCCCTGGAAGCGCTGAAGATTGCATACCCAAAATGCTTATCGGGCTTGTCTGCAAACCAGGCTACCATCAATGTCTTGATAATACATAAAAAACATCCTTGCTTGGCTCTCCTAGTCTAAAAAAAAAAAAGAACAACATCCTTGTGCGAGCTTGTTCAGAAAAGCATGTCAACTTTCTGAATTTCTCAGTGATTTCTTAGCACATCTTCTGCATTAGCTAATGTAAGTATAAAACAAGCAGTTCACCTCCATGAGGTTCTCAGGTTGGTTCAAGACTGCC
The DNA here is from genome assembly GCA_008326285.1 of Oryza officinalis. Lineage (NCBI taxonomy): Eukaryota > Viridiplantae > Streptophyta > Magnoliopsida > Poales > Poaceae > Oryza > Oryza officinalis. The sequence continues at coordinate 57,572,271 of BDMV01000002.1, read as the reverse complement.
ATTAACAACACAAACAATTGGGAAACTCAGGATCTGATATGCACAGAACCACAGTGAACCAGAGCTTTGAACAAGTTGGTATGTACTTCTACCCTGCCCATGTAGTAGATTATTTTTTTAAGACAAAGGAAGCTTTTATTAAACTCAGACGATTACATAAGGTGATAGAACTATACTAGAACGCTCATGGCCTCTGCATAACTGCATGCCTAAGATGCACACAGGAAACACACGGACAAACACATAAAGTTTATTACTTCTACAAGTGAATAAAGCAGTACTAAAAGCTAGGGAGCATGCACCAATCCTCAGTTCAGTTGGTTATGCTGTTCAGTGTCCAGATCAGAATGAAACCGAGCTGTAATTTTATTCTCAGGTGAGCGTGTCATCGAGATGCTTGATCAGGTCACACCATTTGCGAAAGAAATGTTCAGTTTCATGGAGAACTCCAAGAACTCAACAGCAGCTTGGCCAGAGGATCTCCCGGAAAGAAGAAGTCTGCCTCCTGTCATTTGCCGACCACAGTCTCCGCCTCACCGTGCAATCGCCGGCGATCCATCGGACATCACGGCGGACGTTGGAACGTCTTGCGAGGACGGCGGCACGGTGAGGACCATGGAATCATGGATCAGGGCATTTGCAGCAAGCAGGACGGCCAAAGTGAGCCGCCGCCGCCGCCGCCAACTCCGGCCGGCGATTACAACGTAATGCACAATACGACGGCGTCGTCGGTGTCGCCGCACCCGCTGTCGTCGCCGCCGCTGTCTCCCATTCCGGTGGAGGGCTTGCCCATGCTGCTCCTGTCCTGGGAGACCATACAAAACGGCAACCCCGCTATAGCGACGGTGGTGTCATCTTCTGCACAGCCGGTCGAGGCGGCGGCCTCGGCGGCGCAGCATGGCACGATCATAGCCATGGATAACGACGGCGAGGACGACCGGCCAAGCTCCGCGCCAGCCGGAGAAACCCAGCCAACCTCGGCGGCGCTGCAGCAGTCTGTGGACGACAATGCCGCCGCGGCAAGTGCACCTCCGCCGCCGCCGAGGATGACGACGACACGCGGAGGGCCATCTGCAGAGCCCGTCGAGACAGTGGCGAACGCCGGGCCGCCGCTTGCACCGCCTTCGAAGGGGGCATCGGCGCGGCCGCCACCGCCGCCTGGAGCCGGGAACACTGCGAAAGCGAAGAAAGCCGCGACGAAGCTGAAGCGATCGACGCAGATGGGGAGCATGTACAGGCATCTGCGTGACCGAGTAGAAGGCGGCGCTTCTCACCCGCATGGCGGCAAGAGCTCGCGCGACAAGAAAGCCCGGGCGCCGGCGGCCGGCGTCAAGGGCGGCGGTGCAGGGCATGGCATGGCCGACGCATTGGCCGAGATGAACAAGAGGCACGTACACGCGCAGCAAACGCCATTGACATCGATCACTCCCTCGAGATTCTTGTGGTAATCTTCGCTTGCTACGACATTGGAACGGAAAGATCGGCCTACTTCCGGCAAATCGAGGAGGACGCCAGAACCCACGCGGCGGCGATCCTGGAGCTGAAAGACGCCATCAGCGCGTTCCAGTCCAAGGACATGGGCGAGCTGGCGAGGTTCCACCGCCACGTCGAGCAGCAGCTCGCGTGCCTGACCACGAGACGCAGGAGTTCGTCCGGTCGCGCACTACAAACCAGCTCACTCCTCTCGAGCTCGGCTGCTCTGCCATGGCGCCGTGCATACGCCGCGCTTGCCGGCCGGCCTGACGGGCTACCATTGCTTCTCCGTCCATTGCAGGTGCTGGCCAGGTTCGAGGGCTTCCCTTCCAAGAAGCTGGAGGCGGTGAGAATGGCCGCGGCGCTCTACTCCAAGCTGGACGGCGTCGTCGCCACGCTCAAGGGCTGGAAGCTGCAGGCCGCCGCCGCCGTCTCGCCGCAGCTCGACAGGGTCGAGGCCTACTTCGATAAGGTTGCACACATCGACCTTGGCGCCCATGATCACTTGGTTTCTGAGCTCGTCGCCATGAACGTGACGTGTGTCGCCGCAGATTAAAGACGAGGTGGACACGATCGAACGGAGCGAGGAGGAGACGCAAGGAAGAGACGAGGGTGAGTTATTAGTCCTACTTTTCCGCCTAACATATTTCTTTGTTCGCGCGTACGTTTTTCAAACTGCTATACGATATATTTTTTATAAAAAATTTTTATATAAAAGTTGTTTTAAAAAATCATATTAATTCATTTTTTAAAATAAAATTAATAAACATTTAATTAATCATATGTTAATAAGTGGTTTTATTTTTTGTGCGGAGAGAATTTCTTTTCAACGAAGAGGTTCACTTCGACTTCTCCGTGCTGGTCCGGATCAAGGAGTGCATGGTCGACCTGTCATCCATCTGCGTCGAGTTGGCTCTCAAGGTAATTTCAGTCAGTTTCTTGGCCACCAAAATGCACACAATCTTGTAATATTTTCATATGATACGAAGTAGCTCCGTTTCAAAATAAATAAATCTGATATGAGATAAGATATATCTTAGGTTCCGTTCGGTACTACTACAAACCCAGATAAAAGATAAAGATATTCGTGGCACGCTTTTCAAACTGCTAAACGATACGTTTCGTGTAAAAATTTTCTATATGAAAATTGTTCTAAAACATGAGATAAATCCATTTTTCAAGTTTGTGATAATTAAAACTCAATTAATCACATGTTAATGTCACCTCGTTTTACGTAAACCACTTAATCTTCATCTTCATCTTTACACTACCTTAGTATTACGAATCTAAACATGTCAGAACGTGTCAAATAAATCTATTTTTATATAAAAGTTACTTAAAAAATCAAATAAATATAATTTTCAAATTTTAATAATTAATACTCAATTAGTTATATATTAATTATGTTTATCGTTTTGCGTGTGGCGAATAGTCTGAAAAAAATACACGTTATAGGTTTGTTTATAGGTTGGTTTTTTTTTTATACGAAGAAAGAAGTGCAAGCTGAATCCATGGCCCATGTGTGTTGGGGTGCGTGATTGCGAATGAGCAGGAGAGCCAATATGCGAACACCACGGTGGCTGGACAAACTCCGGCAAGGAATCATACATCAGCAGGCGTGTCAAGGTTGTTGTGGCGTGTGTTCCAGTTGGCCTTCCGTGTGTACAACTTCGCCGGAGGCCAAGACGAGATAGAATTTAATCTATGTGATAAATAAATTATCAAACGTAAGTTTTTTTTTGATCGGTGCATAGTATGGGATGCACTGGATGGTCGGTCAGACCAAACAGGAGGTGCCGGTTAAACTAGAGATGTGTGGCCCGACGGTCTGATCTGGCAGACTTTAGGAGAGAGTTGGATTTTGGATTATTTCATGTTTATGACTTCTAGATGGTTTCTATTCGTATGTGATACTATTATATGCTGATGTGAATCAAGTTGGTGTGAATTTGTACTCTAATATAAAGTTTTTTTTGTTGTTTATGTGTAGGTGTTGCTTGAGGGTCATGAAAGTATAGCCGGTGATGCATCGAGACTAAGCTTGGGAGAAGTTAAGGTCCAGATGATCAAGGATATCACGCGGAATGCTCAGATTGAGAGCAATGCATGTGGAGGTAAATGTTTTCATATGACATACACGTGGTGTTGTATGCGTATGAAAAAAAAAGTCAAATTTGGATTGTAGTCCAAGTTTGAAAAGATTGAAGTGTAAAGTTATATAGGGATGTTGTTTTCCTGATTTGGTAGGTTTTTTATGTGATTAGGAGTCTTAATTCTAGTTGAATTTGTGGCTAAGAGCAGTCACGTTGTGGGTATAAATAGAAGAGAGGTTGAGGCTAGAAGAGATCGATTTTTTTGAGAGAAAAGTTAGGATTTTGTTCAAGACTTCAATTCTAATTCGTGATTTGAGATAGAAGTGCTTTAGATGCATTTTATAAACATATATTGATGTAATAAAGTTGATCTACTTTTAAGAGTTTCATCAATACGTGTGTTTCTGGATCTCGACGGTTTGATCGAAGTTCATTGGACGGTCTAACCGACGGCGAGGAACCGGTCAGATTGACAGCGACGAGAAGGCAACAAATTGAGGCGGCGGTCTGATCGGTCAGACAACACCAATCAGACCGATGGCATAGGTACGATCAGACCGGCTACGCTGATAACTTTATCGATTCGATAGTAACTTTTATTTTCGCTAAAACTTTTGAACAGTTCAGATCAAATCGTAGAGGAACCCGTGTGCCATCAGAGATTCAGAGGGACCCATTGGCGACTCGTGAAACTGCTGTCAACATTCGCTAATGCTGCAGTTAAGGTCACGTCATTAACACCGGCAACAGCAAGACCGATATGCTCCTCCTGGCTCCTGCTGAGCACGCGAGGCTGGAACAGCATCAGCAAGCAGCTCATCCGTGCGGCGACGAACTGACTGATCCCGAAAGGCCGGCGCGAACACTGTACCGGAGTATAGCGAGCACAGTGGCAACTGTACTATACTCTCTCATATAATAAGATTATTTCTCCTCTCTTTCATTTATCCTAAAATTTACGTTAGAGTTTAAAAAATAGAAGATAAATACATTAAAAATAAATAAAATAAAAATAATTATATTAGAATTTAATTTAACGAGGATATTTTAATTATTTTTTTATTGTTATATGTGTTGAATAGATAAAAATAAATTTATTTTAAAACAAATAAAGTAGTCCACGTGACATATGTCTTCCCATGGAAACTGCCACTGTTGAGCTCTGAAAGCCGAGCTCAACACGCCACGCCATTAACACCACACCCGCTCATAAATGATCCGCGCGAACCCGAACCAACCTCCCCCTCATCAATGCCCAACTCCGCGACGTCGCGACGAGACGAGACGAGACGAGCCGAGCCGTGGACCGACCGGCGCGGCGCCGCTGCCGGAGAGAGAAGAGAAGCTGAAGCAGCGGCAGCGGCAGCGGCTGACGAAAAGACGTCGTCAAAAGCTCTGCCGCGCTTGCAGCTTTCTCGGGCTCAAGGAAAAGCCAACACAAAACCAGAGAGAGAGAGAGAGACTGAAGAAAGCAGCAAGGTATGGGCAGCTCATGAGCAGCAGCCGCGGCAGCGTCCAACTTCTCGTGGTGCTCGCTCGCCATTTCTGTAGTACTACTTAAGAGTTCTTGGTGCTAGTGTTCGTCCGCAAGCGAGTGGTGGTGGTGCTAGTGTTGTGTGGTTACTGGTGCTGTGGCCTGTGGCGATGATGGATGGGCGAGGAAGCCAGGAGGAGCACCTGGATTTGATCATGCGCCACCACGGCAGCATGGGGCTGGATCGCTGCGAGAGCGAGGTGCGTGTCCGCGTTTGATTCGATCGGATACTGCAGCTTTCGTCTTCGTTTTTTCTGGTGATTGGTGGTTTGATTTGGTGGGGGTTTGAATCTTGTCTGGTTCTTGTAGGAGGCGCTGGGGTCGTCGGAGTCGGAGCCCACCAGGCCGGCGCGGCCGCGGGGCAAGAGGACCCGCGCCGCCGAGGTGCACAACCTCTCCGAGAAGGTTAGCCCCGCGACGGCGACGGCGACTGCTACCTCTTGCCTCTCGTGTTCCTCTTGGTATCAGCTAATTTTGTGGGATTGAATTTTACCACGGTAATTTGGTGCAGAGGAGGAGGAGCAGAATCAATGAGAAGATGAAGGCGCTGCAGAGCCTCATTCCCAACTCCAGCAAGGTACTAAAATTTTTTCTCTTGTTTCTTACTCGATTTTTTGTTCAACGATTTATACACTATTACTTGTGTTGCTGGAAGCTAATCAAGTTAATATAGGCGTTTATCTTGTGCTGATGGTTTCACCAATGCAGACGGACAAAGCCTCCATGCTTGACGATGCCATCGAGTACCTGAAGCAGCTTCAGCTCCAGGTTCAGGTAAGTGAAACGATGTTGCATTGTTACTGAATTGCTTGAGGATTATTTTCGCAAATCCACAGACTTAATACTCCAGGTATCGACAATGGATATGTCAAGCCTTTTGAGCAGTTGTTTGCTGAAGTGAAACGGTACTAGCATATATGAGTTAGGACAAGCTTGAAGTTCTAGCATCAAAAAGTACATTAGCTATCCTAATCACCATTTTCTTCTGCCTTACTGTCTAAGCAAGATTTAGTCGGTTAGGACGTCAGAAAAAATAACATTGATCTAATCACAGCATGCCACATTGTTGTTTGCACGGCATTTGCAAGAAAAACAAAATGTATGTCTTCCACATTACTGCAGCTAAATTCTGTTTGATTGCTGAATTTTTGTTCCAGATGTTGTCCATGAGGAATGGTCTATATGTGCCCCCAGTGAACTTATCTGGAGCACCTGAGCATCTGCCAATCCCGCAAATGCATGCTGCACTTGACCAGAGTAGTGCCAAAGCATCAAATCCTTCAGTTGTTTTGCAGCCGGTGAACCAGATTTCAGGAGCACATCTTCCATCTGAGCTGGCAAACCAGCATAAACCTCTGTTCTTACCAGGTGTTCCTAATGCAACCGCTCTGGAGCCTCGGTTCCTTGTAGAGTCTTCACGGTCCAATCTTCAATCCTTACGGTTCACCGAATCCGCTGAGGTAATCCTTTTTGTCTTGTAAGATCTTCAGCAATCAGCATACTGAACCTCTTTCCTTGCTAATAGAATACAACTTCATATGGTCATTTTTCACTTTGTATCTATTTATGTTGAAGATGATCTATCCTGATGAGATGATGTTAAAACACCGCCTGACTTCAGCTAATGAGAGCACGACTGTGCCAGGTTAGAGAACATAAACTATTTCCAATAACCAATAGTGGTTTCAGATTGCATTTTCGGTGAACATTGTTTTACATTGACTAACCTTCCCTTTGCTTCTTCAATAGGAACCGATGAGAAGTCGGTTAGGCAGGACACATACATGATGAATGCCGATCTTTTTGATAGATATGCACTCAGCAAAGACCAGTTGCAGCACATTATGCCGAAAAACACAGGAAGTGTACTCGATATGCCACACTTGCATAGGTAAAAGCTTCTTTTGCCACTAATTTATAGTATATTGAAAGTAGGCTCCATTGTCCTTATAGATAGGATTATTTTTTTATAGTACTCCATAATACTTCCCTTTGATCATAAGCATATTTTAGGGAAATTGGATTGGATGCCCTAAAGATTAGTGTGCACCTATTTTATCTTGATTTTTCATTTACATGTTCAATAATAAATGTATGTCCCATAGCAGCAAGGTTTCTTGGTCTGACTATCGTATTCTGAGAAATAGAGAAAGGACCCTAAAATTCAAGCTGCAGTTTTTGAATTGCTAGTAGTGTTTCCTATATTAAACAAGAACGAACATAATTTTGCAAATTAACAAAACCACTGGCCAACAACCATCTTCAGCTTCTGCTTTTCATGAACCTGCAATTATAATTATTAGACTATGCAAAGAGCAATTTTCACTTATATTAAAACTAGTAAGGCTGTGTTCTTTGCTCAGGTTCTGAACTTCATTCCACTCGTTTTTCGCGCGCACGTTTCTCAAACTACTAAACGGTGTGTGTTTTGCAAAAAAAAATTTATAGGAAAGTTGCTTTAAAAAATCATATTAATCTATTTTCAAAAAAATAGCTAATACTTAATTAATCATACATTAATGAATTGTTTCGTTTTGCGTGCGTGAGGGATAGTTCCCAACTCACTCTGCCAAACTCAGCCTAAATCAGTTCACAACATTGTTCCTCTACTGTTCTCAAGAATTCTGACAAGGTGTTGATTGTTTCAGATTATAAGCTGATGATTCAGCTTCCAATCTTGGACAGGCTGCAAACCGGAGACACCGAAGTTGGGGTCGAGGGAGGAATCAAAGTAAACCCATGATATAATTTCCAATTGGACTTGTGGAGCGCTTCTTTTGGCAGATGAGCGCAGAGCCGCAGAGCAGACGATGGTAATTGGACTCGGGAGAAATAGCTCAATGGTGAATTGGTGACTGGTGACCATGAGCAATCTAGCATTTTACCTCTACAACAGTAGTTATATCTGTTTGTGCCATTGTACTCTGGTGTGAAATGCTTTGTAAAGAGAGATCTATCTATAAGCTGCCAGTAACAATGAACATATGCGATGTTAGGAAATAGGAAAATTCCATCAAATCAAATATATATTGCCAATGTAGGCCGGAATTTGGGAGATGTGAGATGCCTGTGGCCCCTAATTGAGGCTGCACAGTTTCACCCACTGTTTTCAAAAAATAAATTTTCGTAGCTTGCTTTGTTTCTTATCAGATATCACAGGCAAGGTTTAACTTTTCAATTTCAAAGTAAAAACCGCTCCTCACCAGTTTACCGAAAACCAATAAAAACCAACAACTTTTCAGTTAACACCATATAAAAACCAGCTAATACCGATTGGTTTTCAAAAACCAAAACCTAACAGTTTTACAAAAGCCAATCAATTTTCACAAAATTCCATCAGTTTTGTGAAACCTGATCACAGGTGACACCAAAGAGCCTAAAATAGATGGAAATTTGGAAGCCTTCTCAAAAGAAAGAAATTTGGCTTTCACAGCTTGAGGATGATAGCAATTCTGGGTCCAAACACTGAGTTGTGTCAACCCAAAGGCAGCTCTTCTCCCAACAAATATGTAACAACAGAATTGAACAAGCAAACAGCAGCACAATCATGCTACAGCAATGCACTCAGAAACTCACAAATCTACTAAACCTAACATTCATCACTGTAAATCCAAGGATTTACACAAGTCACAGATACAAAGCTAAAAAGCATTCCGTCGTAAGCGATGATAAGCATAACATCGTTTTGCTTACAAACAATTGTTAAGCAAAGGATGATGGTCTGAAGGACTAGGGGACATTTTGGCATATCCTTATGTGACAATCACGACTTCATTTCCTCATCTTCTTCAATCTTTGGCGCCAGATAAAATCTAATGTAGCCCATCTCCGCAATCTTATACTCAACCACCACTGGCAGTTCAGATGAAAGGCTGATTGTCACTTGGTCAGAGAGCGGGCTTGCCTTGGTGAAGGAGTTCATGTACCTCAGGGCAAAGGTTAGTGACACCGGTTCCTGCATCTCTATGATTGTAGCATCTTCTGGCTGCAATGACCAAAAAAAAAACATCCATTAGACTCTGACTAATCACTTACTGTACTCATTGCTGCATGATCCTAAATCGGTACTCCAGTATGGAAAGAGTAACAGAACGATATACCTTGCAGTTAGCATAGTGATCAGATGACATATTGACATGCAAGATGGGGATAATATGATTAATACTTTATTCATGCTTATAAGTTATAACTGTTTTAATTCAACTAAAAGATTTCAGATCTCTTGCAACAAAAAAACACTGCGTTTACTACTTGTTTTACTACTAAATTGTTAGATACAAACTTTACTCTGGATAACTAGATGAATTAGCACAACTATAGGACTGATGCAAGCCAGTTACTTATAGATACAGGGCAACCCAATCATTGACTCAGGACCATACACATTGCAAACACATAACAGAAACATTAACAAGCAAACTAGGGTGACCATAGATGGAGCCTAATTGTTATCATGTATGTAATGGAACCAAAAAAAATCTCCAGTGCAGACTTACATTGTTCTCAATGAAACAATTAGCTGTAATGTTTTTTTAAGGAAGCTAGCTATATGGCTAATGTTATCACGATTATTTGTTAACAGCACAGCATTCGAGTCAAAAAGAACCATCTCTGCTACTGTAGTTTTCTTGACTCACTTGCAATATTCCAGATTTACAAACATGACAGGTAGTGTAGGCCAAGTTAGTGAGAATTTGAGCAGGCGCCATAGATAAATTACCTTGTCAACAGTCTTGTTCTGCCTGCAGACAATGTTGGCAGTTCCAATATCTCCAGCGGTCGAGAACTTGACACCCTCCTTGGTCACCGAGATGATAACTGGAATGCCAAGCAGTTCAAAGATTTAAGAACTAATAGTATTACCCACAAGCCACGGAAACAAATTAACAACAAGTGTTCTGCAGAAACCACAGGAGAATAATCCCACATACCAGTGTCACCGATGCTGCTCAGATCCTTGCAGATCCTGGAAAACTCAGAGGACGGCATGCGGACGATGGCCTGGTACTCAGAGTCAGGGATGCCGAGGTGCTCGCTGTCGATGTCCATCAGCTTCATCTCGAAATCCGCAATCTTATCTTGGTCTATTCATCCAAACAGAAATCAGTCACACATCGAGGGCCACCAAGAAAACCAAGAACACGAGAGGGGACGAGACGATTGAGACTACTCACTGGGAGATTCGAACATGAAGGTGACGGTGTCGGAGCCGTCGTCTGCCTTGATGGTGATGATGTCGTCGTTGCCGGCGCAGCGGAGCATCTTGGCCATGTTGTTGAGGTTCATCCCCATGGAGAGGTTGCGGTCGCAGCGGTAGTGCTCGAACCCCTCGGAGCGGAGGAGCAGCGCGACGAGGGCGACGTGGCTGGAGTCCATGGCCTGCAGCGAGAACCCCGTCCCGGAGCAGTCGAAGTTGGCGTCCGTCACCAGCTCCCGGATCGCCTCCAGCACCTTCTTCAGCAGGCTCCCCTGCACAAGCCTCAGCTCCAACATCGTGGCGGCGGCGACGGAGTCTTCCCGGCGGCGGCGGCGGCGGCGGCGGCGCGGCGAATCGAGAAACCCTAGGATTCGCTTGGGGGGTTTGAGAGGCGGCGGGGAAGAAAGGGGAAGGGGAGATTAATAGGGAGGGATTTGGGGGACGCGAAGCAAAAAAAAATGGAGGGAGAAATTGCGGGAAACCGCCGCCACCCGAAATGTTTCCCGCTTCTTGCACCGGAAGATTCAGCCGACAGGTGGGGCCATGGTGGAGTACGGGCCCACCTGGCAGTGGGGGTGACGTGGATGCGGGGGTGTTTGGTCTTGGCGATTTGGAAAAGGGCGGGTTTTCCGGGAACTGGGCGGGAGTCGGGAGATGGAATTGCCTTTCGCGCCATCTCGCTGACGGCTGACCGCACAGCTTGGCCATTTCCCTCCAATGATTTTGATTTTTTATGTATGAATTCGCGTTTGGAGTACTACTACATGATGAATAATGGCCGAAACAATGTACAATACAGGTGAAATTATACGTTTCGCATCAAATTTAATTTTTCTTCGCCGTGCTTTACGCATGAATTTGAGTTCTATGGTTCGCCAGAAAAACAGAAAGTGGATCAGATAGAACATATATTTTTAGTTTAATAATTATTAGTTTAGACGGAAATGGAGTTGGTACAGTTTGATCCCAAACCGTCGTTTCGATCCAACAGAGGGGAAGTCGACCCAACCAGGCCGCTTCTGTGGGCCGCAGTTTCACCGCTACATGCGGCTCCTTCTGCGGGCCGGCCAGAACGGTAGGTGGGCTTGGACTGCAGCCAGCTCTTGCACTTCCGTACGAATCGGTATCCGGCCCAACGCGTCACTGCTCTCGGCCCATTAGGTGGCCCACGTTCTCCGGCCCAACTCGTTGGTTTATAAAGAGAGCGAGCGATCCACGATCGATCTGGCCCACGTCCCGCTCGACAGCCCATGCCCACCGAGGCTTCTTGTTTCCACGCCGTGTGTATGTATTGAGCATCACGCTCTATTTTCTGTGAACATCCTACTCCCCCAATCTCAAAATAAATCGTTTTTTTTAATATGAATCTGGACATAAACAAAGATTGATTTTTTTGGAAGGAGTATGTATATATTACTAGTAGTATGTACATTCTGCCCGTCAGAACATCTATGTACATATTACTAGTAGTATGTACATTCTGCCCGTCAGAACAAACAGCGCAGAGTTGCCTGTGATTTGTCAGTCTACTGTCTCCATTAATTCGGAAGAAGAATCTCATATATCCGGGAAATTGGAAAATTGAAACACGGTTTTCTTCAGGTGAGGAAAAAAGTATTGTCATCAGCTTATATGATGTGAAAAAAAAGAAATAAAAGTAGTATTATAGTACAAGATCAGTTTGCAAAACATATAGGAGGTGTAAACACGGAAAACTCTGTAAACATTCTCAAAACCTAGCCCTGGGCACACATGAGATGTGCCCAGCTACAGTATAAGCTAGCAGTATAGTCTTTGACAGAAAGCTCTTTCTCTCATCCTAAGATCCTGACTGAAAATGAAAGCATGTACATCAGTTCAGCCACACGCAGATGCCAAGCAACCAAAACCGAGCTGTGCTCCATCAACTCACGCATGCATATCCTTCAGTTCAGTTAACCCAGTATCTTGAGACGTTTCACAGATCGTGCAAAATCACTGCAACAAACAAAACAAAGGATTAACATGTCAGTATTACACGAAATCTAATGTTCAATCTTGCTGATTCATTATTTAAGTTATACTAACACGGAAATAACTAAGCTAAAATTTGACTTACTCCCATGGCACGTCTCCGACCAGCATCCAATCCCCATCACCGTCCTCATAGGTGACCACAGGTCCAGCGGCATTGCCATGATCATCATTGGCCATCTTCTTCTCTCCTGTAAATATATCACGACAACCAAACCTAGCATCAGAATTATTGATCGCAATCGAATTGTGTTATTAGATTCTGCTTGCTTTGTAATTAATCACATGTGCTGCTGAATAATTGGGTGCAGTTTAATTAGCCGTTTAGCTACTGACCTTGGTGGTCGTTGGTGGGGAACATGCGGGCGAGAGTGGCGACGAGCTCGTCGTAGGAGGAATGGAGCGCCAAGTCCACCTTCCTCCCGATGGCGTCGCCTTCCTTCTTCACCTTCACGTAGTTGGCGCCGCCGCACGCCCGCCGCGCCGAGCTCACCGGCGGCCACCCCACCACCGGCTTCTTCCTCCTGCAATCGTCGCTGGTGTTGCAGCTGCCGTCGTCGAAGAGCGGCAGCGTCTCCTGGAACGCCTCCCTGAATCCCCTCTTGCCGCAGGCAGACACCGGCGCGCTGCCGCCGCTGCTGCTGCTGAGCTCGTCGACGACGAGATGACGGGAATTCGGTGGCGCCAGCCCAAGCTCCAGCTCCATGCCGATCTGATCCTTCGCGTAGGCTAGCTGTATCCGCTCTCGATCTTCTTGGCTGGATCGCTAGTTGTTGATCGATCGATGATGGCGATAACTTTAGTTGCAAGTAGTGAACGGGAATGAGACGGATGCAGTGTATATATATATGCGAAGTCAGAGACGTGCGGTGGTGTTGGTGGACAGCGAGAGGAGATGAGGAAGAATCGGTGCGGGGTGTCGGGGTTCCGGGGCGCACAGAGGCGGGTAACCTGTCTCCCTGCCTGGCTGAGTGATTCGAGTCTAGCTTCCCTTTGATCTCCTCTTGTTGTTGTAGCCTACCGACACACGCATCAGTTCTTCCCTGCGCCTGCAGCGTCTGCGTTTCGGTTTTTTTTTTTGGTTGCTGTCATGTGATTGTGATCCTGTGGGCTGCTATGTGAAATTCAGAGCTTCAGTTGCCGCCCAACTGTCAGACTGACAGTCAGAAACGTTGCACGGTTGGGCGTTGACGGTTGGGCGTTGACGCGCATGGGCAATGGAAACGGTCGGAAAATACCTTTATCCATTTTCATAAACCATATTTTTCGCTGTCATAGAAAATGTAAAGCTGCGAATAAAAACAGTATCATAGAACTACACGAAAAATAAAACATAAAATAAAGCATATTAATGTTAGAAGTATCCACACTATAAAATCACATATTTAATTAAAGGTTGCACTATATAAATTACAAACTATGTACTGTACGTCTATTTTATGTCCTTAGATTAAAGTTTTAGTTAGGAGTTAATACGTCACTATACTATGGGCTAAATAGAGATATGTTAAAAATTAGATATTTAAAAATAGGTAATTATCGTATTATAAAGATGATAATTCTCATTAGAATACCGTAACGATCAGTACAACATCAAAACCATCCTAGTTTTTATTTCCATAGTTTTTACTACTCCCTCCGTTTTTTATTATAATTTATTTTGACTTTTTTATTAGTCAAACTTTTTTAGTTTTGATCAAATTTATAAAAAAATTTAGCAATATTTACAATACTAAATTAGTTTCATTAAATCTAACATTGAATATATTTTGATAATATATTTGTTTTATGTTAAAAATAGTACTATATTTTTTTAATAAATTTAGTCAACCTTAAAAAAAATAAGTTTGACTAAACAAGTCAAAACGACTTATAATATGAAACGAAAGAAGTATTTTAGTTGACTTTTTTAAACGAACCGCATGAGGTAGTACGAGATCTCATATTGATCATTTTTATATGACAAATTTTGCTACAAAACATTCAATTTTTGTGTAATTTGCTGATAGCTGTCAAAGAAACGTGTCATGACTGAAAGACATCCAATTTACTATATGACAACTTTTGGCTTAGTTGAAGAGATAGATTTTTAAGAAAGACAAGAATGCTTTTAAGATCATATACTTCAAACATGACGTTAGAATAAAAGTTTAGAAATTATGCAATTCTAAATTCGCCATCACCCAAAGTACATCATTAGCGGACATCATATTTTATTTTTACTTCAATCTCAGCTCAAAAGCTTTTAACCATAAAGACATTTTTATCTTTTTGAAGAATTTTTCTCTTCAATTGTGTCGAAAGAGTCCTCCATCAAATTATTAGTTTTTTTTGTCTTTAAGTTGTAACATGTTTTTACGATATCTACCAATAAAATACATAAATTTTGAGTATTATATAGTAAATTTTACCTTTATACATATATAGTTCGACCAGTGAAACTCAGAAACGACCGTCGACCTGCTCGGCCTGGACGCGTTGGTGCTAGGCATGAGAGTTGGCAGCCAGGATTTGTCAGCCGCCCAGCCGGGCGGCGCGCGCGATGTTGCCGTCGGCGCGGAAGGCGGCCGCGGTCGGCGCACGGCCGGGCATGTGGCCTCTCCCGGGGAGGTGGTTGTGCGCCTGTGCGTGGGCGCGGGTGTTTCCTGCGCGCCGTCAAGCACGTGGCGCGCGCGAGCGCGATCCATCAACAAACAGGCAGTCACCAGCTACTCCGACTCCGTCCTAAACCGGCTGCTTCTCTGCCTCCTGTGAAATCCTCCGTTTCGACCCGTTTCTTACCTTGTTGATGAAGGACACATGCAACCCAAGCTTGTACTCCATCCGTTGAAAAAAAAAGTCTAGATACATAGTTAAAAATTAAATATATTTTTACGAAGAAAGTACATTATATAAAAAATACAGATGACCCCGTTTGAATCTGATTAAGACAAGATTTTATCTCGATTTCTGTTCTCACGTTTTTTAAACTGTTAAATGATGTGTTTTATATGAAAACTTTTTATAAAAAAATTGTTTTAAAATACCTTCCGTTTCGTATTATAAGCTGTTTTGTTTGATTTTTTTAGTCAAAAAATTTTAGCTTTGATCAAATTTATAGAAAAAATTAGCAACATCTACGACACCAAATTAATTTCATTAAATTTAATATTAAATATATTTTGATAATATATTTATTCTGTATTAAAAATATTAGTATATTTTTCTACAAATTTGATCAAACTTTAAAAAGTTTGATAAAAAAAGGTCAAACGACTTATAATATGAAACAGAGAGAGTATCAAATAAATTTATTTTCAAGTTTCACAAAAATAGTATTCATTTATCGTTTTATATACACACGCTTAATCTTTATCAGCGGGATCAAACGGAGCTAAGTATAGACTACTCAAAACACAAGGGAAATTCATGCACAATATAGACACGGAAAAAGAGCTACTACAGCTCACCGTTTGCTCTTTAACACTTATGATCAATTACAGACCAAACTATGAGTTTAACTCGGAGCCAAAGATTTTATTTTAAAAAAGGGAGAAACACCCCGAACCAAAATTTCAGAGGTATGCCAAGTGTCATTGCCCATTCGGCGGCAGCCCGCGTTACAATAATCCTCGAGACACGACCATTATTTAATCGAGCACATGCTCCTAGCACGAGATATTCGTTGCCATCCATGACTTGACTTAAACAATCAACCGCTTTGCATTTGCGCAGGAATTAGTATATAACCCGGCTATTTTACTCCAACTAGTAATCAATTGCAATGTGCTCATCCTGCTAGCTTAAGCTACTAGTTAGTACTAAGAGCAAAGTATTATAAGCATATAAACCCAAACCCTTAAATACTATTTAAACTTAAATGATAAGATGAAAAAAAGAAAAGAGAAAAGAGAAAATGAGTCATCTCTTATGTAAGGGGCAACCTCTTCACAAACTTTAAAAAAGAAAGAAAAAAAGTGAGGTTAATTGGAAGAGAGTGGATAAAATAAAAAGTGATGCTCTAGCGCTCTCTACTGGTAGTATAAAATATTAAGGGTAAATCAGTAATTTACTAATATAGTGATTACGGGTAACTTATATTATTTATGTTTTTTCCTGGCTAGATCGATACATGATCATCCATTGCATTGGCATCGCTTATATTTCATCGGAAAAGCCAAGAAAAGAAGGAAAAAAGAATTAATCACCGCTAAATGACGATTATCCCCCTCCGCACTTTTTTTTACAATAATGCCCCTCCACATTTCTACTACCGCTAAGTGGTAGTATAAATAGATCTAATTACTTCGATCAAATGAGATCAACGATTCAGATTATTTTTTACTGGCAGTAAAGAGCACCGCAGTGAGGCTCTAAAATAAATAATTATGTTGTGAAGTATTGAGAATAGTATATTAAAGGCAATGTGTTATATAAGCTGTCTTTTAATTAATTAATTAATGATATAAATAATATTATAGATAACAATCATCTCTGCTATGCTCTAATACGAATCACTGATGGCTTGGAGGAGAAGGGTGAGGGAAGCTGCCGTATCTGGCGTGTCCCCCGGACATGGCGGGTCTCATGGACACCTTTGTCCCGTCCCACTCGCCCCTGTCGGAGTTCTTCCACTCCTCAATTCCTCATGCGCCGCACCAGCTCCGATTCGATCTCTTCTCCCTCCAGCCACACAGATATTCCAAGCTGCTGCTGCTCTTTCGCGTTTGATTTGATTGAACAATGGCTTAATTGATACTACTTTGAAAAATTATATGCATTAATTCATTCTATCAGACTATTTATAGAATCAATTTACATTTTTTTAATTTAACACTATGTAGTCTCTATTAGAGACTAGCTATATCCTGAGCTGATAGTTTGTTGCCTTAACAATTCACATGTTGGAGAGAATATTCAGAGAAAGTAGCTCGTGGGAAGCTATTTTATGCTTGTAGCTGCCGTTCGATCTTTGGATCATGAGACCACTAGTTATCTGAAGATTCTGAAGATACAAGAAATATATCCTCTCGATCATCTTCCACATCCTCGCGCTCACCACTCATCAGCATTGATAAATACAATGATGAAATATGATGTTTTATATAGGCTCCCTGAATATTTTACTCGAGTTGATATTCCACATTTCCACTGCGACCTGATCACGCGAATGTGTGATGATATGCCAGCTGAAATGTCAATGGTGAACAACTTAAAACACGGCAGAATCAAAGGATTCTTCGGAAATAGGTTGATGCTTGATAACATTCAAAGTCCACTGAAGCATGTGATATACTTGACAAAGCACCTGGGATCCTGCCGGCATCTTGCTTGCTATAAGTTCATTTTTCATTCTCTCACTTGTTTTCCTTCAAGGAAGCTGAGGAGAAAGGTGGTACTCTTTTTAGTTGATTCACTACAAGAAATTTTATGATAGGTGGTGTTTCATTTACATTCTAATATTAACAAATGAAAAGTGATGTATGATCCACTCGATTATAACGACAAATTAAATGCTATTATTAGGGACCGTCTACTCTACATTCCCCCACAATATCTTGTGAATTTCGGGATGTTGGGTCGCTTTGAGATTTATGCAAACACCCAAAACTTGACCCTTTGCCTCGTCTTCTCTCTGTTGCCACCACTAGCACAATTTCAAGCTTGACCTCGCCGCCACCACTTTGCCTCGACTTGTTGACGCTGGAAGAGACCAACGGTGCAAACGAGGCCCGCCGGACCTTTGCCTCCCTTTCCTTCTCCTCAAGCTAGGCCCGCAACAAGGTGTCCTTGCCACTAACCACTCAGGTGAGAGATGCCCCGGCTGCCACCATCATCCATCGTCCTCCTTTGTCTAGTGGCGCCGCTGCCACCGCCTTACCGCCATCCCATCACCAACTGCCACCATCACGCCACTGCCATTGTCTTGACGTTCCTCTAGATCTAGGGAACTCCTCCTCATCCAACCCCAATACCTAATTGGTCGTGGTTGTTACCACTGTTAACAGAGATCAACCAGCTTGCCAGAGTGGGAGGAAAAGGTGGTGCGTCACAAATCTTGGATCAAATTGGAGGATCCAAAGTCTACAAGATATTGGGGGAAATTCCAATCAAATGAGGTTAGCAAATCCATACATATATTATTAACTGGACAAATGTACTAGAACAAATGGTATAATCAATGCAGCAGCTGAAATGTGCGATGATGTTTGGCAGGTTTTTACCTTGAACTCAACATATGAAATAGTTGAAATGCCAATTCAGTCTCCAACATGAAGTTACAGGTTTTTCATCATTTTTTCAACATCCTTAGTCTACATCTAATATCTCCTTTGGAATCAAAAGAATATAAAATGTTTATAGAAACTAGTTTAATTCTTTAAATTTTCTATGTTCCAAAGAGAGCTAGTAGTAATTAAGAAGCGAATAATGGAACAATCTAAATACACACGAAAGAATATTCAGGGACTAAGGCATGAAATGCACACGAGAAAAGAACTATGCGGATTTCTATGTTAAAATTCTATCCACAGTAACTCCATACAGATTCGTTCCTCCCATTTTGCATTGGGTTTTGCATTTGGCAAATTATCTCCAAAGCCCCGCAAAATTAACTGCTCCAGCAAGGTGTAAAACTGTAAATACAGAACGAACCAGGGGGTTACCCGCAATTCTCACGGTTACCACCATTTCCAGTTCAGAAGTTGAGATCCATCCAAGGCTGCTAGCCTCGCCTTCCCGCTCCAACTACCTCGCGCGGGAGCCAGATCCACGCGAGCTCTCCTCCCCTCTACGTGCGCCCGCGCGTGGCGCGCCACCCCCGCCGCCGAGATCCCGCCCGGCGATGGACGCCGTCGAGAAGATCGTCGAGGACTTCGCCTCCGACATCGCCATGAGCCCCTTCTCCGGCACGCGCCTCCGGTGGGGTTTCCGATTTCGCCTCTCTCTATTTGGATCCATGGTGTTTGCACGGAGCAATGGTGTGATTTCGCGCTTGCTGAGATGAGCTGAGCTTGCCGCGCAGGGACATGATACGGGCGATACGCGCGTGCAAGACGGCGGCGGAGGAGCGGGCGGTGGTGCGGCGGGAGTGCGCGGAGATACGCGCGGCCATCAGCGAGAACGAGCAGGAGATCCGGCACCGGAACATGGCCAAGCTCATGTTCATCCACATGCTCGGGTACCCGACCCACTTCGGCCAGATGGAGTGCCTCAAGCTCATCGCCGCCGCGGGATACCCCGAGAAGCGGATCGGCTACCTCGGCCTCATGCTGCTCCTCGACGAGCGGCAGGAGGTCCTCATGCTCGTCACCAACTCCCTCAAACAGTACACCACCAGACTCTATATCTCTGCAATGCGCTGCTGCGAGTTCTGTTTTTGCATGTAATTCTGAGTTTTGAGTAATTTTAGTGATTAATTTGGGGGCAGAGATCTCAATCACTCGAACCAGTTCATCGTGGGGCTTGCATTGTGTGCGCTTGGGAATATCTGCTCCGCTGAAATGGCACGGGATCTGTCACCTGAAGTGGAGAGGCTGATGCGTAGCAGGGAAGTTAACACAAAAAAAAAGGTAGGAATACTTCTCACTGTAATTCAATTCCTATTGGCCCACTGGATTAGTGTATTCATGCCAATATTCAATTATTACATGACAAAACAAAAGGCTACAGGAGAATTGTTGGTTATTGTTGTTATTTTTAGAGATTGGGTTCATGAAACCTCAACTGATTACAGAATTGTGCATTCTACAGAAATGCCAATGACACTAGCTCTAAGTTATTACCTGTTAATACACATATCGAAACAATGTAGGTCCTTCTTTCTTTCCGTTTTGAATTCATGGTGTATCCTCTCCCCTGTTCATTAGGCTGCTTTGTGCTCTATAAGGATTGTGAGAAAAGTCCCAGACTTGGCAGAGAACTTCATGGGTCTTGCTTCGTCGTTATTGAAGGAGAAACATCACGGGATTCTGATATCTGCAGTTCAACTCTGCACGGAACTGTGTAAAGCCAGCAAAGATGCACTAGAGTACCTGAGAAAGGTATGTACCAGTATTCCGTACCCCTTAGGCCGTTTTTACAATAATTATATTAAGGAATAACCGTCAGTTGCTTATGTGTTACGCATTTAGCTTCTCAACTAATTCTGTTGTTAGTACCGAAACTTTTACCTACAGACATGCAATATCCCCAGAAATCATCAGTGGCACCACACAGGAGCACACCATTGCTCCTAGTTGCATGTTTGTAAAAAACACACACACATTCTAGAATACAATACAACATTGTGAATATTTTATATGTCAAGAATGGCACTGTCCTCATGAACATTTTTTTTAAAATCCCTGCAGAATTGCATTGAAGGTTTGGTCCGCATATTGAGAGATGTCTCCAATAGTTCTTATGCTCCTGAGTATGACGTTGCTGGCATATCAGACCCTTTCTTGCATATTCGAGTTCTTAAACTGATGCGCATTTTGGGTCAAGGAGATGCAGACTGCAGTGAATATATGAATGATATTCTTGCTCAGGTGATTGATTAATATCTTTTTTTGTTCACATACAAAATACTGACACTTCGTTCTCCGTACAAAACATGCACCATCTAGTCAATTCCTATGTCTGATTTACTAATTAATTTTATTTTTTTTCTGGTTTCTGCCATATGTCTTGTGGACTTGCCTTCCAATCAGGGCATAGGTTTTACAGTCTAGTATATTTGTTATATATCATCAGGATCTTAGTTTGCATTTCTTTATGTAAGAGCATATTTGCTTATTTAACACACGGTGCTTGTAGTTCATGTTGTGTTATGCACACTAGAGGTTTGTTTCAGAAGGCCACACTTAGGGCATTGCTGCATGTTTTGGATTCTAGAACCTATTAAACTGTTAAACTTTCATGTCCCCTTCCATATTTACTTAAAATTTTACAACAATGCACTTCTTCATTTTTGTAATTGAACTTGTTTGCATATTGTTGTGGATGGAATATTAACCATGGTATTGTTTTGTTCAGGTTGCAACGAAAACTGAGTCAAATAAGAATGCTGCTAATGCCATTCTGTATGAATGTGTTCAGACTATAATGGGTATCGAAGCTACTAGCGGTTTACGTTTGCTTGCGATCAATATTTTGGGTAGATTCTTGTCGAATCGTGATAATAATATAAGGTCAAGCCGTCCTCGCCCGTTCCTTGACTACTTATTTCTCTTTGAGCACAAAATGTCTGGGAATAATTTCCTTTACCTTCTGAACATGCCTGCTAGTTGTTATTGGGAAGTTTGTTCAACTTGCAGCTGTAGCTTATGAATATTGCCTGAGCTATATCAATTTCCTGTTGTTGATATACCATACATGATATGAATGAGGCTATGATGTTCTTTTTATTAGCATAATGTTCACCCATCTCTCAATAGGCAAAAAAAATATTGTGTATGTTAGCACAACGTTCACCTATTTCCCCCTAGACCAAGTATTTACCATGCATGTCATTCTTTCAGATATGTTGCTCTGAACATGCTTATGAGGGCCATTACTGTAGATACACAGGCAGTACAGAGGCACAGGACGACAATATTGGAGTGTGTAAAGGTAACGGTGGGAATATCATTCTAGTTATTTTTCGGACGTCTGTCTTCTAGTGAAGATCAGTGGGCAATTCAACTTTTCAAAAAATCTTAGACAAAAGAGGGCCTAAACAAGTTTTGCAGAGAGATTGTGTTTTGAGTTATCCATGCATCCTTGGAATAGAAAATTTCTCTTGGAAACTTTAGCTAAAGCTGGATTCATGTTATCTGACCAGCATAATCCAGTTAGATGGTACTGCTCTTTCAAAGTAATGTTTAACGCAAGATTTTACATATACTTCAAGTAAAACAAAGATTTTACATATACTATTTTTAAATGACCAATTCCTTAATACTTGCTATATATGATTAATATTGCAATCTTGAAGCTTAAGTCAGCTTGGTCGTCTATTGTTTTTGCCTTTCTAGAATCTAATCATGTTATTTTGGTTTTTAACATTTTTAATTACTTGTGGACCATTCAGGATGCAGATGCTTCTATTCGCAAGAGGGCCCTTGAACTTGTCTTTTTGTTAGTCAATGATACAAATGTAAAACCTTTGACTAAAGAGCTTGTCGACTACTTAGATTCAGCCGATCCGGATTTCAAAGAAGATCTCACTGCCAAGATATGCTCAATAGTCGAAAAGTTAGTATCCAATATTTATACATATTTTAATTTTTCCTGCTAAACTAAGGCGCTTTTAACAGTGTTGCATCCTTGCTAGGTTTTCTCAAGAGAAGTTATGGTACCTTGATCAGATGTTCAAGGTTTTATCCTTGGTAAGTACCAAAGTACAGTAGGCATTTCATATCTGAAAAGTGTGTGCTCCAGAACATATACTTTTCAGTTCAAGCAATTCCTTCCTAGAAGCCTACCAGTGGGACACTGTTCATGGTGGACACCTACTATATAACAAATTTATTACTACTATTATTG